>JARHVA010000173.1:3432500-3987500 GCA_037957365.1 Torreya grandis | reverse complement strand
TTCTTGAGCTTCTTCAAGTCCATCACCAAGAATTTTGTCATTGGCTCTCACCTTTCCATCACCAACCATCACACCTTGAAATATTTCACCACTTGCATGTTATGTATGGCCTTGTCCTTCCCCACCATTTCACCATTACTCAATCTCACCATGAAATTGTATGTCTCTTCCTAGCACAACTCATTCCTAGGCCATATGAAAGAACATAGCATTATTTCCCATCATCACCTCCATCATAAATATAAGCTTATTGTGGCTTAATGTTTCATGCAAAAAATGTGAAATGTGGTCAATGACCATGAGTTTTGAGGGAAATATGACTACCAATTTACATTATTTCACTTTACAAAATGTCACTTTACCAAAATAGACAATTACATCCCTTGTGGGATAATCTTTGGGGCAAATGCTAGTTTATTCCATGTGTGTTTTAGTCTAATAGAATTTTTAGTTTGGATTATAGTAATTTATTTTTATTATAGTTTAACTTCAAACTCTTATTATTCTATATTTGTTGATTTTTGGCTCTTGGACTCTCTCGATTACTTGTTTTTAGACTTTGCAACAGTTTTTAATATTAAGAGTATTTATTGTTTAATTTTAAAATAACCTAACTTAAACTCGGATAAAAGTTCACATTCCCTCATCTAATATAATAAAATAAAACATTATAACATACCCTATGTATTGTCTTTCTCAAGCCACAAAATTGACCTTATATATAAAATAAAGGTAGTTATGTATTATGTGGTTCTTTAACCACAAAGCTTAATTAATATATAGAAAATAGAAGTAATTTATAAAGTTACTTTCATGATATCAAAATAATTTTATGAAATCTTTTATAAAAGCTTACAACAAAATAAAATGTGTATCTCTTTAAATTTCATCACACCCAATTAATTCATATATATTTAGGGAAAGGTTTTAGTAGTAGTTGTGCACTTTAATTTTAGACAGTGAATTAAAGTGTCATAATATTATATTAGATTTCAAAAATTTTACTCATTTTAATATATCATCTTAACTACTAATAACTAAAGTTTCAAGGTCTAACACATTATACATTTTAAAATATAACTGATTTCATCACAATAAATCATAAAATACATTTTTTAAACTTATGATCAAAATGCGATTGAATTTTAACTGACCGCTATTGACTACCAATGACAGAGTGGTGGTTGCTAAAAACAAGAACTATTTTCCTATGTTCTGGAGAGAATCAACATATTTTTTAGTTTTTTCTAGTTGTCGTTAATGTATGAATAAGTGGAAGACCGGCATCCAATTATCCGCCTGTGTTTAGCTTATGCATTTGCTTTGAAGGGTAAAACAAAATTAACAGAATCAGTTGACATTACAGTGTTAAGCAAGCTAGGGGATGATATATTTATATGGTGACTGCCACGTTAAGCAGCTTCATGGCCATTTGGAGGAAGCAGAAACGTGGACACCTTTTTTGCATGTCCACCAGTCTTTCTCTTGAAATTCATTTGCATTCTCTGTGGTCTGAGCTACTATCAAAACCTCATTGCGTTCTGTGGTGAACTGGTTAAAGCGGACGAGGTTGTGGATAAGGAAGAACCTTGACCATATTTCAAAAGGACCTTTGCAACAATACAATTTTTCGTTTTTTTCTGGATTGAAAAGAACAATATAAAAATTTTGGAAAACCCTTACAAATTTTGTTTCTCTTTTCGCAGTGGTTGCTTTTGGAAAATCGATAAGGATCAAAGTCCTGCAATAAAACCCTTAGTTAGACTCGAAGGGCACTGATATTCTCCTCTGGGAAACAAAAACAAACGAGGTATAAATATATATGCATCTATTTTCATAAGAATAGCCTTTGAATGTACACAGAGAAAGAGCCAAAATACCGGTGGCTGCATCTATAATATATTTTCTGAATCTTTGTGGGGATGTGTTCATCAATCGACTCTACCGCGATAATGTCGGGTATATTTGTCCTTTCTCTTAAATTATTTAAGATTGCCCTCAACTTTGTTTTCCATTGATATCATTATCCTCTGAAATATCTCTGCAATTTAAATCAATGGTAGGGATTTGAGGATGCCCATTTGATTCTTGTAGGGATCTGAAGATGCCCATTTGATTCATTGTTATTTTTTGTCCAAATTTACATCTGTAACAGTGAAATTTACATTGGAAATGCCATTCTGACCAATAGTGGTTGTGTTTAACATTATCGTGGCTGCATAAACACAAGGATCATGCCTTATAGGGCTTGCACTTGGGTCACCATCACAGTTCCAATTACCTAGATCTGTTATAGTTGGTTTTACCTCATTTTGTCATCAATGAACATTTATATTAATTTGGGACTGCATATTAGTCTATAGACTAATGAATCATGATAGCTAAAGTCTAAAGGTGCCCCATCTATTTCATGTTGATGATCGCTGGTGAAGAGCTTTGGTTTTCCTAATGTGGTATATTGTTTATTAGTTGGTTTTTAACTGATCTTAGATTGTCAACTTCCTAAATGATTAAAAAGTGAGCATCATACATCCCTCCTTCAAAAAAATTAATTTTAACCACTCTGGTTAGATAGGATTCATTATTTTTTGCTATGGTGTTTCATTTTTTGGTACCTTCAGACTTACTTCAAGCTATGATTGCCAACCGGACCAAATAAGTTTCTGGCCTCGTATACCATGTTTTTGATACTAGGTTGTTGTTTCTCAATGTCCATTTGGTAAGATTGGTTACTAGTACTGAATCTCTCTTGCTTGTGACATTATTTATATCCTTTTGACTTTTCCAAACAAAGTTTTATGTATTGATGAGATCAACAAATTCTGCTCTATCGTTCAAGGCTTGCCTTAAATATTAGCTATGGGCACAAAATCACACAGTGGAAGTTCCCCTTTATTTGTTTTGTTATCTATGACAGTCGATGTGGGAGTGTGGTTGCAAGAGCAAGTGGCAATATTTTGACCTAAAGGATTGAATTAGTATTTTTGAAAACTATGCAGATACACATTTGACATGCCACATGTCATCCATAGAAAACCTCCCATGAATCCTTATTTGTCCCATATTATTACCCACTAAACTGAATATGATATGTAAAAAACAAGGCATATAGTGTTCATAACTGTGTAATGTACCACTCACAATTCCCTGCCCTGCAAAAGGCAGGTACTATAGCTACTCTGTAGCACTTGTTTGATTTGTCATTTTTAAATATATAATCATAGTGGGTATAACATTAAATTAATAAATTGATCAAATTTATTTAATCATGATATTAGTCTGCAAGTGAGATCTCTTAAATCGTGTCTTTTAAGATTGCATTTTTATTTATAAGGATGAGTTCCCAAATTTGCACTCAATTTTTAAAGAATTCAAGTGTTATTCAAATAACTCACAGAACCTCCACTCTTGTCAATAAAATTTGATATAATAATTTTATATATATTATTTATTTATCAATTTTCAATGATAATTTTAATATAATATTAATATAAATATTTAAATTTATATGAGGGATCAAGGTTTTTATCTCAAATTTATATATATTAATTCGTAATTTTATTATCTTTTTTGTCAATGTTCTATTTACTTTGATAAATGGTATCAATCTAGTCACACTATTATGTCACACTCAAAAAATCTCCTCTAAAATTAATTCAATGGGATAAATCTACATTTATAGGCAGAAGCAACTTAAATAGTATTGTATCTCTGCAACAAGGCACCATCAACAACCCTTCAAATGAAGACTCTAGATGAATTTTATTGTGGTAATCTCCCTTTAGTGTGACATCTTTGATTTTTTGGATCCACTTGCTACGCATTGATTCCTAAGGAGAAAAGGAATATATTGGACTATAAGAGTTGAAAATGCATTCTTTTGTGATACTTAAAATTCTCAAAGGTATATAAACTAGTTGATGAGAATAACAAGAAATTCATATTTACAAGAGATGTTTTCTTTTGTAAAGTTGTAAAGGACATGGTAAGCATAAGTCAGCAATTGAATCAACTTGGAAAATTTTATATTTTCAAGGGGATTGATATGGAGGTTTCAAATAGTGAAGGGGGAACCTGTAATTTAGAAATAATTGAACTCTCTTTTAACTCACATAATTGGAAAAAAAAACCCATGTAAAATAAATTTAAACTTCATCAGAAGGTGGTTCAATGTCAGAAAATGAAGGAGATTCAAATTATAAAATAAGGCATTGGTGATTCCGCAAGCTACTTATAAACAGATACCAAATTGGGTCTAACAGACATTGAGATATGTTAGACCTAATGAGATTGGAAAAATAAGCACTTGAAGTGCACATACAGCCACACAATAACAAAAAAAAAATTCTTAGATGAAATTCAAGATAATATAGAAATGATTACCTTGGAAGACCCTCCAAAAAAATAAGTCAACTTTGTTTTCAACTCTAAACCTACTTCCTTCAAATAATTTGAAAAGATTGATGCATGGAGAAAAGAAACAAAGAGTGAGTATGATGGATTAGTAAAAAAATGGAACTTGGGAGTTGATTGATCCTCCAGGTGGTTGTAAACCTATTTGTTGCAAGTGTGTCCTTGAAAACAAATAAAAATCTTATGGCTCACTTGACAAACATAAAATGAGGATTGTTGCAAAGGGATAAATGCTAAAAAAGGGGGATAGATTACA
Source organism: Torreya grandis (assembly GCA_037957365.1). Classification (NCBI taxonomy): domain Eukaryota; kingdom Viridiplantae; phylum Streptophyta; class Pinopsida; order Cupressales; family Taxaceae; genus Torreya; species Torreya grandis. Next base: position 3,982,831 of record JARHVA010000173.1, on the reverse strand, counting down.
ATGAAACCTTCACACCAATAGAAAAATGGATTACCATTTGGACTTTGTTTACTTTGACAATAAAAAATGGATGAAAGTTTTATTAAATGAACCTCAAAACTACATTTATGAATGGTGATCTCAAAAAAATATTATACATAACTCAGCTAGCAAGTTTTGCAGTGGATGACTAAGAGCACAAAGTGTGCAAGCCGCAAATTTTTTTATATGGCTTGAAATAAGGCCCAAGACCATGGTACTAAAAATTCACTAAGCACCTCCTATGCATGTATTTAAAACATTTTGAGTTTGAAGACTTAACTCTTTTTGTCAAACAATTGTATTTCTAGTGGTGTATGTGGATGATTTGTTCATCACATTAAATAATGAGAGATACATAGTACAAATCGAAACACTGTTGATGAAAGGCTTTGAAATGGTAGATCTAGGTTATCTTCATTATTTTTTAGATATTGACATGATACGAAAATAAAAGTATATCCTCAAAAAAATTGTTGAAATTCTGAACGAAATCAGAATGATAGATTGTAAGCCTCTCAATATGCCTATGGAATAAAATATGAAATTAACATCAAAAGATACCACAATTTGGAAGATGCCACTAAATACAGACAACACATTAGAATTTTGATCTATGTGACCACAATGAGACAACATATTTATTTTGTTGTTGGTTTTCTTTCTAGATTCATGCAACAACACAAAGAAAGTCACTAGGTAGCAGTTAAAAGAGTCTTTCAATATCTAAAGGAACACATAATTCAGGGCTTAAATACTTTAAGGTAGTAAATTTAAAACTAGTTGGATATTCAGATTCTAACTATGTTAGTGACTTTGAAGATAAGAAATTTACTTCGGGTTGTTGATGAATTTGGGAACAACAATCATCAATTAGAATTCAAAGAAGCAATCTATGTTGGTAATTTCTTTAGCGAAAGTAGAACACATGGTATCTTTAGAGGCAACCATATAAATTTTGTGCTCAGAAGGGTTCTTTCAAATTTAAAAGAGTAGTAGGTTTCCTCGACACCACTCATGGGTGACAACACATTCATAATTCAAATGGCAAAGAATCCAGTCTTTCACGAAAGAGCCAAGCACATAAACATAGAATTTCTTTTAATTCTACATTATGTGAAAGATGGCATCATCAAATTACTACATTGTCTTATTGTAAAGCAACCAATAGACACCTTACAAAAAGGGCACGAAAGAGAAATTTTTGAAAAGTTCAAAGGCATGCTTAGTCTCATAATAACCCTAGGGATTAAGGGGGGATATAATATAATTGTATATAATATCATTTATCATAAGTGTAATATGTAGGGGAGATTTTGTCTCGTAGTGGTAGATGGATAGATTACGTACAAATATGAATAGTCTTCTTAGAAGGTCAAATAAATAGATATATTATAGCTATAAAAAATTAATCTGTATTCATTTAATAAACGTAAATACAATTTTAGTTTTCACCAAATTCTTGTTTATTGTCATTCCATTATTCCTACCATGACAAAAAGATATAAAATTATTTACTAGTGTTAGTTTTTATTATTCTCTAGATTACATTCCATCAATCAAAAAAATACCCACAATTAAAATGAGATTACTGGTTACTTTAAAATAATTTTTAGTAATGGAAAGTTAATTAGAGTTCTCATCGAGTCCTATTTTAACATATAATTTTGATGTTAAGACTCAATCAATTTGAAAGAAACTCTAACAATGGAGAGTTAATTAGAATTCTCATATAATCCTATTTTTTAGAAATTTTTTATACGAGGATTTTTTAATTATTTTGACTCTAACAATGGAGAGTTAATTAGAATTCTCATATAATCCTATTTTTTAGAAATTTTTTATACGAGGATTTTTTAATTATTTTGAAGTCATATAAGATGAGAGAGAAGGCTGAGAAAGCAAACATACTCATCCACAACTAATCAAGTATTATGTCAGTAGGAGGGTCAGTTCCATTGTGGTATAAAACCATTAACTTGTAAAAAAATACTTAATGAACTTCTAAATCTCAATGAAATCCTCCTCCTAATCCTAAATACAATACTTAACACATGACAGTCATAAGTTCTAGATGAATTGGTTATAGAGGCACATTATTTTAATCGAGATCCTAGTCTTAATACTTTAAGGTTTAACTTTATTATATACTAAGATAAAAACAATTGATGTGTAAATGCAAAATTCATTGTTCATCTCATAAAATAATATAAATAAATAACATTTTTTTCCAAACTGCATATTTAATAATTAATATATAAAGGTTGTAACTCAAATGAATTTTTTATAAAGGTTTGTTGTTTTCCACAGGATCTCAATTGGAAGTTCAAGCTTCCTAATTTTATATAGATGGACTATTAATCTACCAAAATTAAAATTAATTGTTTTTTCTTCACAAAAATTGTAAGGGACAATTGTTTCATAGAGTGATTGTCCCTTATAAAGGTTGTCAATGTGATTCCAATCTTAAGAAAGTATTATTGTCTAATCAATTGAAGTAAGATTGATATTCAAGACCAATATAAAGAAAGGACATGATCAACAAAATTTTATTTATAGAAGTTTTTTTTTTCTATAAGACCTTAGTTAGAATTGTACATTCCCTAATTTCATATGGATGGATAATCAATCCAGGAAAAAAAATATCTTTATTTCATAATAACTATAAAAGACAATCACTCCATATAACGATTAATCTTTACGAAATTTATTAATGCAATTCTAATCCTAAAAGAAAAATAATGTCTAATTTTAAAAAAAAACTAAAATTTAAAACTAATATAAAAAAAACATCAACAAAATCTTGATTAAAATTTAAAATTCAAAACCATCTCCACAAAATATATAAATTTAAAAAATTAATAATCTCAATCAATATAAAAACTATAAAAAATTTATCTATAAAATTCTTTCCTAATTAAAAAAAACCTTAAAAAATAATAATAATAATCTTCACTTTCTTTTAAATTTATCCATTTATTGAAAAAACCTTCTATCAATAAGACCACAACTAAATTCCACATGAAGTAAATTCCACACCACCTTAGAAAGGAATAGCACATTATTTGGAATTTGTGTTGGCATGTTCCCACATTATCTCTGTCTTGTCATTTAAAATATGAAAGGTTTCACTTAGACATCAAAATTTCAAAGCAATCATGTGCCCATAAATTATGATATTTGAAAGATGTTATTGCTTTACTCCCCCAATAAAAAGAATGCTATGAAAATTCACCTAAAAACATCAAAGTCAATACAAGGTTAGTTAGTGGTGGGCTGCATGAGATGGCTTTTTTTCCATTCTAGTATTAAAAATTACTTTTTATTTTGAAGCCTATTGTGTGAAGGTAGGGTCTTAGACTAAAGAAATTGTTTGGTGAAAATAGGTTAGTTGTGGGCTGTATGGGATAGGATTTTTTATCACATTAGTATTTAAATTTTATAGTTATTCTTCATTTTAAAGTCTATTATGGGAAGGTAGGAAGGTAGGGCTTTAGACTAAATAAACTCTTTGGTGAAAATAGGTTATAAGTGAAAAACTTAAAGTAGTGTGTTATTTGAAGGTAGAGTTTTAGATTAAAAAAATTGTTTGCTAAAAAAGTTATAATATATTGTATTTATAGTCTTTTATATTATTAAAATATACAAGTTAAATTATTTTTAAGATAATGATTTTTTATAAAAATTTTTTTATAAAAATTTAAATATATAAATAAATTCTTACAAAAAATAATAATCTAAATTATTTGGTGTTATATATTTTTTTAAAGAATTAAGTTAATCTATATTATTTAGTGTTGTACATAAATTTTTTTAAAGAGGTATGCTTTTTATTAATAAATAATTAGTCTTTCAATTTGGGTACCTCTTGACTATGCTTTGTTTTAATAATTATTCTGTTATTTGGTGTACTTAAAAATTATATAAATGATATTATATTAATATTGATAATAATTTTTAATGTCATTTTAAAATCAAATTGATTTATATTTCAAATATCTTTAAATAGAGTAATGAATCATAACCAACTTGATGCCCACCTTCACTACCAAATCATAAACCACATTAAAATAATTGTGTCGATAGACTTAACCACCAATTATAGTTGGGGGTGCTGAGATATATGGTTGATTTTAAATCTAATATCCCTTTGACCGTTATAGTGTATAATTTCAACATTAAATTTGATAACATTTTATTATCATGTAAAAGTTCATTCTTTTTGCATAAAAAATTAGTTTAAAAAATTTGTAATAACTTTAATATACAATGTAGTTTAGAATTCTTTTTTTCTCAATAATCAATTTGAAAATAAAAAAAGAAAAAAAAAATTATTTATCAATTTAATATATTAAAAATAAATACTTCAAAATTTTAATTTATAAATATTTTTTAAATAAATATATTTAAAATATTTATATTAATAAATTATTATACACAAATTCAAAATAATTTTAATATTTAATAAATGATTTTAATTCTTCTTTAAAAAATTACGTACATTCACCTTATTTTCCATTTAAAATGTATTATTAAATTTTAAAAATAATCATATCCTTTTAATTTATATGTTTTTATAATTTATTTTTAACTATTATAATATTTTATTCATCCATTATATTAGCTTGCTTCAAATCCATTGACATTCTTTATTCATAAGTGTTAGCTTGATCCAAATCCATTGACATTCTTTATCCATAAGTATTAGCTTGCTCCAAACCCATTGACATTTTTTTTAATTATTATTAAAACTTCCCAAATATAATGATCAAATCTGCCATTAAGTTTTGCCCAAATATAGTGATCAACTCCACCATTAAGTGACCCATAATGTTAGTCTTGAAATGGAAGCATTCATGAGAAAACATGGATGTCACACAAAATTATTTGTATTTGAGCATTTTAAATACATGGCATAAGTGGGTATTGTTAAAAAAAATGGTTTTCATGTTTTTAGTTTATTTTATATTTAATATTGATCATAATTTTTTTAAATTGTAAGATAAATATTTTAAATTAAAAAAATAGTATTCATTAATATATTATGTGATTTGGTATTGAGCGGGATGAGTGGGAGTGGAGCGATTTAAATTGTATTAGGGTAGGAAGAGATTCAGATAGGAGATGAAGATGATGAAGATTCAGATTTGGATGGTCTGGAATATGTTGAATGGTGCAAGCATTTTTTGTAGCTTGGAAGCTAGGTGCTTTGCGCAGAGGGGAGTGATGGTCTTCCACGGAAGATGGCTTTTTGGAAGGATGAGCTTGACACCCAAGATCGTGGGTGCCTTATCAAATGGCTACACTCCTAGTTAGGAATCATTTGTGTGCAGGACCTCACCTAATGGGTGTTGACCAAGAACATGTTGCACAATCCTTGGACTGCAATTTCGATGGAAGTTTGAGAAGATAATAAGGGACCTTAGCTCGGATTCTTGGGGTGGGCCACTAGATCTTTGATTGTCCTATTATGCCCTATTTTCAGGAGGGTGTCCCTATCTTGGAGGGATCCCCTTGACTTGATGTTGCAGACGTATGATGGAGCTTTACCTTGGTTGCTTCTAGTATGTCATCCTAATGGGATGTTCATCCCTTGCTCTATTGATGTTCCATTTTCGGATGGGAAGAACCCTTGGTGGTCCAATAAGGTCTTACTCTAGTCGGAGGGCTTGGTCATAGTTCTACTAGTGTCCAGTTTGGGAGACAACTATTCTTCGACTTGGCTGTTCATGAGTGGTATTTGGAGGAACAACTCATTTTTTTATTGTGCTCTTATGGATGAGATAAGAATCCACATAGTCCTTCATGTGCATGGGTTGATCATTCGAGGTTCGGTCCTCCTGTGGAGAAACGAATCTTAATTTGTGTTGGGCTTAGTGCATGGAGGCTTGAGGAATCCACATCAAGACTTGTTGATTGTTTCATGATGGGCGCCACCTGGCACCCTACTTGATTTAGTTATTATATTATTATGTTCTTCCAGCCTTAGTTAGGCTCTATCATGATGTATTCATGGACTGTGAGGAGGCCATAAGCTTATATATTTGTGCCTTCTCAAACTGCGATGTGGATGATAGATGAATCTACACCAGAAATGGTTGTGAGACCCTTAAAACCCTCATGGTTTGTTACTGGTTTTGGGGTTCATTTTAAAACCTTTTATTTCTCTCTTGTTTGTATTGTTAATCTTTAAGGGAGCTTGTCTCCTACAGGTCTAGTTTTGAACTTGTTTCTTGGCTAGCTAAGGTTTTAACGTTTGTCCAAAATCCAATTGTGTTCCTTGTCTGGTGGGCTTCTGTCCTATATTGGTTTTTGGGTGTGGGGATTTGTTAAAACCTCTCTATGTTCTTGTGGGGCTTATGCCCTATTTTGGTCTGAGTTTGGAGATCCATTTAAAATATCTCATTGTTCTTTTGATGTTTTATGATGTTATTTGAACAATTTAAATGGTTGACAATAGTATTAACTATTACATCATATCAATGTTATTTGTAAAAACGATTAGTGCTATTATTATTTTTAATATTTTTTTAACGATTGTATTAAAAAGATCAAATAAAAAATAATCAATCTCCTTAACAAATAAATTATGAATATAATTAATTTTTATTAACTTATTCTACTAAAATTATTTTAAACTCAAACCCAATCTTTTTTTTTTTAATATTTTTTTTAAATTTATATTTAAATAAATAATAAAATAACATACTTTACATTCAAATTAATTAAACTATATTCCTTTTGATTTACACCATAACCCTTTTATCATGGCACATTATACCCCTAATGTTTTGACATCACATCCCAAAAGAATTATTGTATTCATTGCAAAAGATCCTTATTATGCCTCTTATAATCTTGTCTTGTATTTATTGCCAAGTATGGATCACTATGTATATTATAATTTTGTGCTCATTGTGACATACACTTCAATTTTTAATAATGATAATAACATTTTATATATGATTAGTTCTAAGTGCGTAAGATTATGCCAATATAATCATTAATTCCAAATCTTTTGTGAAAATGCTACACTCGATATAGAAACGTACAAGTGTTAGAGTTTCACTTTCATTTAGTATGTACCATTTTTATGAGGGCCTTTTAAATTATTGAGAGTAAAAGTTTAAAATAAATATTTTTATTTTAAAATATTATAATTCATAAATATTGAGAGTATTGTATGAGTAATCAATTTTATTTAATTTATTATAAAAAGTTTAATAAAATTTGAAAAATATTTATTCCGTTATAATTGGTTGAGATGATAGTCGTTTACTGAAATACAAATTTATTATATATTAAATTTTAATTAAGTAAAATATAATTATATGTACTACAATTTTTGCTAATTTAAAATATAATTTTGGGTGTAATTTTTTAAGTTAATGTATTAACAATTTTTTCTCTTTAGTACTAATATTTATATTTATATTTGGAGGGGAGGGTTTCGATAGATTGAGGAGGCACTCGTCCAATAGGATGAGGAGGAAAAGGTTAAGGTTCTCCCCCATCCTCTATGTACGAACGAATGCCAACTAGACTCTAGACAGTCATCCTCGATTGTATGTAGTTTAGTTGCACTTGTATAAAGTTCTTTTTGGCCCCACCTTATGCCTTAGATTACTCACATGCTACAATGATTAATGACTTTTTTATCTTCTCTATAAATTTCTTATTGTCTAGTGATATATGGCCTCAATCTAGCTACAACGATGTGTTAGTTTCAAAAAATATTTTCTAGAAAAAAAAGAGCTCCATATTCCATTGTTTGTCTAAGATATTATGATTTTTCAATCGACTATCAAAAGTAAAAAAGACAAAAACTTTCATATGATGGTCAAAGGACATCAAATGTATGATGGCCATTAATTTTTAACAACTCGCGATATTCTAGAACACCTATTGATGTAATGAGTTATGTGGATCCTTTGCCTTATGATTATTATTAATGTGAGTATTTTAAAAATTATATACATATATATATGAAAATTTTAGATATGTATCAATCGTTTTTTTTTTTTTTTTAATTATATTGATTAATGACCTTATCATCTTCTCAATAAATTCCCTATTGACTAGTGGCAAATGGCCTCAATCTAGTTTCACATATTGGGTTCAAAGAATATTTCCAAGAAAAACGGTCTCCAAACTCCACCATAGGCCCTAAATATCGATATTTTTGTATTGCCTTCTCTAGGTAAATAGAAAAACTACCCTATGCTAGAGTTAAGTAAATGTCAAATTCAAGGTCTATCATATTTATTAACATCTCACACTAGTACACTTCACTTCCAATTATCAGGAAAAAATACATACTTGTTAGAAACAAAATGTTATGAAAAATCCATTCCACTATTCTATCTAATTATAATCATACCTAGAAAATGCATTTGACAAAACTGTATCATCCTTTGCCTCTACATTTGCAAATAATGTACCCTATGACATGTTTATTAATCATTGTGGAAGTGATGTGAAATAGACACTAACAACCACCATCTGCGATACACTTCAATGCATGGGATTGCTCATATATCTAGACGTAGAAGCTCTACAACCTCGCAATGTAATAGATGTGGAAATAAAGCAGGGAATGGATAGTGCATCCCTTCACACCGTATTTTTACTAAAAAAAATTATGCCCAATCCCCTTGGTATTTGGATGAGTAGTTTTTCATGCTCAAATCTCACACCAAAATCATTCCCACTTTTTAATATGTTTAGCCTTCCAACCTCCGATTGATTGTTCAAGGGAAAGGAATCTAGGTTGCTGCATTTTCCCAACATTAAAGGAAGCACAGATACCCCTCAGACAAGCTTGAGGAGTGGAAAAGGGTGTTACATGATATTTCATTGCATTCTGGTCATGTGGTTAAGCAATAATAATGTTATATTTCTGGTGGAGATAACAATAGAAAATAAGGTTGTGTGTTTCTTCATATGACATGGCAATGAGCTTTGTAGGGAGGAGACATTTCATTTTCAAGTGAGCTAGAGCAATAAAAAAGTGCTGGTGAAGGGTTAGGCCATACATAACACGTAAGTGGTGACATATTTCAAGGTGAGCTAGGGGTTGATTATGAGGGGCAATAATAAGGTATTTCAAGGAATATCATATACAAGACGGCCCACATCATACTCCAGACCTAGATTTAGGGTAGTTATTATATTTAGATCTTTGACTAGTTGTTTTCTATTATCAAGGTTGGATAAAGATGTCATGAGAGTTGATTTGATTGTGGCATAACTTCACGTTTGATGTGTGACTTGAATTAGTGTTGCAATGATGTTGACATTGGGACAAGATTTTGAGGTCCTAAAGTTTATCTTGTAGCTTCCATTCATCCAGGTTGCAAATATATTGACACCTAGAGCAATTACATCAAGTATAAGAACATACAAAAACACCATACTCGAACCCCTGGAAGAAAAGGCAACACAATTGGAACTTATCTTCATAAGCATCTTATTTATCCCTATTGGAAAAAAACATAAAATCTAATGGAGTACAGGTCATAAAAAAGATGTTTTGGAAAGATTATTAAAATGAATATAAGATTATTGTTGTTTAACACTTCGTGCACAAAATGTGACATAGGGTCAGCAGTTAGGTTTTCAAGTGAGGTACAACTACCAATTTACACTTCTTTGCTTAACAAAATCCCCACCTACCAAAATAGAAACTTACATCATTTCAGTGTAACTTTCACTCTTTTGTATGGTAGTTGCAACCTCCATAGAGAAATCTATAACGTGGGTGGTGTGTAATTTGAGATACATCAAACCACCATAGCACTTGTGGCGAGTATGCAAAACTGGTGGGGATTTGTATGCAAGTCTAGTAGACTGCCCAAAATTGACAACGTTTGTGGTCCTGTCATCAATTTTACCATTTCTTCATTCAGTGAATAAAGAGAGGTGAGCATTACTATTATAAATACAATGATTGTTGTTAGTGTTACTGAGAATGAGAATGGAAATAACTTGGAAATATTTGTATCCATATTTATTTTCATATGGCATCCTACATCGATCAATTAGATTGTATAGGAGGTGTCTTTCATTGAAGAAGCATTTTCCAATTTTCATCTAATTGGCTCGAGTCGTCTAATTACATTTTGAATAGTTAAAATAGTATGAATTTTTGTCTAATAGTTTTAGGCTCATCTAAATGATGTTGTGTGTTCCTTCATATGACATGGGAATGTGTTTTGCAGGGAAGAGATGTATCATTTCATGCTGAGCTCAAGTAATGGCAAAGTGGTGGGGAAGGACCACGCCATACAGAACATGTAAGTGGTGAAAGATTTCAAGATGTGATGGGTGGTGATGATGAGATGAGGGGCAATGATAGGGAATTTCAAATGGTGGACTCGAAGAAACCCAAGAACATACACATGCAAAGTTTAGTGATGTAAAATCTATCAATGTAATTTGTAGCTTCTATTGAACTGTTTCAATTAACCAACAAATGATTGAAACATGTGCATTCAATGAAAACATATGTCAAATATTCAATAATTCCTTAAAAATTGCAGAGATTATAAGATTATTATTACTTAGTGTTTCATGTATAAAATGTAAAACATAGTCAATGACCATGTGTTTCGAGTGAGATATGACTACCAATTTATACTATTTTATTTTGCAAAACTTTGTTTTACCAAAACAGAGAATTACATCCCTTTTAGAATAACCTTTAGGGCAACTGTCAGTTTACTCCTTGTATATTATAATCTAATAAAAAATTTAATTAGGATTGTAGTAATTTATTTTAATATAATTTAACTTTAAACTCTTATTATTCTATATTTATTTTTTTGACGTTTTTTTACTTGGCCAACCAATTATTATATTTTATCAATTGACAACTATTTTCTAATATTAATAAAAGTATTTATTATTTAATTTAAAAATAACCTAACTTATACTCAATAAAGGTTCACGTTCCTTCATTTAATATATAAGAAAATAAAATATTATAACATACCTTATATATTATATTTCTCAAGCCACAAAATTCACCATATTTATAAAATAAAAAATAGAAGTAATTATGTATCATGTGATTCTTTAACCACAAAGTTTACTTAATATATTAAAAATAAAAGTAATTTATAAAGCTACTCTCAAGTTAGATACCAAAATAAATTTTATGATATCCCTTATGAAAGCCTACAACAAAATAAAATGTGTACCTCTTTAAATTTCACCACGCCCAACTAATCCATATATATTTATAGAGTATTATTTGATTTGGCATTTTTAATCTATAATCACAATGGGTATAATACTAAATTAATAATTGTACAAATTTCTTTAATCATGATATTAGTCCTCAACATCGTATTTTTAAATTTGTATTTTCATTTATAAGAACGAGTTCTCCAATTTACACTCAACTTTCAAATCATTCATGTGCTATTCATGTGATATAAGAATTTTGTATATATTATTTATTTATTAATTTTCAATAAGAATTTTAATACAATATTAATATAAACATTTAAAAAATATATATATATATATATATATATATATATATAATTTATTTATCATTTTTCAATAAGAATTTTAATACAATATTGATATAAACATTTAAATTTATATGAGAGATCAAGATTTTATTTAAATACATATATATATATAGATTAAAAAAATTATTATTCTTTTTTTGTCAATTTTCTATTTACTAGTGATAAATGGTATCACTCTAGTCACGCTATTTTGTTGCACTCTAAAAAATCTCTTCTAAAATTAGTTGATGGTCAAATGACTACCAGATTTAAAATTAAAATTAACCTATTTTTATCAAAATATCATATTTAAAATCAAACATAATTCTGAACAACTCACAACATCATACTTCCCCAATACCCTTATAAAACAACTCTCGACATAATTAATTAACTTGAAATTTAATTGTTCACTTTAAATATTCTTAATTCTCTAAAAACCTTTTTATACATGTTAGGGCGTATCATTTATGTCTACTATGCACCATTCACAATCCTTTAATTTTTCACTTTTTTTTAATAATAATTTGCCTTTCTAATTTTGGTTTTTTTATGTACACATTTAATGCCTCTTATGTTAATGCTATGATATCTACCAATATTAATCCAATAATATATAGGCCTTAGATTTGATTACCAATATCTTTGAGTAATCCAATAATTGTATAGAAGGTCAATAACTTAGCGGTAGAGCAATCCTAGTTGCCTATGAAGTTCTAAAGGTCAAGTCTACTTACCATGATATCAAAGTAAAAATATGAGAACCTCTCATTTGGAGGTTAAATTTCACTTTTTTACAACTCACTATTAATATAATTGATTTACTCATAATTTCATAATCATTGTTATATAATATTTTAATTGACTACCATCATGTTTTGTTTCTAACATTTTAACCTTCAGCAATTTTTTAAGTTCTTAGGTATAGTCCAAAAGATTTCCCTCTTACCTTGTCACAAATTATTTTTTAAATCTCTTTTTAACTGTTTTTTAAATTTAAGATTATTTTGAACCAACACCATGCTCCAATCCACTATTAGTTAAATTAATATTTTTTTAATTTTTATTAAATATTATCTTTCTTTCCAAATAACTTCTAATGATAATATCTAACATCATTTTATTCTTTCATAATAAATAAATTTAAATCCCACATCTTAAATAACAAATTAGAGCTCACATCTCTAATTTAATTGTTGTTTATATTTTTATTTTAAAAGATATAAAATTATTTACTAGTGTTAGTTTATTTTATCTTATAAATTACACTCCATCAATCTAAAATACCCAATCACAATTAAAATGAGATTCAATTAAAATTCAAAATAATCTCTAATAATGAAAAATTAAATGAAATTTTATCTAATCTTATTTTAATATATAATTTTAATTTTAAAACTCAATTTCAAAGAATCTACAATGATGGAGAGATAACTAGAGTTCACATATAATTTTATTTTAACAATCAAATTATATTTTAACAATTAAATTATATTTTAAAATCATGTATAATATTTTTTTAATGATGTTTCTAATTAAAAGATTTAAAGTAAACAATTGATTGGAATGTTCAAAAGAAACTTTTCTATTAACATCTAAAGTTTAAATTAAAAAAAATAAAATAAAAATACATAACATATTGGAATTGAAATTAACTAAAGCGTCCATTCAATTTGGGTATGAAAAAACCAAGTACTTTATGTTTTGCTTTCACTAACTGCAACATGAGGATTTGGCTTAGATGCTTTGACCAATGCTCTTTTTATCTACTAAATCACAGAAAGGCCATACTTTAGGACAAGATGCCACATATATTATTAGTGATTACAGTAATTTTTCTTTCAATGTGGTATATTACATGCAGAGTAGGCGTACAAGATATATGAGGTGCTCTCATTATGTGAACAAACAATAAACCTTAAAAGCAACTTCACTGCTTCAATTCTTTTGTTTTTTAAAACATACTATCGTGCTTATAAAGCCAAAATAAATGGTTTATTTCAAAAGTTAACCAAAATTGTTCATTGATCAATCAAATAAAGAAAATATTTTAAGGCTTGTACACAAGATTTTATATTTTTTATAAAATATTTTAATATTATATATAAGTAAAACTTTATTTTCCAAACTTTTTCAAATCATTTCAAAAAAAAAACATGGGCTCAAAATTAATTCAAAGAATAAAGGTTGTTTCTTGAGTCATGGCCCAAGGCAGATACCAAAATCATATATGATCCTTCCTTGTGGAAGCAAAACACAATAAAAAAATATTATAATTATAGATGAAATAATATATATATATATAAACACTATTTAATAATTGAAAATTAAAAATATTGTCATGAAACGATATATCACATAAATTTATATTTTCCATTCAAAATAGGAAAATAGTTGATGCTAATAATCAAACTCAAAAACTAAGTGAACATATCATCATATTTCAAGAGCATCAAATCAACAATGGTCAACTACAAACAAATCAAGTACGACTTGCAGCAGTTTATTTAGTTGAGTTTTTTTATGTGTTTAATTTTAAAAAATAATGTTTTTGTTTTTTCTTATCTTTTAGATATGACAGTGGGGTAGCCATGATAATAGAACCCAGCAGGTACACGAGAGCTACCTGGACTAGTACCAGTTCCAAAAACATACCAATCCTTTTCCCAAGGCCTCCAGTGAAGTACCCAGTAATGTAGCTAGTAATGTAGATCACTAATGTAGCTAGTAATGCAGATCGCCAGAAACATTCTACCATGTTTATCTAGACAGTTCGGATTAGTTCTCTTCTATTTCTTTCTGGGAAAGGGCATGTTTTTAAAAAAAGAATAAAATTGATGTTCTTAGGGTTGTCACTTTCTCTCTATTTATAAATCCGAGGTGATAAACACAACCAACCACAAATTCAAATCTAACACACCCCACCTATGTGTTTCCAACCTTAATTCCTGCTGCAATATCTTCACTAAACATCCAAGAAAAACAAAATCTCGTAATGAACAAATAAAGATTTAGCTGCAAACTAACAAATACAGATCTAGCTGCAATTTAAACTTGAACAAAACCCACATATACAGACTTGGCTGCAATTTAAACTTGAACAAAGGCCAAGGATTTAAATAGGGAACAAGTATTTTTACCATAGAATTCCAAGCTGATCCAACTTCAACTACCATAAAACAGCTCTCCAACACCTTTGCGATTCTCAACTGCCTTGATGGTAAATGACTATTTTACTCCATAGAACCACACTAAAGCAAAACTGGATATAGAAGATTTAGACCCGTGATGTACGGTGCAAAGACATTTGAATCCTTCAAATGTCATGCCAATTCTATTTTTTCAAAATCGCTGGTTAAAGAGATTTTGTGCACCAACCTATAAAAATACACTCCCAAAGCAAAACATACTGTATACAAAAACCACTCGAAAAGCAAAACCTTGTAAAAAGACAACTTCAAGTAATTTACCGTTTCTCTAGCCTTGGGGAGAGCTTCGTAAACTGAATTTTCCTCTCAGATGAATATCCCCAGACAGGGAACCAACATTCCCTGCTTGTGTCTCCAATGATTTTTGGCCTCACATGGTCAAGCAGGGGCTTAACCAACTTCCTCCTGTCTATAACCAACATAATTCATACACAAGGGTTTTTTCCCCAAAATAGATACATTGTTTGTTGCCTGCTTGTATATATCCAACCTGGATTAAGCCTACCATCTACATCTTCAAATTACCCCGCTAGTTTGCTGCACTCAAATGCAGACAAACAATACTTGTATCTCAATCTAAGCTTAACGGTAGAGGGAGCAGACATCAAATAACACCTCAACACGAAGCCTTTGAGACATTTAATTGTCATTCAAGTACTTTGAACATTCCTCCCATGACTCAAGCCATCACAAAGCTTCCCTCCTCAATACAGACAGCCAAAAATTGTGTTAAACTGATTTTGACAGCTCTCCAGCAGAATCTGCCACCTCAATGGACTGTTCAGAAAGGTGTTCTTCAGCAGAATTCGCCGCCTCAACAGCCTGTTCAGAAAGGTGCACAAAGCTGCCATGTTCACATCTCCATAAATCATGTTGGATTGGCCCATAGCCTTTCACAACCCATGGATGCCTCGCAACAATATCCAAGGTCATCCTTTTGTTAGGATCTGCAAATTCAGTTACATGGTTTGTTAAATAAGTTGAAAACTTCAATGAATCTAAACCTAAAACGGAAAACATGAAACAAAAGCAGTCAAATGATATTGTTCAAGACTTACCTTTGCACAGAAGTCCTTCAAGTAAGTTTGTAAGATCTGGGTCCATATCTTCTGGAATCGATAACTTGTCATTTACTATCTGAAATCCATATTGAAAGAAAGATCCAACGAAATCAGTGATTGACCAACAGCATAACTCAGACATGAAATATACAGATAATTGGAAAATGAATTTGCTGCACAAAACAATTGACTGCTGTAGGTATTATGAAAACCATAGGACACGAGGAAATTATAACTCTGTCAAAAGCATGCATGCACAGAAATAAAGCATAAATTGGCAGTTGGAACAATGCATCCTATCTTGAATACAGAGAAATATCTTGTAAATGCATAGGCACATGTACTTAGAAGTTCCTCCATCAATCAATCCTACAGTCTATTAACATACCATAAATCAACGCTAAAAGGTTTGGAAAAAGATATCAAAAAGTTTGCATAAGTATACTCAATGCTATACTCGATCAGTTCGCTTCGCAAGATAATGCAAGTCGTACCAAAAACCCCTTCCAATTTTTATTTCTGCCCTGATACCATTCTGACCCTTCCTTATAATGATGATGTACAGCCTCGTGTATTGAGTTATATAAATATATGCCCATGCCGTTTGAAAATTTACGCTACCAAAAACAGAAAACTACCAGTAGAGGTAACAAAATCTTATTTGATCCCTTAAATGCAAAGACTGAAAAGATATGAGCTCCCAAAATTTTTTCTTGAGAAATTACTCGAATAACCAGCAAGGGCATCACTAGGATCAAGATCCATCATCGAAGGAAAATGTAAGGAAGTGACTCATTTTATGAAATTTCCAATTAAGGCTGAAAAAACTAAATGCAGGGGAGTATGGTACTAACCATAAATAATTGTAGAAAACTAGAAAAATAAATAGAGAACAAGTACGATAAATAGCTTCGATCCCATTCCCTATATTTTTCACTACTTATTACACACAACTCTCAACAAATGAAATACTAACAGACAGGTCGGAGACTAACATTTAGGTCTTACTAATTTACCACAAAACATAATTCCCTGATTTTCATAATGATAAACCACATTCAGTAGCTTCTTATTCCAGTAATGCACTATAAAACCAAACTGGTAGTACTGTTTTTTCATGTTTAATTTTATTTAAATAAAAAGTGAAATTACAACTACAGCAGACCCTTTAGATGCAAAATCAGGGGACCCAGCAAGAGCACTGCTTCTAGACGATTTACAATCAAACCCAAGGTTGTGAAAGAGCAGCAAAGACCAAAAGAAAAAGTACTTCTGACTATTATCCTGCATATACTTTGGTTGCTCAAAGAAGACTAAGAAGAGGGCTGTATATATCACCATACTCAACAAAAAAACGTAGCTTGATTTACTTTGACCCATGAGGAATTGCTGTGACTGCTGGGTTTACCGTCTATTGTCCTGCTGGGCTGCCTGATTTGTAGCTTCATGAGTATCCATTGGCAATTGTGTGGTGGATTTCC
Organism: Torreya grandis; assembly: GCA_037957365.1. Taxonomy (NCBI): domain Eukaryota; kingdom Viridiplantae; phylum Streptophyta; class Pinopsida; order Cupressales; family Taxaceae; genus Torreya; species Torreya grandis. The sequence goes on along the minus strand of JARHVA010000173.1, from coordinate 3,965,543 downwards.
ATGAAGCTGCATGCAATGCCTCAGGGCAGAATTGGGGCACTTGCCAATTGATTGCTTGGGCCTATGTGTTGCTACAGGTGGCATCAGGATTAGATTTCCATTTGGTACCCTTTTCTGATCGATTGCTTTCTTGAATGGTATCCACAATCCATTGTTTTAGGATCATATAAAAGATTCTTTTCCGAAATTTGGAGTCTGGGCTCATGGAAATCATTGATTTTCTGCAACTGGGTGATGCAGCCTTGGTGTTGAATGGTCAATTTTATGAGGTTCATTATATACATTCGCCCATCATGGGGATGAGGTTATTTGCCTAGATTAAATTTTGTGTCATCGTTTTCTCTTTTTTCTCGCCAAATATTTTGCTCGGACATATTTTATGTAATTTTGAACCTCTTATTATTCATGTTTTTTACAATCCTAGCTTCTACGGTATGTGACATAGAAACAAAGATAAACCAGAAAGCAACTAAGGCAAAAATCAAATTCTTTGAACCATACCAAATCAAAGATAACCATGATCCCCTTGGATTTTGTTTGCTCTCCTTGTAAGATCAAGGAGTGGCCCAACCAGTGACGAATTAAAACAATTCTGCATAACCATCAAGGGCTGATGTGATGATAACTGTTGGAAGATATACCACCTCATCTTACCCCACATTTGTTTATTTTCTATCCAACACTACTTGAATTAATATTTGTATAACCCCCCTAGGGGAAAAGACAACAATTCACCTTCTATAAATAGTTGCCAGGTACCTATTGTTCAGATTAATACAATTCTGATCATAGTAAAGACACTCGGATTCAGCAGACCCATTTTGGTCTAGGACTCTGCCAAAACACTCGCCAAAATAAATCAGACAAAAAGCAATTAAAATCACCCAAAATTGATCATAATACTTAAAGTGAGTCCTCCATGCTGTAAATCCTGTTCTTCCTTGTGGGTGCTGCGAACAGAAATTTATATGTTAAAATGCTACATCACCGGATACACACCCCCAGGCCCTAGGAGCACGGGGTATATGTGGAGGGACATGGGAGCGTAGGAGTGCGGGGAGACGCCCAGGGAGCGTGCATGGGCTGCAGATATGCCCGGGTACATCGCCCAGACGTACCCGGTGTATCCGCAACCCAGACATGCTCCTAGGCATATCCACGTGCTCACATGCACAAAATTTAATTTTTCTTTCAATTTCACCTTAAAAAAAGTCAAACATGGACTTCAAAATACAAATAAAAACAAAATGAAGTGGATTCCCAACCCTAAAAGCAGCATTCATACTCATTTTATCACAAGATAACAACACATTTCTCTTTCATTGCATTTTTCACTCTCATTGCACATTTGTCCACTCTTGTTAATTTTTTCAGCTACATAAGCTTGAAACTCCTTCCTTGTGCTAAACCTACACCATTGCCTCAACCTATTTGGCGCCAAGGAGCTTGAGGAGCTTGCAAGGAAGAGGATTTGTTGATTTAGGGTAAGTTTTTTAGATTTTTTTTTTTTTTGTTTTGTTTGTAACTAATTTTAATTTTTTTTGTTATTCTTTTAAATTTTAACCGTTATTTCCACAAATACCAAATGCAATTATTACGTTTTTAATTTTAATAGCAATTGTTTTATTTTTTAGTTTTTACCATTAAATTTTAATAGCAATTTTTTATTTTTTACCAAGGGCTATAGGGATTTGTCAGAATGTCTCAAGGTGCAAGTGCTAGTTCGGTGGGGTAAGGGATAACCCCCAAATTTGATCGGTGAATGCCCATTTGGAAGCATGCGACAGTATTAGAACAGATGCCTAGATGAGGGTGTTTTCATTAGCTTTACTCAGAGTGTAACTGTAAATAAAAGAGCTTGTATACTCGAGTGAAAGCTCATTTGTATGTGATTTTTGGCACTAGAATCAAAGTTTGTGTTGGGCCAAGCATAAATGGAAGGCTAGGAAAGGGCTTGCCACAAGCAAAGATCCTTGCATACATCAAAGAGCAAGAAGAGGTAGATGTCATTGTGGGGCAAAAATCAAAGCATCATTTGAGAAAGAAAGGATCACCACCTGTTGATCCATCTCGTGCTAATGTGGTGACCCCATCACACCCCTTGCTACATCCGTTACAGCGCGAAGAGGAAGAGGATTCACCTCTTGGTCGCAAGAGAACAAAAGATGCAAGCCCATTGGATAGGGCATTTCATAATGAATCCAAGGACATAGCAAAGCAGAACATCGCGCATTGTCTTTATGCATGTGGTCTATCATTTAATATTGTTAGATCACCATACTGACAAGATATGGTGAGATCTATCAATGTGGCCCTTAAAAGGTTTGTCAACCCAAGTTATGAAAAGGTGCGCACCACCTTATTGACAAAAGAAAGAAAATACGTTGAAGATGCATTGAAACCCATCAGGGATTCATGGATTGAAACAGGGGTGTCCATTTCTGATAGATGGAAAGATATGAAAAATAGGCCATTGATTAATGTGATCAAGTGAGCCCTAAAGGTGCAATGTTTTTTATGGCCATTGATTGTGAAGGGCAAGTGAAGGATGCACGATTCATTGTTGACAACCTGATAGAGTCCAGTGATGCAATGGGGCCTCAAAACGTTGTCCAAGTTGTAACAAACAACGCTAAAAATTGCAGAGTTGTAGGCATGTTGGTTGAGGCAAGGTATGGGCATATATTTTGGGCACCTTGTGCCATTCATTCCCTCAACCTTATGTTGCAAAAGTTAGGAACAAAAATTGAATGGATCAAACAAGTCGATGAGGAGGTGAACAAGATTCAAATGTTCATAACCAACCATCACATGTCCCGAGGCATCTTCAGGGCCTTCTCAAAATTGCAATTCTTGAAGTTAACTCTAAATTTAATTTAATTTTATAAGTTTGTGATTTGTAGTGTTTTTATTTTTGAACATTTTTTTTAAGTTTATTTGTTTTAATTTTGTATTAGGTTGTTGAGACTCGATTTGCCTCACCCTCGTCTTGAGACGATTTGTTAAAGTGTGTGAGGCACTGAGTAGCATGGTCATCAACAACCTTTGGGGTGTGTAGAGGCAGACAAACAGTGAGAGGGCCACAAAGGTGAAAGGGAGGATTCTTGATGATGTGTGGTGGGAACGTGTGGAGTATTAGTTGAATTTTACTGAGCCCATCATCAACACGTTGAGATATGTGGACATGGATCATCCATGTTTGGGCGAGATTTATGATGGAATTGCCTCAATGATGGAGAACATTAAATCCATCATAAATGCCAAAGAGCAAGATTCCATAGAGAGGTTCTTCAAGGAAGTGCAGTCGCATCTCATTGAAAAGTGGAATAAAATAACCACCCCATTGCATCTTCTTGATTTTGCCTTAACACCCAAATACTACAGTGCAGAGATTCTTTCTTTGCCCAGGAGGGTTGCACCATATAGAGATGTTGAGGTTGATGAGGAATATAAAGCAACATTCTCTAAAATCTTTCCCGATCCAGAAGTAGAAGCCCAGGTCAGAGGAGTTTGCACATTTCGTATCTTCGGTGGGTCACTCATTTGGCGCTATCCGTGACAAGTACAAAATGGACGCTCAATTTTGGTGGTACCTCCATGGACAAGCATACACCCACCTTCAACCACTTGCAATAAAAATTCTATCACAAGATTTTAATTTTTTTACTCTACCCTTCTTTTGACCTTTTCAATGTTTTGTTTTAAGTTTTAACTTTTAGTCTTTTAATTTTTATAGATTATAATTCACTTTGTGGCTTTAATAGGTTGCAAGTTCCTCTTCAACTAAGCAGAGTTGAGGCACCTATGGCTTTATCCACTCAGTTAAACGCAAAAAGTTGGCTGCAAAAAAGGGAGAGAATTTGGTTTATGTGCATTCCAACTTGCATTTTCTCTCACATAAACAACCTCAATACAAGGAAGAGCCAGCAAAGTTGTGGGATGTGAACCCAGAGGATGTTGATTTAGATGCCTCTGTTGCCTACCTTTCTACTTGACACGGAGCTAGATAGTGCTTCACACAACTTGCAAAGTGGAGCTAGTGGGAGTGGCATTGTTGCTGCTTGTGGTTCTAATGAACCACATGATGATGAAGACATTGCAGCCGAAGACGAAAATGAATATAGTGAACAATGAGTATGTTGATTTGTCTTTATTTTTGTCCATACATTGTAACATTTGCACCATGTACTTGTTATAAAACTAATATAGGTTCGACTATTGAATATTATGATATTTGGCATTGAATTATGAATATATATTTTGTGGTTATTTAAGTTTATTTGAAGTTATTTTGTTTCCTCTACACATATTATGTGGTTAATTTTACTTATATGGCTAGATTTTTCTATTTTTATTTTTTTATATATATTTTTGTACGGGCATATCCAGCCATATCCAAACCACCCAAAAAAAATCGCCGTATCCACATATCTGATTCTCGTACCCATATCTGTACCCATACCTATATCAGTAACATAGTTAAAATGAGGAAGTGAAAAGTATACCAGCTATAAGTTTTTCTTTTTCCTTTTTTGCGTGTTTTATTATGGAGTGGTGATTCCCCTGAGTTGAGTCAGCTGGACTCACTCGAACTCACTCATCTCAGGGATCAACAACTTTTTCCAAGACTCACAGTGTCAACACTATGATTTTGACTATAGTTATTTATGGTAAAATTGTTCGTGTTTGAATGGGTTATCATTTTCTTTGCACTCCGTTGATTGTTTATATCTTCTTTAAACAGATACAAACTTAATTCTGCCTTTTTTTGCATTCTACAAAATGCCTAACAGTTCACCTCCCTGCATAGCTAAGAGCGTAGAATCAAAAATTGCCAAAAACACCGGGTAATCAGAATTTTTTTTGTTGAGAAACCGTACAAATTCTCATGAGTGATTTCTGCTAAAAACTCATCTGTTGGGCACTAATAACCTCTGCTACATAAAAAACTTCATTTTTATCATTTGCTAGCAATTTTTCTGTTGTTTTTGCTCAACTAAGACAATTATTATCATTTACCAATTGCTACAACATGATTGTCAATGATTTCTATCAGCTTTAAAGGACTTTGACGGGGATTTGAGAGGTAAGAGTCATCATTTTAAAAAAATTGTTTTGATTTTTTTCCATTTTAGATCTATAGGCCCTAGGGGTTTTTTTTTTGGTTTGTTTTCCTATTTTCTTCTAGTTCATTCTTTGATAAGCATTGGCAGCTAGGGTTTTAAACTAAAACTTTTTTTTCTTTGTTTTATTGGGTTTGCACTTGCAGTTTGCATTCGATTTACAATGGTACACAAGAATGGCATCCGATTTAGATAGCCGAAGGAGTAAGAAGTCTGATGACCCTGCTTGGAACATGGCAAAAAAGGTACAGAGTACAATTCTGTCATATGCACTTATTATGGATTTAAGATGAGTGGAGGCGTCAATTGCCTCAAATACCACCTCACACAAATCCTAAGTAACTTGTGCGAACTAAAAACTTCATTGTTGGGAGCTAATAATGTTTGTTGTATAAAACAATCATTTTTATCATTTGCTCATGAATTTTATTCTTATTTTTTTCATTTGCTTTGCTGAGATGATCTTTATCTTTTATAGGTTGTTGCAACATAATTATCTGTCATTTCCATCAATTTTGAAGGATTTTGATGGGGATTTGAGATGTAAGAGTCTTCATTTTATTTTTATTTTTTTATTTTTATTTTCCATTTTAGATCTATAAGCCCTAAGGTATTAATTATTTTTTGTTCTCCCATTTTCTTCTATTTATTTCTTTGATAGGCATTGGCCATGAGGGTTTTAAACTAAAACTTTTTTTCTTTGTTTCATACAGTTTACACTTGCAATTTGCTTTCAATTTGCAGTAGTATACAAGACTGGCATCTTGTTTAGGTAGCGATAGAAGGAAGTTTAATGACTAATGATTGGAAGCATCGTGAAGAGGATGCAGAGTGCAATTCTGTCATATGCATTTATTGTGGGTTTAAGATGAGTGGATGCATCCATCACCTCAAATACCACATCGCATGAATCATTGAATCTGGTGACTTGGGAGCCTCTTCTATTGCCCCAAGGGTTTGGGGACAAGTCTCATCTACTAAAGATAGTTTGGGTTCAAAGAGACTAGGGTTTCTATGTTTCTCAAAATACTACTTGGGCACAACCTTCACTCAAAGGTATAGCTTGGTACTGTAAAATGCATAATGAAATAAGGGTAGATGAGTTTTTTTTTTGATATTGTAACAACATACCATTCAATGTGACGAAAATCTCATATTGAGAGAATTTGGTAACTGCATTAACCGTTGTCAAAAAGGAGATCAAGGCACATACTCGTCATGATTTGAGTGGTTCATTGTTGGAAGATAATGTTAAAAATATGCAAGTTATAGTAGATGAGCAAAAAAGAATATGGTGTGAAAACGACTGCAATGTTTTGTCTGATGTGTGGACAAATAGGAGTCGCACTTTAATTAACATTCTAGTGGCTTCATGTGGGGAGTTGGTCACAAAATACACAGAGAGGAGGGTGAATCAGTATATTATATATCTTTTAATTAATCTGATTTTTTTTTTTAACCACTTAATCACACATTCAAGATATGCAATAAAACTGAAACAATGATATGCACCACACAAGAGAGAGAGAGACACCATATTTTTACGTGGAAACTCAAAGTGAGAAAAATCACAGAGAACAATCTCAAGTATATGAATGAGCACCAACTCAAAATACAAAATTCGCAAGCACCAACTTGCAGGAGCACCAACCCATTTGCCGAGCACCAACACAACTATTTGTGAGCACCAACCAGACACCATATTTTTACGTGGAAACTCAAAGTGAGAAAAACCACAGAGAACAATCTCAAGTATATGAATGAGCACCAACTCAAAATACAAAATTCGCAAGCACCAACTTGCAGGAGCACCAACCCATTTGCCGAGCACCAACACAACTATTTGTGAGCACCAACCCACATGAGCACCAACCCACATGAGCACCAACCCCTCTTGTGTATAAAACAAAATTATCTCTCAATGTTGCTTACTCAACAAATGATAGAACTCTACAACATCTCCTATTTTTCTCTCTTCGAAAACAAATACAAACCATGCACTCTCTTGCATATTACAAATGGATTCTCAAACCTTTATTTATAGCTTTCCAAAAGACCTTTAGCATTCACCCTTTGTGACCCTTCAATCCTCATGAAAAATGGCATCAAACTTGCATGACCCTTCATATCTTTGCATTTGAAAAGTCATATGGTGACTTTTCATAAGCAAAAGCGTCATTTCTTCTTTTGTCTTTATCTTGGTGACTTTTCGTATTCCTCAAAGTGTCCCTTCATGAAAAAATGCACCATACCCTATTTTGTCTTCACAAAGTGACTCTTGGAATTCCTCAAGATGACTATTCATGAGAAAATGCGTCCCATTCCTCTTTTGTCTTTTACCCCGTGACTCTTTGACTTCTTTATAGGCCCTCTTTTGACTTATATGCAACCAAAAATATATTCATTAATATTAAATAAATATTAACACACATTAGCCAAGATATGAATATTAAAAACACAATTAAATGCAATAAGGCCTTTATCACCAATAATGCTAGACCTTTGACATCAATGACAATATTTTCAACAATCTCCCCCTTTGTCATTGATGACAATCTCAAACTAAAACTGCGATATTCTGAAACCTGCACATTCTGTCATTTGAAAAACATACAATAAATCCCCCTTACTGTAGCAACTTGTCCCTGTTTCTACACCTATACCTGTTTATGTTCTCCCCCTTTGACATCAATGGCAAAGGGCCTACTTGGAGCTAACACTTAGCTCCCCCTCAACTGATGCTGAACCTCAATGGTAGGTAGTAAAATAAATTACTCCCAACTTCTCCCGCAGATACTCAAATATGTCTTTTGGTAGTGCCTTTGTAAAAATATCTGCAATCTGCTCTGTAGTACTGATATATTTCATCTTACCCTGTTGATCTGCAATCTGCTCTCTCAAAAAATGATATCTAATGAGAATATGTTTTGTTCTTGAATGCATCACTGGATTCTTCGAAATATTTAATAGCACTTGTGTTGTCACAAAAAATAGAAATAAGTTCATCATATTTTACCTTGATATCTTCTAAAGTTTGCTTCATCCAAAGCACTTGAGTACAACACAATACCGCTACAATATAATCTGCTTCAGCTCTAGAAAGTGATACTGAATTTTGTTTTTTGCTTAGCCATGATACTAAACTATCACCAAAGAAAAAAGCTCCTCCACTTGTACTCTTTTTGTCATCCAAACAACCTGCCCAATCTGAATCTGTATAAGCAACCAAAGTGAAATCTATCTGTGGGCTACCACAATCCATAATCCAGTGTCCCTTTGATATATCTGAATATTCTCTTCACCAACTGAACATGACTATCTTTTGGAGCTGACTGATATTTTGCAACCATACTGCTTGCATGATGTCTGGCCTCGATGCTGTCAAATATAAAAGACTATCAATCATAGATCTATACAAAAATTGATCTGCAACAGGTAAATCTTCATCCTTGCTCACCTTATTCCATGTACACATTAGTGTGCCAACCGGTGCACAATCCTCAAAACCAAATTTATTCAACATTTGCTTGGCGTATTTACTTTGAGATATGAAAATTCTTTTAACTGACTGAAATATTTGCAATCCTAAGAAAAATGACAAATCTCCAAGCATAGACATCTTAAATTCTTTTTGCATATTATCAAAAAATTCTTGTCATCTTTTCAATGTTTCCTCCAAAAATGATGTCAACATATACCACAACAATCAATTGATACTCACCTTTTGTTTTGATATAGAGATTACTATCAGCAAATCTTCTCTTGAAACCTTGATCCTGCAAGGACTTATCAAGTCTTGCATACCAAGCTCTGGGAGCTTGTTTCAATCCATACAATGCTTTCTTCAATCTGCATACATGGCTACTAATATTTGAGAAAATAAATCTTTCAGGCTACTCAATGTACACCTCTTCTTCTAGATTCTCATTTAGAAAGACAGATTTGACATCCCTCTGAAACACTTTGAAATTTTTAAACACTGCATATGCAAGAAACATTCTAATAGCCTCTAGCCTTGCCACCGGCGCAAAAGTTTCTTCAAAATCTATTCCCTCAATTTGAGCATATCTTTTACATACTAATCTTGCTTTATTCCTGGTCACTTCTCCATTTTCATTCAATTTATTTCTATAAACCCATTTGGTTCCTATCACATTGTGATATTTCAGTCTAGGCACTAATTCTCAAGTATCATTCTTTTCTATTTGATTTAATTCTTCATCCATAAGCCTTAACCCAATGCTTATCATCTCTAGCTTCTGAAAAAATTCGAGGTTGAATTTTGGATAACAAAGAGAAATTAACTTGCTCAGATTCACTTTTCATCATTCTTCTGGTGCGAATTTCTTCATTTATGTCCCCGATGATGTCACTTTCATTATGATTTCTTTGAACATATTTGGATGAAATTTTGGTGTCATTTTTCTTTCTTCTCATCTTCATCTAATTTTTCAAAAAATGTCTACTAGATCACTGATTCTTTGTGTTCCATCTTCTATCCTGACACTTGCACTTTCAACAATTTTCTTGGTTTTTTTGTTATAGCATTTATAAGCTTTACTTTTGCAAGAATAACCAAAAAATATACCTTCATCTACTCTAGATTCAAACTTACCAAGTTTTTCATCAGTTCTCTTTATGAAGCATTTACTGTCGAAAACTCTAAAATAATCAATTGTTGTTGGTTTGTTTTTCCATAGCTTATAAAGAGTTTTGTCACTATTGACTCTCAATAATGCTCTGTTCTGAATATGCACTATTGTAGCAACTGCCTCTCTCCAATATTTATCTGGTATCTTGGATTCATTTAACATTATCCTCACCATCTCTTGAACTGTTATGTTTCTCCGTTCAACTACTCTATCTATGAAGTTATCGCTGCTAAATAATGTCTCTTTATTCCATAGTCTATGAATTCTCCTCTTCAATATGATCTTAGACACTTAATCTTCAAACTGGTTTCATTCTCAACTAATACTTTAAAATGTCTGAAAGCTTCTAATTTTTCTTTAAAAACATTACTCAAATCATACATGAAAAATCATCAATAAGCAACATAAAATATTTCACTTTGAGTACTTTGAGTTCTCATAGGTCCACACAGATCAGTGTGAACAAGCTCTAGCATCTAAGTGGTCAAGTACTCTTTTGTTTTGAACTGCCTTCTAACCTGCTTCCCATGCTGACAAGGTTCACAAAGCGTGTCGGATGGCTTTGTAATCTTTGAAAGATTTATGGCTGCTTGTTTCTTGTTGATGTTGACAAAATTGTCAAAATTTGTGTCCCATTCCCCTGTGCCATAGCCAACTTTCTTCAATTTGACTCAAACATCCTTGACTTTTGATGTTTGATAGGATATATAAATTATTGCATGTTCTTTGAGCATCTGCAACCAACACATCTGAATCTTTTCTTATAATTTCACAACTTTCTACATAAAACTTTAGTGTGTGCCCCTAATCACACATTTGACTTACACTCAAGATTATGCGTAAGACTTCCATACAAAATATTTTCAGTTTTAATTCTACCATTATCCAAACTTAATGTATATTTTCCAGCAATTCTGATGGTAGTAATATCTCTGAATTTCACTATGCCACCATTGATCTTATTCAAGGTTATGAACTTGCTTTTATCTTCTGTTATGTGCCTCGAACATCCATTGTCAATGAACCATGGCTTTTCTTCATTTATTGCATGCAACGCTATCTACACCAACATAGATTTTTCAAGGTGTTTTTTCTGTCATAACCCTGTCTGAACTTTTTTTTTATGAATGAAACCTTGAAACTCTGGTCCTTATTGACTGACTCGAACATGCTTCTACAATATCGGATTATGTGTCTGAAGTTGCATTTGTAACATATTATGGCCTCTTCATTAAATCCTGATAGAAGAGCAAAAGAGTTTTGGTTTCTGCTTGACTCTGCATGACTTTCCTTCTCTTTATTTATGCAATTGTTAACCCTTTTTCAACATTCTATTTTTTTATGACCATATCCATTACAATAAAAACAGTAACCATAAAAATAGGCCCTGTTTGTGTATCTCTAACTTGATTGCCTTTTGTAGCTCTTTTTTTCAGTCTTCTTTATTTGAGATGTCTCATGTATTCTTAACTTCTTTCCTTTTGATTTTCTCTTTTGTAAGAGCTTCAACATAGCTCTTTCAACATAGCTCTTTTATTTTTTCTTGTCTGTGAAAGTAGTGGCCTCCATTTTCTCTTTTTCAAATCCGATACCTGTCTTATATGACATTGATCTTTGACTTTCTAATATCTTATTCAACATATTAGTGTTATTCTCAAATTTTAAATCACTGACTGCTCTATCATTGATTGCTTTATTTGTTTTTTCAAACTCTGTTTTTAAAGAAGCAATTTCAATAACATACATTTCACATTCTTTACTTACTTTTTGCAACTGTGCCATTAAATCTTCTTCGTTCTTTTTGGCTTCTTCAAAGTGTGCTTGTAGATCTTCAATTGTTTCCTTTAACTCCTTTTCATTTTTTTCGATTTGGAGTTTTAATCTTTGATTTTTCTTCTCAAGAGCTTTTAACTCTTCTAAGACACAAATGAGTTCTCTTTCCAGATTCACTTCGGCTTCACCCTGTTCTTCTTGATCATTTGTACTTTTGTTTACGGAGACATCTTCATGTATGACCATGAATAGAATTTTTTCTTCTGAATCACTAACTCCACTATCTTCGATTGAACTAGAATCTTTAGAATATAAACTCTTCTCGAATCCCTTCTTGAATTTTCTTTTGAAATTCTTGTATGTGGACTTTTCTTTTTCATTGTTACCATTACCCTTAACTGAACACTTAGCTGCAAATGTTCAATCTTTTCACAATTAAAACATTTAAAAGATAATTTTTTTAATATTTACCTATGCCCTTTTTTGGCTTGCGAATAAATAGAGCTCCGTTGTCATTTTCACCATCGCTAGAATTGTCACTTGATTTTTGAATCTTAGCCTTCTCTTTCTTTGATGTCTTGAAAGCAGCTTCTCTCTTTGAGTGTTTCTCTTGTTCAGTCCACATCTCAACTGCCGTAAGAATACCATGTAGTTCATCCATCTTTACTTGGCTAAATTTATCTCTTCAATTACCGAAACTTTTGCATCATATCTCAATGGTAGAGATCTCAAAACTTTTTGAACCACAATTGATTCTTCTAACTTTTCTCCAAGACCTTGAATCTGATTAACTATTTGATCAACCCGCAAAAGATAACTTGCTATATTTTCTTCCTCTTCCATCTTCAAACTCTCCAACTGTCTTCTGAAACTCTGAAGCTTAGCTTGCTGAACCTTTCCATCACCTTTGTAAATATTCTCAAGTTTTACCCGAGTTTCATGAGCAGATTTACATTGCATAACTTTGACAAATTATTATTCACATAAACCACATAAAATAGCATTTAAAGCGTTAGCATTATTTTCACTTGCCTTCTTTTCTGTCGGAGTAGTTATAAGTGTTTGTGGCTCTTCATATTCCTCTACCACTGCTTGTCAAATGTCGAATCCAAGGGCCATCAAATAAGTCTTCATCCTTATGCTCCAAAAAACATTATTTGTCCCATCAAACAAAGGTGTCTTATTTGTAGAAAAACCTTCATGTGATCCAGCGATCGCGCCTTCCCAATCTACCTTCAAGCTGTAAAACTTTTTCAAAAAAACATGCTCTGATACCAATTGTTAAGCACAAAATATACTGAGAGGGGGATGAATCAGTATATTATATATCTTTTACTTAATTTGATTTATTTTTTAACCACTTAATCACATATTCAAAATATGCAATAAAACTGAAACAATAATATGCACCACACAAGAGAGAGAGAGAGACCATATTTTTACGTAGAAACTCAAAGTAAAAAAAATCACGAAGAACAATCTCAAGTATATGAATGAGCACCAACTCAAAATACAAAGTTCGCAAGCATCAACTTGCAGGAACACCAACCCTTTTGCCAAGCACCAACACAACTATTTGTGAGCACCAACCCACATAAGCACCAGCCCATAGGAGCACCAACCCATCTTGTGTATAAAACACAACTATCTCTCAATGTTGCTTACTCAACAAATGATATAACTCTACAATATCTCTTGCTTTTATCTCTTTAAAAACAAATACAAACCATGCACTCTCTTGCATATTATAAATGGCTTCTCAAACCTTTATTTATAGCTTTCCAAAAGACCTTTAGCATTCACCCTTTGTGACCTTTCAATCCTCATAGAAAATGACGTCAAACTTGCATGACCTTTCGTATCCTTGCATTTGAAAATTCATATGGTGACCCTTCATAAGCAAAAACGTCATTTTCTCTTTTGCCTTTATCTTGGTGACTTTTCGTATTCCTCAAAGTATCCCTTCATAGAAAAATGCACCATACCCTCTTTTGTCTTCACATGGTGACTCTTGGAATTTCTCAAGATGACTCTTCATGAGAAAATACGTCCCATTCCTCTTTTGTCTTTTACCTGTGACTCTTTGACTTCTTCATGGGCCCTCTTTTGAGTTATATGCAATCAAAAATATATTCATTAATATTAAATAAATATTAACACACATTAGCCAAGATATGAATATTAAAAACATCATTAAATGCAATAGGGCCTTTATCACCAATAATACTAGACCTTTGACATCAATGACAATGGTTCTAACAGTTGGTGTTCTTGAAATCAATTGATGCCTCCACCAAGTAAAAAATGCAAATACTTTGAATGATATATTGGATAAGGTGGTTATGAAAATAGATGTGGAGAATGTCATCCAAGTTGTGACAGGGAATGCAATAGCATATGTTGCAACAGAAAGACTTCTTGAAGAAAGGCACCCTACACTTTTTTGTAGCCCTTGCGCAATCCATTGAATTGATCTCTTACTTGAGGACATGCAAAATATTACATTGGTTTCAAGTGTGATTGAGAAAGCTAAAAATATCACAAAATACATCTACAATCACCTTTGGGTGCTACGCTTGATGTCAGAACACACCAACAGAAAAGAGTTTGTACGAATGGGAGTCGCATGATTTACCACAACCTTCATCACATTGCAGCCTCACTACTTATTAAGATGTTTGTGAGAATATGTTGGTTGGAGTCTCCTTATAGTAAAAAGGTCAAAGGGGAAACATTCGTGAAGACCATGTTTGATGATGTGTATGCAAAGAACAAATGAAATTCTTATGGTAACTTTAAATTCCACAATTTTTTATTTATCATTTATTTTTAATAATTTTTTTGGTTCAAAATTCTCCTAATTTTAAATTTAAAATCGCAAGTTATTTTGTTTTAGGTGGTAAAGCCTCTGGTTAAAGTTCTACACCTGGTGAATGAGGAAAAAACCCAATGGGTTGTCTGTATGAAGCTATGGGCAAGGCCAAGGAAGCCATACAAAATTATTATGGGTAAATTTTCAAAAATATAAACCCATTTGGTATATAATTGATTGGATATGGACCAAGCAGCTCCATCGACATTTGCATTCAACGCCCTACTACTTGATACTCAAGTTTATGTTCTTTGATTCATTTAATGCCAATAAGGATTTTATGGATAGCCTCAATACATGCATAGAGAAGATTTCCTGACAAAACCACTAGAAACATAATTCTTGATGAGCTACAAATTTACAAGACTTCAAAAGGGAGGCTCGTTTCTTTGGTTCTATGCATTCGAAGGAGAATGACCCAACTAGGTAAAACAAATTGAGTCTTTTGATTGTAGTCTTACTACTCATAGATATTAGATTTTTTTTAATAAATACAAGCCTACATGACTTACAAAGTTATAAATGTCTTATTTACAGATTTGTGGTGGGTAGATTACGGTGCAAAACACCAAATCTTCAAAGACTAGCCATCCACATTTTGTGCCAGTCACATAGCTCTTCTAGGTGTGAACATAATTGACCCATGTTTCAGGCAATTCACACAAAAAAGCGCAACAGGTTGATAACACAATGCCTCAATGACTTTTTTTGTATGATACAATCTTCGTCTTTGCGTGAGACAAGTGGATGGACAAGAGAGTCATGAGACAATTGAATTGGATGTTATCCATCTATACTCATACTAGATTGTTGAGGATGTGGATCCGCAACCCATGTTTACTAAGGATTAGGTCGGGAATTTGGAGAGGATGTAGAGGAAGAGATAGCCACAAGGATAGCAGAGGCATATAAAGGGGTGATGGGTAAAATTTGCTCGTACCAGGATATATACTTGTATATAGTTAGTTTGTGATCCTACTATTTAATACACACCCTCTATCCACTACCTAGAATATCTCAACCAATCCCTACAATTCATCTAATCCTAATCATTAGACTATAGGTGAGTTGTTACTACAACTCACGTACACACACCCACACATCTAATTACATGACTAATGACTAACGAAATAATGCACCGTGTACTATGTGATGTACCAACCTAAGATTATCTCCAACAATCCCCCTTAGTACAAACATAATTCAGAGAGTAAGGAAGAGTACTACAAGAGAATTGGGACGCACTCTAGTTTGGGATGAACAATATTGTGGAAACATATTGCCGAACAATATTGTGGAAACATATTGCCAATCTAACAAGGGGTGGAACTTTGATCAAGGATAGGGACACACACTAATCCAAGATCATACAAACAAGAGTGGCTAGAGACACGCTATCTCGACTTTAGAATTGTGAATGGCCAAACATGGTTCATAACGAGATTAGTCAGACTACGTCGTATTGAATTTTACAATAAGTGAGTAGAAACATACAAGCTACTCACTGCAAGTGTGGCATGGGCCTCCAACTCTCCTTTGTTTTTCTCCTTTGGTTGGGTGGGCCTCACCGAGCAGGTACAAATCAAATAGTGAGATTGAATCCTCACTAAGTCACATATATAGTCGTTGCACTAAATCATTGTCACGCATTCATGAACAATAAAATGATCACCATTGCATTGGTCACCATCCTTTGCTTTAATATTTTTTAGATGGAGTGTTTGAATTGTTTGTAGCCGGATTACATCATCACTACCACTAATGACTAACAACTCTTTAGTTGTGTTTGCTTTTGGGCACTTTGTGCTTTGCCACTAAAACAAGTTGTCAGAACCTAAGTTAGCGAAAAACTCAAAATTGTAATTGGCCTCCTCCCTCTGTTTCTTCCAACCTCCTGCACTTATTTGGCTCACTCGGTCAGATTGAATCTATTGGCAATGTGGACCACAAATTTCTCCATGATGCATTCCTATGTTGTAGGAATCGCCCCTCCCCTCCCCAACGTTTCACGTCCAACAAGGAGAAACAATAGAAGTCAACAAACAAATTTAAAAAATGTAAATCCAGTTCGAACCCAAAAGTATATAAATAAAATAAACTAGATGTCCATATCTAAATGTAAACTTACACTTTTAAGTTATATTTTATTTATATACTTTCAGGATGTTTGAGAGGAGTTTCAAACCCCTAGGAGCTATAATGCAAATTCTAGGTTTTGGAGGATCCAATCAAATTTCCGAGTTAGTCAGATTCCAAGGTTTCAGGGTTTCAGACTAGCCATATTTCAGAGTTTCAAGATTTCAAGGAGACATCATAAGAGGTATGAACGCTACATGAAGGAATGTATGCGTGATAGAATAGTATGAGAATATCTCTCGCAAAGTGCCACAAGCCGATCCCACCCCATTCCTTGTGCACCCCTTAAAGGCATGCACTCTGTGAGATTCAATGCACCGATGAGCCCTTGTGAGAGAAAGTGTCAGCAAATGATAAAGTTGAAAAATAATGGGAGTGGCATTCATGATTTGTGGGCAATCGAGATGATTTATTCTAGATTTGAATGTACATTTTGTCTTTGAAGTAATGAATGAATGAATATTATGTATTTTGAAGTGTTTTATCATTTATAGACAAATATTTTCATACTATGTAGTTTCAAGTGTTTTACTAAAAAAATGAGTAATATACAATATATATATATATATATATATATATATATATATATATATATATATAGACGTACCCACGATGTATCCAAATCAAGGTTTTTGAAAAATGGCATACCCATGTACCCGAGATGTCCCCATATCCGTACCCCTACCCGTACCCAAACAACATAGATGCATTCCAATGGTTTCAATGTTACATTTGTTTTTTCCATAAACTTTCCCCCCACAAGTAAAAGTACTTTTATGGGTGTTGGGTACAACTGACAATTCACCCACGTATAAAATAAATCTTTTGGCTTGGAGAATTTGATCAAATAATCCTAATATCTTCAGCATACAGTGAAGATTGGAGCCTGTCTTTTTTCCTGCAAAGATTTTTTTAAGCGCAACACAATGGTACAGCTAGATTGAGGCCACCTATCACAAATCAGCAGGAAATTTTTAAAGAAGGTAATGGAGCCATTAATCAATGTGGTATATGATAAATCCAAGATAGGCGCCTTGAGATTGATATATATTGGCAATTTTAAGAATGATGTATTTTAGATATAAGTTTAATTGCAAATTTATCAGCAGTCACTTTACAAGGAAGAGATTAAATACAGGTTACCAACCTTATCATAAGTATCCTGCAAGGTTTCACCAATGAAAGGATAGCAACCAAGAACCATACAATAAAGTGTCACGCCTACCGCCCATACATCTGCAGCTTTACCATGGTATGTCAAGCCTGTCAAGAACATTGGCAGATAGCAGTCAGAACTTTTATTGAAATGGTAATAAGTAATACAGAATTGAAGCAAAACTACAGGCCAGAAGTCTTCTAGTCATTACCATTCATAGAATTTCATTCTGCCATTCAGATAAATTATGAAACTAATTGAATATAACTGAAGTGCAAGAGAAGTATAGTATCTTAAAGTATATTAAGCCAGCAATAGGTCCCATTTACCATTTCAAGCGACCATCTTCCCATAAATTTCAAAATTATTCACCAATAATCCCACTGACTTGCATTAAGACTTTGTTTTCAACTTGTGATTTTAATTTTTCCCCATGTATTTCCTCTCTAAAATGATGATAGAATACACTTCTAAGCATATACTTCTGATAGAATTTATTCAAGTATTTATTTCTCAGCCATGACATTATGCACAAGTACCTAAACAGGATGGTGCAAGTTTTCATCATCGCAATCTATGGTTCCCTGCAAAGCTTGAATGTGACTTTTACAGCCATAACTCCCACCAAAAGAAATAACAGTACCATGAATCGAAAAAATTAATCTATTTTGTCAGCATCAAGAGTTGTGTGCTCTTTGGTAAACAACTAGATAGCAAACATTTAAAGAATCCAACCCCTTGAACCATAAGAGATATCAAGACAACCAGAAATACTAAGATATTTCACCTAAACAGCACTCTGGAGCAGTGAAAACTGGTGTGCCCGGAGATCTTCGAAGCTCATCATTGTTGTCCTGCATGTATTGGAGGGTAACAATTAGAAAATATATAACAAAGAATAATAGGATCACAATACAATTAATCTTGTCCAGAAAACAGAACGAAACAAAGAAGCTATTGGAAATTTGTAGCAGTAATATCTCACGTTGTATAAAAAGAGGCAAAAATAGCCGCATAATTTAGGTTTAAGGGCCGGCCCATTGTGCATTTTATTTTCTAATAAAGTATAGAAGCTTCCATAAAACCAGGATTATAGCTTTCATGATGAATAACTTGTGTACCTAAACTAGCATTTTAAACGTAAGATCCTGCTATAAATTATCAAAATTTCAAACAGACTTAACATAAAGAATTGTAAGAATCCTTTTAATGTATCTTGCTTAAGTTGATATAACAGCTCTGCAACTCACATTGGAATGAAGAACGTAATGAACATTAGACAAAACACTATGGACATACCAAAGGAGGCAAAGTCCCATTGGTGGAGAAGGCTGCCTCACAAAGAGCCTCAAGATTTGATTCCCCGGAGGTACCAAATAAGACATGGTGCCCAGTGCAAACCCTGGGCAACTTTGGCCGAGTACCTTGGCATTAAGTTAAAGAATACCAATTAATTGTGTACTAGATACCAAGAGGTTAGTTTATTCTCCAAACAAAACAAAAACAAAAACACTATTACCTTGAAGGGTTTAGTATAGGAATATTAGAAGGGGCAATTCTACCTCCACATTTAGGCTATGGTCTTATGGTGGGTGCTTACTAAATTTTCTTAGTGGCTGCTGCTTAGAAAATTCAGGAGCCTTTCCTAGTTTAGTGGTTCTATTGATTTTTAATTTTTTTAAGTTATGAAAATTTAGGTAAGAAATTATAGGAATTACGCAAGGAGGTGGTCTATATTTTTATCAAATTTTAAAATCTCACAAAAAAATATCATTTAAGATGCCATGTAGATAAAAAATCCTTAAGCTAATAGGGGAAACTTTCAGTCCCCCTCTTCAGCAGCAGCTGAAAAAATAAAAATAAATTAAAAATATTGGGAACATTCCCTCCATGTCTAGGATGTGAAAGATGTCACCAAAATCTAGGGGACGCATCCCCTCGATTTTGGTGTCCCCTAGATTTTGGTGACATCTAAGACATTTTGGAGATGATGGGATTTGGGGGGGACCCTTGCCGCCCAACCCAAAAAAAGGGGCATCACGCCGGAGGGAGAGGATAGGGTTTCGTGGACTGCAAAAAAAAGAAAATTTGAAGACATGAATACTATATAAATTTAGTATTTAAAATAATTTAACTTTATTCAATATAATTTAGAGGGTTTAAACTTTATCAACTTTTTTGAGATTCTATTTTAAAGTAAAAGCATTAGAAAAGTTAAACATCTAGGATGTTTGAGATGTCAACAAAATCTCGGGGATGCAACCCTTAGATTTTAGTGATGCCTTGACGCTTCAACGATGGTGGTTTTCGGACTGTCCCGAAACTGTGGCCATATAAAAATTAATATTTTTTCTTTATTCAAAAAACATTTATGGGTGGGAGTGGGGGAGTTCTATTTTAAAGTAAAAACATATAGAGAAATTTAGAATACTTTTTATTAAAATATATATATATATATATATATATAAAATTGGCTTTTACTTTATAAAATAACCTTCTAAAAAAATATTATTTTTACAAAAACATTGAACTTTAATAATAATAAATTTAAAATATTAAATCAAGTTTAAATCCCTAAATTTCTTTGAATAAGATTAAAATATTTATACATAAATTTTTATTCATTATTTTAATTTCAATCCCAAAAATCTGATAAATATTTTGTCGTCTTATCCTGTCCAGAAGACTTAGGTAACTATGGAAATGGAAAGAAACGATTAGAGGGGATAAACCTAAAACAAACCTATCCAATTTCATCGAAAATGTTAGAAGTGTCTAAAAGGCTTTATCTAGTTTTTTTTATCTTACCCAATTATGGTTATAATTGGTTATAATATTGATTAGATTAATAATACGAGTGGGTCTATATGTTTTAATCTTGTTTTTTCTATGATTGATTAGCCATTTTCCTATAGGATATTTATGTTGTGTTGTTTGTGTGCAAGGACTATAGGATATTTATGTTGTTTGTATAAGAACTATTGATCAAGTTTTTTTTTTGGTTTAATGCTATGTACAATAATGGTTATAATAATGATAGGTTAAGTGTTATGGAGGAAAAGGCATTTGCTACTTACTAAGAAAGTGAGTATATTTTTAATGTAATTTATTATCCTGGATTCTATAGACAAGGACTGTGCATTCAATACACCTATATTATATTTTAAAGGTGTGTCAAGCACAAAACAAAATAAAAATTAATATGCACTACATTAAAATTGTTTGTTAAATGAAAATTAATTTATACAATAACTTATAATTGTTTGCTAAGTTTTAATTATTAGTTTTTAGTTTGTAACTGGAGATAGTTTTCAGTCTATACTTGGAAAGGAGTGGGATTGTTCCTGCTGCCATAAGTCCTTTAATTAACACATAACTGCGTGGTTGAGGTGGGTAATGGGCCTAAAAAACCACACAAAAAAGTAGAAAAGAATGAAGGCACGGGGATGAGAAGCCAGGGGCAAGAGAGGCATGGATGGAGGAAGAGACAGCCATACCTGCAACGCCAAGTTTATCAAGTAGAATTGGCCCAATTTTATACTGCACCAAATTGCTGATTGTTTTAGAAATTTGTGATGCATCTGTTGTTAAAGATAGTTTGAGATAGTTTTGTTTATGATCAGTAGTTAATAGTAGGTGTTTTGAAACTGTGATTAAATTTCGTCGTTTTCACGTGCTTGACAAAGAGTTCACATTTTTATTCAGTCCAATCTAGGGGCATATTCCTTTTAACTTTTCATCTAAATATAAAACAAAACATAATCTATTCAGGTACATTGATATTTTCCTAACGTTTTTGACGAATGTAGCGATTGGGGAATCTAAGTTTTGGGAAAAAATGGTAGACGAAAATAGCCATAATTTCTCATATAGATTTCCATTTTCTGATTTCGTTAAAAATCCTTACCCAATTGAAGTCTACATTGTTAAAAGCTTCAAATACCATCTGAAGACTGAGCATCAGAAAAAAACCTGCAAGTGCTCTGAGTAGAGTAGAATCCCTGGATTTTGCAGGGCTTACAATCACAATGAAAGTACTGAGCAATGTATAGCCTGTACATGCCTTTACAAACTTATCAGATTACTTTCGCCTCCCACTAATTGTAATTTTGTAACTGTCAAATTCCTTCACACAAGGGCTGATTCACGCTTCACATGATAATCAGAAGCACTTTTCTTCCTCTTCTGATCTTCCCCACTTGTTACTTTCTCCAAATCACTCTCTAAAGAAATAGAGTATTTCAAATCTATCATGAAACATTCGTGGTGATCTAGCATTTTGTTCCTTGTTCTTTACCGATGCTGTGTTTTGTGACATTTACGTAAATCATTTCAAAAAGTTAGTAGTATTATTTATATGTAAAAGGTAATAGTGATTTTGAATGAAACAGCCTCTCTAATATGGTGCATGAAAATCCCTTATGTGAACAAGGGCCACATAGTGGCTAGTCTGTGTTGCAAAGGTTGAAATTTGTTCTTGTTTAATTCTGCATCAAGTTATCTTAATTAACAAAAAAGCAACTGAATTGCATTGATATATAGAAGGCCATCCAATCTCTGGAATGGTAAAAGCCTATAAGGTATAACAAAGGTTTATCAGCACTTGGTTGCAATATCATTGACAGATAGGAGGATTCAAAAAGGTAATTGGTAATTATAATTTTGCCTAAGTATTTAAATAAATATTGAAGATATCAAAGGTATCAGACTCTGCCTCCCCAGCATGCTTGTTTGCACGAGCATGAATTTTAATCTAGACTGGACTCCTACGACCATGTGCAGCAATAGAATAAGATAAGCATTTGGCATTGACTGTTTGGCCAAATGCCTTTGGAGTAGAAGCATCTTGTGGTCAAGATGCGTAGTACAACAACAAATTAATTGGACTTTCCTATGTGAATTTGGGTTGTGTGCAAATGAAGGTGTTAAATAGGAAATATTTATTTTGCTAATGTATGATGAGACTAGAATGACAACACCGTAGTGACGTTTGCATTATGAATATTATGGTGTTTGCACCACTCATAATGATCCATATAGATCCAAAAAACAATCCATTCATCAGACAACAAACAGAAGACCCAGAATCAAACATTAGCAAAGCTTTAAGGGAGGAGTACTAGACTTGGTGGCGAATCCACTGCCTCATTCAAGCAATGGTTACGTGATCCATATAGATCCAACAAGCAATCCATTCATCCAGAAGACCCGGTTTCAAACATTAGCAGAGCTTTACGGGAGGAATTATAGACTTGGTGGCAAAACCGCTATTTCATGCAGGCCGAGGTTACATAACCGCTAGTTCCTGTAGGCAATGGTTTCAAAACTGCCGGTCTGCATCAACCGGAAGTTTCGTCCACGGAAACCGTACGGGTACATCACAAACAAAAAAAGTCTCTCTTCACATTCTTAGATGGTTGAAGATTCTTTACCGCACGAAAGGACATCTTCAAACATGATAATAAGGATGGCACAAGCAAAGGAAGGCATCAGTGAACAGAGCAAGTGCTCAGTTGTTTGTAGGAAGGATTGTAGAAAAGAAACAGTGAGGAAGCTTAGTGAGCAAAATAGTTGTATGATGTACTTGTTCTATATCTCATTGTAAATCTGTCTTTGGCCATAAGAATATGGGGAGTAGAGCAATTGCCTCTTCCACTGGTTTTTTCCTACACCTTGTGGGGTATTCCAGATCAAAAGTCTCTGTCATTTGTCTCCATGATTTTGAGTTTTGTTTATGTTTCATTGAATTCCTATTTCAGTTCTTAAGTACTGTTTACTCTTCCAACAAAAAATAGCACTAATTCTAAGTCATTGTATGAACTGAACTGTCATTTTTAAGTAAATTCAAAGTAGAACAGCATTGTGTGTTTTTGTGAATTCTAGCAAGTTTATAGATCACATAAGGTAGAAACTATAAGAACTTACTAAGGATGTGTTTTTAAACTATGAAGAGGAAAGTTATAAAAACTGAATTACCTACCGTATAGGGTAAAATAACCATGGGGTTGGTGAAGGAAGTATTTAGAAAATTAGACCACTACTTTAACGTGTAAATTTTTAAAAGGTTTGTTGAAATCTCTTAGCATTGCACGGCTATAATATGACTTAGTGGTCTATTCAAAGACTCTAATAGCTTGAAGGTTGACTATGTTACTCACCAGTTGGATGGTAAATCAAATGTTGAAAGCTTGAAAATTTTAGTTGTTGTAAGTATACTCCATAGAGGATTTGCATGTTTGAATCCAAAATGAAGTGAGCTTGTACGCCTCATTGAGCAATATAAAGGGTAAATAGAAAAACAATCCTTCCCATGGCCACTAAAGAGTTGCATCAACAACCACCAAAATGGGTAGATCAACCTAACCGAACCACTAAACATGTTGCCAAATCTCTATGGATCATTGTGCTTAGTTGATAATATACCAAAATGGAACACTTGGGTTACCTCGTGACAAACTCTTTCACCCACAAAAGTGTAGCCCCTACAAGACGTTGTTATACATTTGAACTAGCATTTGCCAAATGAATAAGCTTCTAGTCTTGAGAAGTTTTCTCTAAGAAATTTCCCGTAGTCTTGCAAAGTTAGGCATCGATAACCAAAATCTGCCCTTGTTGCATCTTTTAATAAAACGTTCCAACCATAGAATTCACACAACAATCCGGCTAATAGCGGCCATTATTAAGATAAGTAGAAATGATCCAAAATATGGATCTAGTTTACAAGACATGTCATCTAGTTCCTTTCCACTATGCTCAATTATGTAATTTACATATATGTAAAACACTATGTAAGACACTCCAAGTTTTTTCATGTAAAGTGAACTTTGAAGTTAAGTTGCATAGGTAAAATCACTGTTGTGATGGTCTGAGCATTCTTCTATTGGTGAAATCAGCAACTTACAGCCTTTGACATTGAGGGTTTTTGTCAAGGATGACAAATCCACTAATATTTGCAGGTGGTGGTCGCGTAACCACCTTGGTAGTTTTGTAATTTCCAGTCTGCATAAAACAATAGTTTTGCCACTGGCTAAAACACGGGAATGAGACCGGTTGTAAATGCTTCCTCTTATTGGTGATTGTTCTTTTGGATTCTTTGGCAATTTCCAACGTAGAAAGGCATAAATACAACCTCTATGGAAGACAGAGAACATCAGAAAGTCACTGAGAAGTCTTGAAGTAGGATTCACATTGTAGTTTGCAAGTTTGGGTCCATGTTCATGTTATCTCATTGTTTCATAGTTGTTGCTTGGTTGTTTAAGTTGTGTTGAATCATTGTAGAGTGTCTAAGAAGTGCAAAGTAATCATGTGTGCAAGCTTTGGATAGTGTGGTAGTGAAAACCTTGTCCATAAAGGCAATGTTTGGCAATAACTTGTACAATTGTTGAATTACATAGTGGAAGGCGAGTGCAATTGCCTCACCCACTAGAATTTGTTCCACACCAGGTTTCTCTAGGTCATATCTTGTGTTCATCTTATGCTTTGTCTCAGTTTATGTTTCCTTATGTTTAGTATGTTGTACATTTCATTCCAACACTTGTTTATCTCTATTTTAGCATTGGAATTACTCTAGAACAGCCATCTATCAATCATTTGTTGAGCTAAGAGTATAGGATCCATATTGGTGAAGCTTAATGTGGAATATCCACCTAGTTTACAGATCAAATTGGTATCAGAGCTAGTTTAATATCAGTTTAGCTATTTTTATGTGGTTTTGTGTGTTTACATTGCAATGTATGCCCGTCACTAAAGCAAGCAATGCTAGTGGTCAAGGTATCCCAGTTCTCTTTGAAGAAGACATTTCCACAAGGAAGTGGAAACAAAAGATCAGAAGTATGGTTCATTTTTATGAAGAAGATGCCCGTACAAAAAAGGAGCGATTCACTAGTTGGAAGGAGTGACTAGCATCTCTCTTTCTATGAATAAGCTTGATCAATTGAAATCCATCATGGGGATTTTCAAGGAGAAGTTTGGTGTTTCTATGGAGCCATTGAAAGAAAATAAAGAAAACACTCCTAAGCATGAGAAGGTGGAAGAACTACCCCGTGCCAACCAAGCTCCACCTACATTCAAGGTTGAGGCAAAGATTGAAATTCAGCAATATGACAAAGATGTCAATGTGGAGAGCCTAGACCATTGGCTAGCCCAATTCTAGGCATATTTCAGTTTACATTAGGTTAATGAAATTAGGAATAAATAAATAAATTACATTAATGTCCACAGATGACCAAAACTAGGTCAATGTGACTCGAGGATGCAACAATTAACAATATAAAGTTTTAAGGAAAAGAGAATCCAAGAAGCCAAAAAAAAAGAATACAAGTACATAAGACAAAGTCGAGTAGTGTGCCACTAACAAACGTCGTAATGGAACTAATACAAATAGCAATGGAGAGTGAACAATAGCCTCCAAAGTAAGTGCCGATGAAGACTAGAAGACCTCATCGAAAATGTTTTTGCCTAAAATGGAGGAGCCATCTGACCCATCATCGATCATTGTGATAAGATCTAATAGTGCTCGTCAAGGAGTATCCATTGTTGGAGGGGTCAGGGTGGGAGATCATAGGGGGAAGAAAAGCACTTCCTCTAGAATCTCCCCTAACATCCAAGGCCAATGTACTTCTCGTAAGACAAACCAAACTCATAATGTGAGCCTGCCCCTGTGGTCTAGGGAGCAGCCGGTAGTAGTAGATCCATGTCCCTAGAAAGGGGTAACGCCACACCGACAGGGTGAAGCAAAACCACGGTGCTGAGGGAGAGCAGGTTGGGGGATCTAAGTAATTTGAGTAGTAGTGATATGTTGAGAGAAGCGTCGCCTAACTGCTCTATTAGCTCTGATCTGTGATGTACCAGTGTCCAAAGGGTGCTCAATGCTACCAATCGCCTAAATGGGTTGGAATAAAAGGGTGATCAACATGGAGGCTCTAAAGCTTCTAGGCTTCTCCTATACGGATTTGCATCAAAGGGTGATGACCTCACAAAGAAAAAGAGCCAAGCAAGGCTGGTTTGGATATCTAAAGAAAGTAGATTGAGTGTTGATTGAATCCTTGTAGAGGCAATGATATCTTCCCCAGATCTCATAGTAAATGGGGCATTTGAAAATGAAATTTTCCTCGATCTCCACCTCCTAGAGGGAGAAAGACAACAAATCCGACCTTGATGGAGAATGTGGTAATCTGTTTCAACCCATAGATGGTGAGAACATACTCTCATCTGGCCAAGGGGAAACCTCAAGCCATGTGACCAATGGTGCTAGAGATAGTGAGGTCGACAAATAATACCATCCACTACTTGTGAGAAATGCTCGGCAGAGAAAGCAAGCTTGGGGCTGAGCGGCTCAATGGGGGAAATCCAATGGCATGGATATATTGTTTGTAGATGTCCTCTTTGACAACTCTAGTGAAAACATCCTTTGTAAGGAGTATGAGGGGGAGCATCCAAGTATTACATGAAAGGGGGTAGCCATCAATAGAAATGCCAACAGAAAGGAGGAGAAATCTAGTCTCAAAGTACCAACAGTGTCGACATCTGATGGGGACCAATGAAGCAATCCTCTCTGAAGAACAAAGTGCTAAGTATGGATATCTCCTACGACCAGATGTCGAGTCCCCCAAGGACCTATGTCTGTAGATGTAGAAAGTAAGCCTAAAGATAGTCTCAAGGCATTGCAGCTCGATGGCATATTAAGCTTGGACAATGCATTGAGGAACTGTCTGCTTGCAATGGATCATGTGTTGTAAAATGAGAGTCTAGACCCTCTAAATATGGGCCCAATTAACGGCCCCCAAGCTAGGTCCTCGCACCTTTGAACCCTATAAAACTATAGGTTTGATGATTGCATCAAAAAGGTGTAACTTGGAAGGGATTGAAAGTGGATTTGGAGACACTGACAATCTAAGACAAAAAGAGAGGTATACCCATTGTAAAGGTGTGGATGAGAGGCAAACTTCATGCTAAAGCATGGACCAAAAAATTGGACTCCCAAATAAGTGTAGGCCAAGGTGATCTCTTGAAGTTCCCCTTTGTAGAAAAATTGGAATTTGGAGAGCGCGCGTAGGGATATTGAAAATCATGACCTTAGTTTTACTATGGTTGACCACAAGCTATTGGAGTTCGTAGAAACGAACAAGGGCATCGGGCTGCCATTGTAGGCCCTCAACAGAGTGTGAGAGAAGGACAAAATCATCAACAAAAGAAGGATAGCTATAAGCACCTCATGCAAAATGCAACCATCATCCATATGGGTATGCTGCCGAAGAATCTCTTCTAACTTATCAATGTAGATGCTAAATAGAGAAAGTGAGAGAGGACACCGTTGCTTGACCCCAATGGTACTCTTCACGAAGTCAAAAAAATCAGGAAAAGTACGAAATTACCTTCTTACTGTCTCATAATGCCTCCAAGTGGCGGTAATCAAAGAGTCTGGAATGTCAATATCTCTCAACTTCTAGAAAAGCATGTGTCTCGAAGCCAAGTCAAAGGCTTTCTTGAAGTCAACAAAACAACAAAAAGACTTTGGAAGACCTGTGACGAGCTTCTTCAATAATAGCCCGAAATGTATAGATGTGATCGATAGTCTGATAGTCCCTTTTAAACCCATGTATTCCCAAGCTCTGATGTTATTCCTTTCCAAGTACTCTAACAGCTACATGTCTAACATTGTGGCATAAGGTTTGGTAAATGTATGCCCAATCATAATGGTCCCATAGTTGTCAAGGATAGAGAGATCTCCAGACTTACGGGTAGGGTGAATAATGTGTTAGGACCATGACTGAGGGAACCCTGTATACACCACCTTATTAAAGAGCATGGTAAGGGGGAAGGCAAGGGAATCCACACCATATTTGATGAACTCAGCTTTGAGACCTTCACAATCGGTTGCTTTGTTAGTGCACAATTTCAAAATATATCTCTTGATGGAAGAAGTAGAGAAAACAGAGGATGGTGGAGGACTGGGCGTAGTGGCAGCAAGATGGACTAAAACATCATAGAGGGAACTAGCATAGGAAACACATGTTTCAGTGTTTATGTGTCATGTCCCTCTTTTGTTAGGGACATCATTGAAGATCCTTAGAATTAACCATTTCCCGGGGGCTAAGGGACAAGTATGAAAGGAAAGAGAAATGAGTGATTTTGATTAAATATATGAACAAGGTACTTTATGTTTTAAGAATCACTTAAGTTGGGGCCCTTAAGAGTCATGAGCATTTTAAAAAGCAATCTTCCTTATGATTTGAATTTGTATTTCCATCCCATTTGAGCGTGCCCTTTGGGAGAAGTGGTATAAAAAGAAAGGAGGATTTCATTTGAAGGCATATTATGTTGATATTCAAAATATTGGTCATTAAGCATGAAAACGCTTGAGCCATTGCTTTGACGACGAAAACCTTTGAGCAAGGAAGGAGTGGGGACGCCAACCCTCATTTCTCATCTACGGAAGCTTCATCTTGAAGTTGTACTTGCGCATAATATTCAAAAAGATAAAAATATTGCATTCGGAGTGGGGCAACTAGGGTTTGCAGCCTTGGGTGCTAATTGGATAGGACGAAGACCCCTCATTGAAGCGTTGTGTGGATTTTGTTGTTGGAATTGACTATTTCCAGCTAGGGCGACTTGGTTGGAGAGCTGACTTGTAAGATTTTGGGGCTTATTTCAGGGCAAACACATTTTAATTTTATTTTAATATTTCTACAGTGTGGCGACTTGTCTTGTGAGGATTTTTGGCATATTTTGAGGGTCATCTTTGCCCTAAAATATTCAATAAATATTTTATATATTTTTCTAGCTTTGGCAAATTGTTTTGAGGGGCTTGTGGCTCCAAATACACTCAGATTTTTCATAATATATTATGTTAATTCAGTATTTTTTTGTGCAATTTTATAAGCGTTTCACTTGAATAGGTCAGCTGCAAATTTCTATTAAAATTCCAACTTGGAGGTGTCTAGGGTTTGAGGGTTATTTTCTGCTTTTGGAGGGATAAATTGCTTGTTTGGACCAGCCAATTGTTGCTTAGAGCTTATCATAATTTTGTGTTATTTTTGGAAGTATTTGGCAGCTAGGGTTTGCTGAATATAAAAATTAAATTTGACTATTTACCTAGGGTTTTGCATAAAAATCAGAATTCAAAAAAAATCCCTAATTTGGGACATTTCATTGTCAAAAATTGTTGGTTTTCTCGGGAGTACACCAAAAATTCTTAGGTGAGTGGTGAAGATCAATAAGAAGTTTAAGCCGTCTAGACACAAGAAACTTTTATCTGCACTCATCATCATACCATAGGTTCATGGGGCAAGTTTTGTGGCAAGGTAGGGAATCTAGGGTAATTTCTAGTTTGGGGGAAAAGAGGCAAGGGCAGCGTCCCAAAGGGTTTGACATAAGACTCATACATGGAATCAATGGTGCAAAGAACGAGGGAGTATAATCCAGACAAAAGAAGGGAGAGACAGGTTGCATAGTCAATTGTGTAGTCATCATCAAAGTGGATTGTGTTATGTCTAGTATTGGGGGGTGTGGTGGAAGGGGAAGCGTGGGTGGGTGTGGTGGAAGGGGTGAGAACTTTTATTAAGGGTGAACATCAAGACAACATGGTCAACAAGGGGGAGCTGAGGAAAAACAAGGAAGTCACAAATGTCGAGGATGAGGGATCTGTTTGTGAAACATAATCCACGACACTCGCACTGCCACCAGGGGAAAAACAAGTGAATCTTCTAGAGTCGAGGAAGTGAGAAGCATGTTGAGAATGTGAAACATAATTCACCCAACTATAGAAGGTGTCTCACATAGGTTGTAACCATAGAATTCTTGTCAGTAGAAGCTCTTTGTAGACCAAAATTCTCTAAATCCAACTCATGAAGACATAACTCATCCTGAGCAAGGTCATGAATAGGCATCTAAAGGTTCCCTGTACGAGCATTAAAATCGCCCAAAAGAATGATATCACCGATAGAGTACCAAGAGATATCTAGGTAGAGGTCAAAATACGGGTCTCCATCAACATGAATGGCGAATGGAGATTGGATGGGGGGGAGTAACATACAACTATGAAGGCATCCAAAAAAGGTGGACCCCTCTGAATCTGTATTCACAAGTATTTGGAGTGGTCATTAGAAGCCAGAAGTGAAACTCTAGACTCTACGTTATCTTGAATGAGGTAAACCACACCACCTAAGCCACAGACACCACCTAATCTGCAAGTCTCGTCACAAGAATTTGAAACCCACAAGTACCCTATAACTGGAGGGAGTGCTTGTTTGGGGCGCTCATGGGTTTTAGTGAGAAAGATGAGATCCTAGGAAGCAATAACACCTTGAAAGGTACTTGGACCATAAAGCACCATTGCAATTCTACGAAGAAATGGAGATGCCATCACAACCCACTGAGATGAAAGATTGTCATTGTGCTGACAGTCTAGGGTGTGACCACCCAAGAGGGGGAGAATTATGAATGACAACCCGACACTCTTTGATAACAACCCACTTGTTCTCCTTCTTGGCAACTATACCCTGAATATGATCTTTCCAAAGCTCCTCCACCTAGAATCATGTCAAATCTACATCTACGTAGATTTTTTGTAGGAGGGAGAAGAGTTTCTTTTTCTATTTAAGACCTTACAAACGCTCTTTTGTGGTTCGGAATTGGATAACAAGGGTGCTATCTGACAAAGTCCAAACTTTGTTAAGGAAGATATCTTTCAAGTCCAAAGATTCACATAAGAACACGTGCCCTGCCTATGAGGGATCAATTGGTTTAGCGAATCGACAAACACGAAGGTTGAGTGCCTTGGTTTGACATGCCTTTTCTTCTTCAAACTCTGCTTGGACAATCATTTTCACAATTGGAAGTGTTCTCTTCCCCTTAACCACTTGTACCCACGAATTATGTTCCTCGACCTATTTTTGGATAGATTGTTGTTGGGATGCAATTTATTTTTTAAGGTGCTCGTGCTAAATGATTATCTCTGATTACTTGTTCTAAAGTTCTGAAACCACTTCATTAAGTTGCTAAAGACATGGTGATCCAACAAGGGTGGCTTGGGTTTGTCCGAACTTAGTTATTCTTGCTTGCAAATCAGCAATAATACAATCTTTCTCTTATAACTATGTCTCGAACAGTGACAAAAGGTCTCGGAGTTCAGAATTTAGAGCCTCAATTCCAAATATTCGGCTGCAACTGCCAACATATTTGAGTTTGGGGGTCAATACCTTGTGATAGTCAAGAGTTTTAAACTCTTGTGTGAGAGGGAGCTCCATTCAGTTTGTTGTACAAGCTTGCAGGTAGCTTGAAAGTGCAAGAGTGGACTGTGTTTTCGTGTTCTTCAAGAACTCAACTATATGAGATTGAAGAGATTGCAGAGTAAGCCCTAAATCATGTTCAGAATGTTGTTCACGTTTCCATTACATATTGTTTTGTTGTTCCCTGCATCGAGGTTAGCTACGTTTTGTTTTGTTTGCCCACATTTTGTTTTGTTTGCATTTTTTGTTGTTTGTGACTGGACTTTCCCAGTTTGCAACTCTGCCACATACTGGATAGGTTTCATTTTGGTCTACTCCACCTTAACCTTGATTTCTGCCTTTTGTTGTGGCAAAATAAAAGGATTTGTGGCTCAATTGAGAGCTCTCAAAAAATGTCACATCCAAACCCTATTACATGATCCCAACTCTATCGTTCGCGTCCAAAACCAGTTACGCAATCTGTAACCCTCTGTCATGTCCTTCATCTCAGAAGATTGCTCGCGTCACTCTCAATGAAGAGAGGATATCCACATCCTTCATCCTACTCGCATCCCTCGGTAATGAGAGCTAGCAAATTTCTTATACAAGGTTAAAATTAACCAATCATGTTTTAACTTCATTTAAAAGTTATGTTCATACCTTTGTTGTAAAGAAGATTCTTCTATTACCAAGTAGGATGATTTTTAGATGCTAATTAAGAAGCAGTTTTATCCTATTTGTTATGAGGAAGAAAGGTCCATGTATTGACAATATCTTAGGCAAAAGCAAGATCAATGCGTGCAATAGTACACAAGAGAGTTGCATAAGAAAGGTGTTTAAATGTGTATGGTTTGGGTTGGGTGAAGAAAGGTCTAGACATCAAGTTGACCAAGCAATCACATCTCGTGTTTGTAGTTAGACTATATTTCACTCTCTGTTTATAATAAATGGCATGTATGCCATACGGATTTAAATTATGCAGATTTGAGTATATGATTTTATATTATCATTTGCTTAAAACAATGGACTAACCGTTGCTAGGTAGCTGTGTGTTTTACTTCATTTAATGCAATGTTGAAATTATATGTTGTCATGAGTATTTGATGTAATTTAAGCATTTTGATATTATATCATGTTGATTTTATATTTTGTTCTAGTTAACTACTCGTCTGTTGTTATGAGATGGTTGCAGGATACACAAACCTCAAACTGGAGGGAGAGCATCATCAAAGAGAGGAGAAAAGATGCGAAATCCAGATATTAGAGAGAGAAACCGATATGAACTAGTAAACAACACTAGGATAGTGACCTAGATGCCTAGTTTAGGGTGAACATCTAGGGAAGGGTATGTGTTCTGCATTAAATTGGTTTACTTCATTTTGACTTGACAATCAATTTTCGTCATTTTGCATATCGCATTGTAATCGTTGGACATGTTTGTGACAGGGCATTGCATCGAAGACCCAATAAACCTATACGAGCTACCTCTTATGTATTAAATCTTGATCATTGGATTATTTTTGTAAGCGAAATACTACCGATGCTGAATTGTGCATTTTGAGACCTTAATCAACATGACTTGTCTTCCATGTCTTACTTAGATGTATATATTAAAACGATGTAGTTGTGATCATATCATTAGACCTAAATGATAGTGATGGTCTTATGCTTGTAGTTAGACATTGAGTTTTGGACATACTATCATTTAAAACTTGTGCGACATTAACAATTATAAAATAAGGTGTTTGTCTTTTGAAAGAAATAAATACAGTTTGGGGAAACTTCCAAAGATATGAAAAAAGAACAGGGATATGCTATGAAGCGCCAAATTCATTAAAAGCTAAACAAAGAATTTTGGGGTGAAATTTGAAAATACCGATCCACTCGGCCAACTACAATTTATTGCCTAGGAGGCGTGTGAAGGAACTAAATGGCAATGAATACTTGTGGGTGGGCAAGGACAACAGAAAATTGGACTTGAGAATTAGTTTGCAACAATAGGACACTCTTTTAGTTTTGGAAGTACAGAAAACAGATTAGAGAAGTAGGGGACACTTAGGAGGAGAGAGATGCTTTGCAGAAATAGCACAGACAACAAAAAACATTAGCATCAATGCAAGGTAGGCTCTGATGATCCTATGCAACTATAGAATAGATTTTTTAATTATATCATAGAGATTTATATTGTTTTGACAAGTTTGAGATGAATATATATATTAGATTTTGAGCAGTCTTCCTCTGATTTTAAATGTTTTAGCTGAATTTTGTTCTGAGAGGTGCACACACACATATATAGAATAGATTTTATAAATATATCGCTGAGATTTTTTTATTTTTTTTGACAAGATTGAGATGAGTATATATGAGATTTTGAGCAGCCTTCGAGCAGTCTTCCTCTGATTTTAAATGTTTCAGATGATTTTTGTTTTGAGACATCTGAAACATTTAAAATCAGAAGAAGACTGCTCAAAATCATATATATATATATAGTCTTCCTCTGATTTTAATTGATCAAAATCATATAGATATATAGTCTTCCTCTGATTTTAATTGAGCAGTCTTCCTCTGATTTTAAATGTTTCAGATTATTTTTGTTTTCAGACATCTGAAACATTTAAAATCAGAGGAAGACTGCTCAAAATCATGTGTGTGTGTGTCTGTGTCTCAAAACAAAATCATCTGAAACATTTAAAATCAGAGGAAGACTGCTCAAAATCATATATATATATATAGTCTTCCTCTGATTTTAATTGATCAAAATCATATAGATATATAGTCTTCCTCTGATTTTAATTGAGCAGTCTTCCTCTGATTTTAAATGTTTCAGATTATTTTTGTTTTCAGACATCTGAAACATTTAAAATCAGAGGAAGGCTGCTCAAAAACTAATATATATTCATCTCAATCTTGTCAAAAAAATATATATGTATCTCAGTGATATAATTATAAAATCTATTATATATATGTGTGTGCGCACCTCTCAAAACAAATTCATTTAAAACATTTAAAATCAGAGGAAGACTGCTCAAAATTTAATATATATATTCATCTCAAACTTGTCAATATATTAGCTTCTGAGTTGTCCTATCCCTTGATGCCAGTGTCGTGCCGTAAACTTGTGCCTCGCTCTTGTCCAAACAAATCTTGCCTAGACGCCATGTAGTCTGCTGGTAGACAGAAATACTACCTTTGCCCAGAAGGAAGGCTGTGTTTTGTACGTAGCTTGGCCAGATGGATGCAAGTTAACATCTACTCTTTCATTTACAAGTCATCTAATGGTTAATAACGCCGTTGTTTGCAAAAAGTGGTTCAAACATTTTTGAATATATATATTTTTGTTAAATAGTAACCATAGAATAATTCTAAGACTAATTATCTTTATCTGCTGAAGGTCGTAGTCGTGCGAAGATCTTTGTTGCCCTCATTCATGTGTCAAGAATATTCAAACTATCCACCTGTGTGTCTTAGTATCCTTGGTACAGTTGAGTTTATATTTAAGGCCAATATTATTACACAGTGAACACTAGTTCCATTGTCAACTTTCCATATGCCAAATGGAAGGATATGCTCAAAAGTGTTTGATAATCCACCATGAAGATTTCGATGTGGCTGAGTAGTATTTACCCATTACTTTAAGAATCAATGCCAAGTGTATATCATACCATCTAGGAAATAAAAGGGTTACAGCTTTTCAGAAATGCTAAGTTTAAAGTCTTTCCCCCAAAAAAATTGAAGACAATTTATATGTTTATTTATTTTTATGTTATTGTTTTTTAAACCCCATTTATACTATAAAGAAATCAAAGTGTACATATTCTACTATGCTAGCCCTGAAAGCTATTAGTCCAACCCTAGGCAGTATACAGAAAATGATACATATTAGCATTCATTAGTACAAATCAGAATCTAAAAGCTTTCTCAAATCCCCTTGCAGCTTGGTCCACCACCACAAAGGAGGTAGACCATAACAAGTAAAGTTATGGTCAGACCTATCAAATCTACCAATACCTCCCATACTACCCTGACCCGGATTGCCCCTTGAAGCACCATCAGTATTCAGCGTACCATACCCAATTGGAAGGACTGTCCAATGTCTATCCATCCGAGTTTTCTTTTTAGGTCGATAGGCAATCATTGTTAAAACCCTGGGTAGCAAAGAGAGTTGTTTGCACAAGTGCTCCCATTCCGGCATAAGAATTTGAGATAAACAGATGTTATGCTTGATAGTTTTGCTACATTAATTTATTTATGAAGCCCAAGCATTCATACATTGGGATATTATTGTGGTTTGACACCTTTATTGTGTTATTCTCTTAAAACCATATCCCCACTTTTGGTCAGTGGCTAACATATAAGCTGATGCCAAGTGTCACCAAAATAATTTATGAATGTGAAAATATATATTAACGTACAAAATTCAATTATGAATAGGGATATATGTATTATTTTCCAAATTTTGATTATGAATGTTAGCATCTATATTTATTACCAAAGGGTGATTATGAATGTTTGATTTTGGAGGATTAAATATATATTATCATTTATTAGTGAATGTGAATATATATATTTCTTTTCCAATATTTGATTATTTATGTGTGTGTTGGAGAGAGATCCAAAAATAATTATAACAAGTTAATAGGACCATAAGGAAAGTACATTTCAAATAAGAATCTATAAGAGAAAAAGTACATATAACATAAGAGTTAAGTTGTTGAGACCTTTCTTTTGAAGATTAAAGAAAACACACAACACAAGAATTAAGTTTTTGAGACCTTGCTTTTAATGAATATAGAAAACACACAGCATAAACATTAAGTTTTTGAGATTTTCCTTTTGTCAACTAAGGACCCTAGAGATGTTGGGTAGCATTGCTAACACAAAGACGACATTCTATCATCATTGAAATTATCAAGGGATTATTTGTAATTGTAAAAACTTTTCAAACTTGTCGTGAGGTGTTGTGATTCATTGAAAATGTGTATCTTATGTTCCTTCTTAGCAAAAGTTCCTATTGTACAATTTGTACATACTTGAAATCATATCCATTATCTGTTGATAGATTAGAAATTTTGGTTTATGTCATAAAATGTCGTAATGAGTTTTGAAGACCTTGTGGTTACTACCGAGTGGTGTTCCTTTTGAAATGAGACCAAGAGGCCACCTCACTAATTCTCATGTCAAACTCGAATGATTAGGGTTAGGTTTTGTCTTCCTTTACCTGTTGGTTTTGCAACAATATCAACCAATAAAATTCATTTTGCGATTATGTTGAACCTTGGCATATGAGTTATTGCGTAATAAAAATCTAAGATTCCCATGCTTGCCTCACTGGTTTAAATAAATGGATATGTTTTATTTTATAACTATTGCTTTGTACATTTAAATGAATAGTAAAAACTTAATACATTAAATAATAATCTTGTGTTCTTGAAAACCATAGATTAGATATTAGAGCCCTAGTTTGTTCGAATTTAATGATCTTCAATTAAGTGAGAGGTAATAATGTGTCACACAGTTGTATGGGCCACTAATGCGTTGTGTTATCACCCACACACTACTCAAAGATTGTCTGTACGATGAGTCATGCTTGTGTTACGGAGATCAATTGTTGTATAGTGCAGGATTAGGGAAAGTTGGGCAGAATTATGGCTACGAGTAAATGTATAGTAAGCATTGGCTAGTGGGGCTAGAAGGATAGGGGACTAATCCAACCATCACAGCAACTTCGTAGGAATGACTATTGGTCTTTCTACAGGGTCAACAAAGATTGATCTCCGTGTTTGGGGTCACCAAGCACACCCGATTTACAAAATAGAATACATTGGGGCTCGCCCTTTGAAATCCAAGTCTTATGGCCATAAGTAAGCAATACCTAGTATTTTGGGAATGCAATCATTCTTGTCCAATTCACCATTTTAAACCTACATCACAACAAACTTAGGTCGCATGCGGTTTAGGACTTTTATACATGGAACACTCTATCTTGATATTGATTTTCCGCATCTATCTTCTTCGTGAAGGGTAGGGCCACTCTCGAGATATGAAAAGCATGCAGGGGAACCAATTGGCTCTGTGGTTGGAGAAAAAACGCTCCAGTAATGCTCTCCATCACCTGGTTTCATTACTACAACTTCAGCATGATCTCCGATGTTATCTCAGTGTACTTACATTGAGAGTTTTCTATTATATTATTTTTGTATTCCTGTCTTTCGACATATAATTATATTCTTAATTGTAACCTATATTCGTGTAAAGGAAAATAATGATCAGTATGATGATTTTGTGTTTTGAATCTCATAGTAAGGAATGAGAAATCGAATCCATTGTATTTACTCCGTAAATGAATGAAGAGTGTAATCATTCGTACCTTTTGTATTCCCTATATCAACTAGAAACATTGAATGAGTTAAAAGCTTGTATTACCCACATTTTTATCTAAGAGAGTATGCTAGCTTGCTTAGTCAATTGAAGGGAATGAGGTTATTAGATCATTAGATGTAATGAGTTTTTCCTTGCTTATATAAATGGAAATAAATTTTGATTAAAGTTGTAATAATCTTCCCTTCATGAAATCAGAATGTGTATTCTATTGTTTTATTACGTAGTTGTATGAAGTTAGGCATTTTGATTTATGTAATTTGTTTTAACAAATTTAAAATTAATTGTTTTCATATTTTGTTTCCGAATCTAGATTAGATAAATTAAGGTCTAAGGATCGAAGGGATTTTATTCCCATCTTTGACATAGGTGGTTGAAACTTGCACAAATAAATAAAAAAATTGGTGCATTTTCTGGTATCTAACTGAGGGGTTCTTACACAAGCAATGTAAAATTGAGTTTGGTATTAATGCAGATTTCATTGATGAAATAATAATGGATGTTATGCCTTTTGATGTGTGTGGTGTAGTGTTCGGAAACCCTTCTTTGTATATCCAGGATGCTATCTTTATGAGCAGAACCAATCAATACCGTTAGGTAAAGACAAAAACTACATCATTTCAGCCAACAAAGGTGATTCTAAAATCTTTTTTGTGTCTCTCAAGTTAAAAGGCTTATTAATGCAAGTGGAAAGGTTGCTTCAGTACTTCAGAGATATATTAAAGATAAAGAGGTGGTTGCACATAAAACTTCTTGTAGCATGCTTACTAATAAAGAGAAGACATGTATGTGAAAGTTGGTGCCGCAGTTCAATTGAGTCTTTCATGAGCCCACGAGGTTTCCACCGGTGAGACTTATTGAGCACGAAATTCAATTGCTATTAGACAGTCCGCTTCCAAATCTTGCGTTGTATAGGCAGTCCTTGAAAGATGCCAATAATGTAAAACAACAGTTACAGTGTTTTATTAGTCAAGGTGTAATCCGTTCTAATATTTTTCCATGTAGTTCTCTTATTGTTTTAGTACTACCTAAAAAAGATGGTTCATAGAGAATGTGAGTTGATTAAGCACATAACAAAATACCCATCAAGAAATAGGTATCCTCTTCCACAAATTGATGATCTTCTAAATCAACTTCAACATGCCAAGTATTTAACCAAGCTTGATTTGAAATCCGGGTGTCAATAAGTACGAATTAAAGAAAAGGACTTTTGGAAAAAAACATTCAAAACAACGCAAGGATTGTATGAACGGTTGGTTCTCCATTTTGGGCTATGCAATGCACCAAATACCTTCATGCCATAAGGACATGTATTGATTCTTTTGTCATTGTGTATGTGGATGATATTCTTGTTTTCAACAGAACTTTTGATGAGCATATCGGTCATTTAAAACAATTTTGCAAGTTTTGAAGAACAAGTTGGTGTTGAATGAGAAGAAATATGAGTTTGTTCAACAATCACTTGGCTACTTGGGGCACGTGGTTGGAGATGGGGAATTGAGGATTGATCTGTCAAAGATAAAGGCCATCATGAAATGGCCAAAGCCTTCCAACGTGACTGAAACAAGGAGTTTTGTTGATGCAGTTAAGTATTTGAGTAAGTTCATTAAGAATTTATTTTTCATAGCCACACCTTTCCATGCCATTACAACAAATGATAAGGCTTTTATTTGGGGTAAGAAGCAACAAGATGCATTTGATATGTTCAAACACAAGATTAGCCATGCTCTGGTATTAGCTTAGCCTAACTTTGCAGCTGCCTTTTGAGGTGGAAATGGATGCTAGTAACTATCCTATGGGGTTGTCCTACTACAAGGAGGTAACCCTGTATGTTACCATTCAAAGTTATTTCATAGTACAATTTTGAATTATTGTACATACGATAAGAAACAGCATGCTATTGTTCAAGTGGTGAAGAAATGAAAATACTATCTTATGGGTAAAAAAACTATTTCCTCATTTGGGGAGTTCTTGAAGCTTTTAGGTACTTAAAAGACTCAAATTGAGGCATGATCCAAAATATGGATCTAACTTACTAGGAATGTTGTCTAGTTCATTTCCACCATACTCAATTATTTAATTCATATATGTAAAACACTATTTCAGATTTGTTCGTGTAAAATGAACTTTTTCAGCTAAGTTGTAGTGGTAAAATCAATGTTGCGATGGTCTAGGGAGATTAGTATTGATGAAGTCAGCAACTGACAAAATTTGAAACTAAGGGTTTTGTCAATGATGACAAAACTACCGGTATTTACAAGTGGCAGTTGTGTAACCATCAGTATTTGCAAGTTGTAGTCGTGTAACCATCTTAGTGATTTTGTAGTTGTCGATCGACATAAAGCAACGGTTATGCCATTAGCCAAAAGACCTAAATGGGAGCAGTTGCAAGCACTTCCTCTTCTTAGTGATAGTTCATTTAGATTCTTAGGTAGGTTCCAAGGTAGAAGGGCATAAATACAACCTCTGTTTAAGGCAGAGGACATCAAAAAAGTCGGTGAAAAGTCTTGAAGCTGGATTTACATTGTAGTTTACAAGTTTGGGTCCTTGTTCATGTTATCTCATTGTTTCTTAATTGTTGCTTTGTTGTTCCAGTTGTGTTGGATCACTGTGAAGTGTCTAAGAAGTGCAAAGCAGTCTTGTTTGCAAGCTTTGGATAGTGTAGTAGTGAAAACTCTGTCCAAGAAGGCCATGTTTGGCAGTAACTTGTATAATTATTGACTTACATAGTGGAAGGGGAGTGCAATTGTCTCACCCACTCACCCACTGGAGCTTTTTCCACTTCGAGTTTATCCAAGTCATTGTGTTCATCTTATGTTTTGTCTCAGTTTATGCTTCCTTATGTTTAGTATGTTGTTCATTTCATTCTAGCACTTGTTCATCTCTATTTTTGCATTGGAATTACTTTAGAAAGGTCATCTATCAAGCATTGGTTGAGCTAGGAGTATAAGATCTATGTTGGTGAAGCTTAGTGTGGGATATCCACGTTGTCTACAAATCAAGAAATTATGATAAAAAAATTGTCTTGTAATAGAGAGGTATGTTTGGGTAGTAGTAGTGCTCAAGAGAATGAACTTTCTAAGCTTTTTTGTATTAAACTTCAGATAAAGAAAACATTAGTGGATGCTCTTTTTGATACCTGTTTTCAAGCAAATTTGATAAGCAAGGAGTTAGTAGACAAATTGGGGATAGAGAGTTACAATCATCCTAGACCATATGTTTTTGGGTTGGGTGAAAAAAAGTGTGGACATCAAGGTGACCAAGCAATGTAAAATTAAGTTTGGTATTAATGCACATTTCATTGATGGCATTATAGTGGATGTTATTCTTGATGTGAGTGGTGTAGTGTTTGGTAGCTCTTATTTCTATATATGGGATGACATCTTCATGAGGAGAGCCAATCAATACCGTTTAGTAAAATATGGCAAGAACTACATTATTTACAAAGGTGATTCTAAAATTTCTTTGGTAATTGCATCTCAAGATAAAAGGCTTATTAATGCAAGTGGGAAGTTAGTTTTACCTTTTTTAGAGATATTCAAAATAAAAAAAGTGTCTGCACATAAAACTTTTGGTAGCATGTTTACTAACAAAGAGTAGAAGCATATGGGAGCATTGGTGCAGCAGTTCAAAGAAGTTTTTCATGAGCTCATGGTGTTGTCGTCAACAAGGCCTATTGAGCATGAAATTTAGTTGCTACTGGGCAGTCTGCTTCCGAATCTCAAGTTGTATAGGCAGTCTTTGAACGATGCCAATGAAGTAAAACAACAATAAATTACCTTAATTAATCAACGTGTAATCTGCCCTAGTACTTCTCCATGTGGTTCTCTTATTGTTCTAGTGCCTAAGAAAGATTATTGATGATCTTCTAGATCAACTTTTGCATGCCAAGTATTTTACTAAGCTTGATTTGAAATTCGGGTATCACCAAGTGAGAATTAAATAAAAAGACATTTGGAAGACAACATTAAAGACAAGGCAAAGGTTGTATGAATGGTTGGTTCTATCTTTTGGGCTATGCAATGCATCGACTACCTACATGTGGTTGATGATTGAGATAATGAGGCCATTTACTGATTCCTTTGTCATTGTATATTTAAATGATATTCTTGTTTTCATCGGAACTTTTGATGAACATATTGATCATTTAAAACAAGTTTTGCAAGTTTTGAAGGAGAACAAGTTGGTGTTGAATGAGAAGAAATATGACTTTGCTCAACAATCACTTGTCTACTTGGGGCATATGGTTGGATATGGGGAATTGAAGATTGATCCGACAAAGATAGCGGCCATTATGAATTGGCCAAAACCTTCCAATATGACCAAAATAACGTTTTGTTAGTGTAGTTCAGTATTTGAATAAGTTCATCAAGAATCTCTTTCATAGCTGCATCTCTGCATGCCATTACAGCTAATGGTAACGCTTCTATTTGGGGTAAGATGCAACAAGATGCATTTGATATGTTCAAACACAAGATTAGTCATGCTCCAATACTAGCTTTGCCTAACTTGCAATTGTCTTTTGAGGTGGAAATAGATTATATTAACTATCCTATGGGGGTTGTCCTACTACAAGGAGGAAAGCCTGCATGTTACCATTTAAACTTATTTCATGGTGTAATTTTGAATTATTTACATACGATAAGGAATTGTGTGCTCTTGTTCAAGATGTCAAGAAATGAAAACACTGTCTTATGGGTAAGGAAACTATTGTCCACACAAATCACCAATCTTTCCAATATTTGCAAGCACAAAACAAACTTTAGCAAGATAGACACTATAGATGGATGGAGTTTTTGCAATAATTTTATTTTATAAGAAATGTGTGACTAACAAACTAGAGGATATGTTATGTAAACCTCCTTTGTTTTCAGCCATGGGCACCATAACTCTTCTTGAGCTTTTTATATGTGTGTCTTATATAGAAGAATATGAGCTTGATGCAAATTTTGGAGAGCCCTTTATTTAAGAAAAGAGGTCCCAATGTGCAAGATTTGAGCCCAAGCGGGATTATTTCCTCCAAGATGGGTTGCTCTACAAGTTGGATAAGCTTTGTGTGCCTAAGGAGGGAAGAGTTTAGCGAATGAGGGAAGCACATACATAAAAAATTACATAACATTTTGGTGTTATAAAGATTGTTGCACATTTGCAAAGGTATGTTTATTGGCCTAATACACAGTTTGAAGTTGTTAAGTTCTATAAATATTGTTGCACATTTGCAAAGGCATGTTTATTGGCCTAATACCCAGTTTGAAGTTGTTAAGTTCATAGGGTCATGTTTTATATAGTACAATCAAAGTTAATAACAAGAAATTGGGTTTGTATATGTCATTATTGGTTCCTTTTAGGCCATGGGAGAGTCTTTCTATGGATTTATAGGTGGTTGTCTATGTCAAGGAAGAGGCATGACTATCTTTTTGTGGTTGTGGACCAGTTTAGTACGATGTGTATTTTTATCCCTTGGAAGAAAACCCTCAAAGGCAATGATGCAACTAAGTTGTTCTTTGCTAATATGTAAGTTCATTTTGGTTTGCCTTGTTCTATTGTTTCAGATCGGGATTCAAGATTTGTTGGTAAGTTTTAGGCCACATTGTGGGAGATGGATACCAAGCTAAAATGCTCTATTCTTTTTCACCCACAAACCGATGGACAGACAGAAATTCTTGAAATGGTACAATGGAAGCATCCTAAGACTTGGAATGAAAAATTAGTGTATAAGCATTCGTATAACAAGGCAATGAATTCTTCTACCAGCAAAATGTTTTTTGAAACTTGTTTTCATTACTCACCGCCTTGTGTATTTGATGTTGTTTTGAGACAATGATACAAAGAAATTGGGAAAGTGGGTCCAGAGATCCACAAAGCTGGAAAGATAATTGAAAAGATTTAGTAAATTCACCTCCAAGTAGGAGATGTTGGAAGAGTCACAAGCCAAGTACAAAGCAAGGCATGATCAGCATAGGACTATGTATAGTTTCTTCTTTGGAGACAAGGTATGGTTGTACTTCAGTAGAGAGAGACTCCAACGTAAAACTAAGATGCTTAAGCCTCTTGGATATCGTCCATTTGAAATTCTGAAACAGGGGGACAAAAATGCATCTAACTTGATTTGTCTCCTTATATGAAGATTTATTCATTTGTCAACGTTGAGAACTTATGTCTCTTTGAGCCTTCTATGTTAGACAATGAAGATGAAGGGTTGTTGCTACCTTCAACTAAAGACCTCGCTCCTGA
This sequence comes from Torreya grandis, assembly GCA_037957365.1. Classification (NCBI taxonomy): domain Eukaryota; kingdom Viridiplantae; phylum Streptophyta; class Pinopsida; order Cupressales; family Taxaceae; genus Torreya; species Torreya grandis. Next base: position 3,921,012 of record JARHVA010000173.1, on the reverse strand, counting down.
TAGTCCATTGGAATTATAGGAGGATATTGTGCTCAAAGGAAAGGACAACAAGAAAAGGAGTGTAAGAATATTAGTTGGTTGGGTTAAAGGCTCAGTGACCCAATAAGGACAAATGGTATTCCAGAGAAGATGTGGGGAAGAGATTTCCTTACTTGCAAAGTGCCTAAAGCTTTTAGAGACTCAAAAGTCTTAAATTGGGGAGGCATGATCCAAAATATGAATATAGTTTACTAGACATATTGTCTAGTTCATTTCAACTATATACAATTATGTAATTCATATATGTAAAACACTATGTAAGACACTTCTTCAAGTTTTTTCTATGTCAAATGAGCTTTTCAGTTAAGTTGCAGTGGCAGAATCAGTGTTGGGATGGTCAAGGCATTCTTGTATTGATGAAATCAGTAGCTTGCAACCTTTGAAACTAGGGGTTTTGTCAAAGATGACAAAATCACCAATATCTACAAGCAGTGGTTGTGTAATTGCCCCGATAGTTGTGTAACCGTTGGTATTTGTAGGTGTTGGTTGCGTAACCACCCTGACAATTTCGCAACTGTCAGTTTGCATAAAGTGGCAATTTCGCCACCAGAATGGGAACGATTACAAATGCTTCCTCTTCTTAGTGACGGTTCGTTTGGATTTTTAGGCAAAGTCCAAGGTAGAAAGTTATAAATACAATTCTATCGAAGGTAGAGGACATCAGAAAAGTCAATGAAAAGTCTTGAAACTTTATTCACGTTGTAGTTTGCAAGTTTCGATCCTTGTACATGTTATCTCATTGTTTCCTAGTTGTTGCTTGGTTGTTCCAATTGTGTTGGACTACTGTGGAGTGTCTAAGAAGTCCAAAGCAGTTTTGTGTGCAGGCTTTGGATAGTGCAGTGGTGAAAACTTTATCCATGAAGGCCATGTTTGGCAGTAACTTGTACAATTGTTGAATTACATAGTCAAATGGGAGTGCAATTGCCTCACCCACTAGAGTTTTTCCCACCCCCAGTTTTTCCAAACGATATCTTGTGTTCATCTTATGCTTTGTCTCGGTTTATGCTTCCTTCTTATGTTCAGTATGTTGTACATTTCATTCCAACACTTGTTTCTCTGTGTTTTAGCATTGGAATTACTCTAGAAGAGTCATCTATCAAACACATGTTGAGCTAGGAGGATAGGATCCATTTTGGTGTTGTTTAGTATGGACTATCCACCTAATTTACAGATCAAGAAATCATGATAAAAAAACTGTCTTGTAATTTGATAGAACAGTATGACATTGAATATGGTAACAAAGGCAAGTTTTGATCTTAGGACAATATGCTAATTATATTTTGATATAAAAAAAATTAATTTGTCTATTGAATCATTATTGTATTAAAAAAATAAGAATGCTACTATGTCCATATTGCAAGGATGACAATAACGTTCTATTTTTTTTTTTGGGCCGGGGGACGGGGACATTCAACAATACCTTATGCTAGTTATATTTTCATTTTTTTTTTAAATCCGTATATTAGAATGCTATTATCAATTATGCCCATATTGCAAGGATGGCAATAACATTTTTTATTTGGCAAACATTCAACAATAGCTTATTTGGGTTGACGCTTAAAAGCTTTTCCCATCTTTTAGTGCCACTTTTGACTTTGATACTACTACAAATTAAGAAAAAAAAATCTTTATTTTTGATAGAATTGTAGGATATTAAATATGGTAACCAACCAGGTTTCAATCTCGGGAAAATATGCTAGTTATATTTTCACATGAAAAAATTAATCCATATATTGAAGCATTGTTGTATATCACAATTTAGAATGCTACCAAGTCCATATCGAAAGGATGACAATAATTTTTTTTCTTTTGGCAAACATTCAATAGTTGATAACATTCTCGCTTTTAAAATTATTGTTGAAAATCATCATTATAATAAAGAACATGTATTTGCATGCTTTTTTGATTTAAAGCTTTTGACATTATACACCATTATTATTTTGCTTTATGTAAAGTACATTATCCTTCTTGCCAAACACTTTGATGACCTAGAAAAATCTACGTTGTTTAGATACGGGTACGAGTATGGGTACGGGTACAATTCGAGTACGCGGGTACGTCATTTTTCAAAAACCTTGATTTGGATACGTCATGGGTACATCTCTCTCTCTCTCTCTCTCTCTCTCTCTCTCTCTCTATATATATATATATATATATATATATATATATATATATTTAAAAGAATTTTAAAATTAAAAATATTAAAAATAAAATTTAAATACTACCTAAAGATATAGTAAACTGTAAATTTAAAATAAAATATAAATTATAATATTAAAAATGTAAAAACTAAATAGTATTTAGTTTAAATTTTTAATATTAAATTTTATTTTATTTTTAATAGTTATATTATATTTTTAATATTTTATTATATATATATTTTTAATATTTTATTATATATATTTTTTAATATTTTATTGTATATCTTATTTGTTTTAAAATATTTAAAGTTTTTAAAACTAAATATTTATATATTTTTTAATTTATAAATTATATTCTATATTTATATATTAAAATATTATTTATTTTTTAATTTTTTTTAATTGTTTTTAAGTTTTTAAATTTGTATTTTATATTTTATTATATAATTTTTTTAATATTTAATTGTATATCTTATTTGTTTTTAAAATATTTAAAGTTTTTAAAACTAAATATTTATATATTTTTTAATTTATAAATTATAGTTTATATTTATATATGAATATATTGTTGGAACTTAATGGTATTTAAATTATTAATATAAAATTTTATTTTATTTTTAATAGTTATATTATATTAAATGAAAAATTTAAAATTAATTAATTTGATCCCGCTTCGTTTCCACTTATTTCCCAACTCGAGCATCCGGAATTGTTTGCGGGCAAGGGGGGGAACAATATCTTTCCCGTCTTTTCACTTGCTTTCCCGCAAGGGCATTCAAAGAACACCCTCCCCCCATAGTATTTATAAGTTAAAATCCATGCCACGATTCTCGTAATGATCCCATTATATTGATCGGAATCTATAGTGGAGGCCGTCGGCCCTATCTCATCTATCTATGGGGGGGGTCGAGTGCGACTATAGATAGTTGTCGAGCCCATAAATGTCCTGTCCTCTCGGAGAGTTGGTTTCGTCGATTGGCCGCAATCTGTCGACCACCCATAGGCGGCCGTCCTACAACCGCCCGAAAGGGAACTGCAGTGATCTTGGATGAAGATCCTACAGCGATGAATAGAATCCCCGCAAAAATACCACCGGATCGAGCACCGAACAAAGTCATTTCATATCCGGTCAAAATCTCGGCTAATTGATTGAAGTGGGTCACTCTAGTGGACCCATAGATCATGGAACAAATGGGGTAGGCCACCACACTATGCGATAAACATGAACCCCCAGCTCATTTTTTCAAGTGCAAATCGCACTAAAAAGGCAACTCCGACAACGTTCTGAACACAACGCTTAAGTGTTTATGGTTTTTTTTCGCGCGTTTTTTTTTTCCCCGCGACAGTCGCCGGAAATTTTTGGGGACGCCTCAGAGGCGCCCCGGGTACGCCCAGAGTCGTCTCGGCAGGACGTCCCCGTGCCGGAGGCGCCTCCGAACAGGAGGCGTCGGGCTGGGGGGCGTACCCCTACAACACAAAGAAAAATAGTTAAGTGTCATCCATGAATTTTGCAACTAGTCTGTGTTAATTGTTATGGTTTATAAGAACAAAATCATGATTATCAAATACAAGAAGTCAACCATAAGCTAAACTGGAACCTTAGCATTGAAAAGAATATTTTTGTGGGATGGAAAGCCTATTACGGTTTGGAGAACCATTGTAGAGATGCTGAACTTTGGCATTGGGATAAACATAAATCACTATTCCCTAGTATTATAACGCTTGTGATCCTCTATGGCTATGAATTAAGCATATCTCAAGGAATTTGGAACAAATTTGAGAAAATACAAAAATAATTCATTATTTAGAACTTAAGAATTAAAAATACGCCTTACCCTATTCTCCTCATGGAAGCGGGCATGTTACCCATTGAAATTGAAGACTTAAAAACAATGTGTTATACATATTACAAAAACAAGCTAAAAAAACTTGACCAAGATAGGGTTTCTATCATTGCCCAACTCATCTCCGTCTAAAAAACGGTTGGAAGAATGAAAATATTTAAGACAAAAGAAAGCTATCTTATTAAAAATATATCACCAATCCCAAACTTTGACATCCATCATACCCATATAAGGTTGTTAGCTGGTTGAAAAACTCAGAATAACTCACACAAGCTACATAGTGAAACTGAAAACCAACTTGGGACAAAAGAATTTGTAAATTGGGAACTCAAGTGAAATTGAAGATGAAACTAATTTTCTCCTAATATGTCCATTATACAGTGATATAAGACATGCTTAAGTTGATATTTGCAATTATAAATTGGTTCATGAACTCCTAAATAAGGACAACCAAACTAAGTATGGTGATTTTTATTTTGAATTGAAATAGTAAATACCCATTAGATCAATTGTCTACACAAGTAAATACGATTTTGGCAAGTTCTCTTTCGACAAAGTGGGTGCTGAAAAATCATTAGGTTGTATTTAATTAATCACCATTTCTTTTCCTAGGCACTCTTTGCAAAGAGTCTAATGATTACAAAGAAACTGTAGTTTGGGAAGAGTTCAAAGATTGCGAAGACACTTCAATCAGCGTTCAACAAGGATGCGTCCCTAGAGATCTGAGTGGCGTATTGAACATCCCAGGGACGAGGATGAGACAGCCCCCCCATATCTCCATACAAAAGAAAAAAAATAAAGTCGCTGGGACATTATGAAGAAAGGATTACGTCCTTGTGTTTTGAAGACATCGAGGACACCTTTACATCCCCGGGACCATGATGTCCACGACACCTTCATTTTAAAACACACCCATAAAAAACACTTATAAGAAAAAATAAAACATTGAATTGATGCGGGGTTAAAACATACCCCCAATACCATTTTTCAAATTAGATTATGTTACAAGATTATGGTTTGCCGCAGAAGCTCCTTCAACCTTGAAACATCCATATGGTTGATGTGCAGCAGGGTGGAACCTTTTTAGTATTAAATATGGAGTTCATGATAGGCCATGGTGATGCATTATGGAATCTGTGATGTGTTATGGACATTGGGAATGAAATGTGCATTTAATGGTTGAGGTGCAAAGTGATGTGTTATGATCATTTAATGATTATGGCTCATAGTGATGTGATTTGTAAATTTAATGATTGTGACATTAGTGGATAGTTGAGAGCATTAATGTCAGTAGGTGGAATGTGTATACACATCTCTACACTTGTGAGAGTGGATTAGAGATCTAGAACAAATAAGCTAGAGGTTGATAGGTTGGGGCAGTGAGCTAGAAGAGTTAGATCTGAAAATAAAATGGTGCACAAAATATCATTGAGGCTGTTGTGGGACTGCATTTGTTTGTAATATCCGTAACAAGGTGTAAGGGTGCGTTGATGTAATTCCGTCCATTGAAATCAATAAAAAGAACTGTTGTTGTTTCTATTTCATTTTGTTTCCATGCACAAGGTTGCAATTCCTTCATTTGTTTGTGTTGAATTTGCAGGTTGCATGGTCTAAGGTCATCCTTAATTAGATCCCTGGGACACTCTTTAAAAAGCGTGACATCCTCATTTTTTAAGGTGTCGAGAACACCTTGACACCCCCAAAAACATGACGTCTTCACTTTAAAATAAACCCACAAGAAATGTTGCTTTTAAAAAACTCATAAAATATTGAACCCCGACCCTAAAAGCACCCTAGTAAACTTTAAATAAACCCCTAAACTACATTGTCAATCCCCAGTCAACAATGTGTAAATTCACAATTTTTTATTATCAAATGGATTATTGGATCCATACTTTGCATACTCTCCGAGTATTAGCAGAGTATGCGAGTAATCGCCGAGAAATTACCTAGGCAAGCATTCACCATAAAAACTGGCAGGGTATTTTTTTTTAAAAACAATGATTATTTACACAATGCTCGTCAAGTACTACAAGTACTGGCCAAGTACTGGCAAGAACTTACTAGTACTCGACGAATATTGTGCATATACACGCCAAAAAAGGTTTACATGCATAGTAAACTCCAAAAATTCGAAAAAAATGTTGCTGAGTATTGGTGAGTATTCACCAAGTATTTGCCAAGTAAACTTTTTATTGGTTGCGTGAGTACTCTCCGAGTACGAGTATGCGAACTGTGATTGGATCAATGGTTATAGTTAGTAATTTATTGTTTTGAATTTCACCTTATTTTAAATTGCTTAAGTTAGTTTTAAGTTTTTAAATTATTTGTATTTCAAAGATTTAAATATTATTTTTATATATTATTTTAATAGTTGTCCTTCCACCATCCCCAAACCCTAGGGATTTTTTTCCGTCTCTGAAATTCCGTCCTGTCCCTGAGATTTGTGGAACACTGGTTTATGCATAGAATACATAACATTTTTGTAAATGTATTCGCAATGTTGTCTACATAAGGTTTCTATAAATACATTGGTGATGTTGTTTTGATGGGATTCGAGGGACTGTGAATAAAATCTACCATTAACATTGTGTATGTGTTCCATGGAGTTGAGTGTAAAATAACATGGGAGTATAAAGGGAAAACAAAACAATGATTCTATAAACCTTTAAACTTCACACGTAGTAACTTTTATCCTAAATGTTATTCGTTTGGCTTGAAAATATTTTGTAGTGTGTTGGATTTTGTAATCCAAAAGCTTATATTACAATATTCATATAGGTTTGTAGGTGAAACAAATTAAATCTTAATCAACTTTGATTATATATCCTTTTTTAAGATGAGAAAATTATTGAAGTCTAAATATTGTTAATTATGGTTCATTTCTCTGTATTAAAAAATATGGATACCCTCCGCGAAAACCTGATTTTTTTTGCAAAACAGTTACCCGTCACAAATAACCGCGGACATTTAGGGTCTTGAAACCCATGGTTAACAATGAGTAACTAACCGCAGTTACTCGTGGTTAACCGTGGATTTTGGGTAGAAACTCTGTGTGGACTTAGGTTCAAAAACATAGAAGTAAAAAAATGACAACCCTAAATCCCCACTTTGCTTTCTGTTTATCGCGATTTTGGCTACGTCTGGGTTTTACGTGATTTTGGCTCCATTTCCATCAACTATTGTTGGTCTACCAATGCCTATCGTGTTCAGGGTTTGCACAGTTTGATTCATGGGCGGTGGACAAGGTTTACACTGTTTCGGGTTTGATTCAAGTCTAAATTTTCCCGTGATCAAATTCTGGAATATGTGTTGAGTTTAGAGAATATAGGTGAGGGTTGCAATGCAGGGTAATATTTTGTGGAAAGTATTTACTTAAGTGAGCTCCTTAGGTAGACTTCCCTGTAATCAAATTTGTCAGCAACCCTAAGAAGCTCCAGTCACCCAATGTTTTGTGGTTCTAGAAGTGGAGCTGATTTTGACTGTCTAGCAATGCTTGTAAAACATGGACAAAGATTTGAAAATTGTCTAGCTATCTTTGGGCTTCGTGAAGCTTACAACTGAAATTTGAAGTTGGATAATCTTAGATTCTCAAGTGTTAATTGCTAACACTTCACAGTTTGATTGAGACTGTAAAAGTGAGAATCACAAAGCTTTTTTATTAGACCTAGTATAGCTGTGTAAACTGGTTTCAAGTTTGCTAGTAGATACTCTCCTTGTCACGACTCACAATATTTTATAAGTCTTGCAATTCCAAAAGAGTACATTTTATGCTTCCATGTTGCTTAAAACTTATGGTGCTACTGCTTACATTGACTCTGAATTATGTGTTCTCTACATTCATTTCATTTGCTTATGTGTTTCAATGTATTTTATGAATTTATATATTTTTTTAAAGTAGTGATAAAACTAATGGGTAATTACCGTTTAATTGCCAACAAATTGTAGGCCCTGAATACGGGTCAAAATGTTTGGTTGTCAAGTAATTGTCGAGTACGAGTTTTGATTTATGCATGCCCATTGTTCTACCAGTAGTATTAGAGCTCACTGAGAATTGGCCCCTGAAAATAATGATAACAGTAGTTTAAGCAGTTGAATAAATGGAATGAAGTTTGTTTTCCCTAAGACGATTTTTTTTATTGTACGGATTTTTGAATGCCTCATTTGCTTGAGAAGACCATGATGAAGATTGTTTTGAATATTTTTTTTCTAAAATGATAGAGGACTATAATGAAGGAGCTTGCTGAAATGTACGGACTTAGAACAGGGCAAAGGCCGTACAAACGAAGGTCATTAAGGCTATCAAAAGCATGGAAGATAGAAGATCATTATTTGATGAAATAAGATGTTTGACTTGTTTGATTTGTGCTAAGGGTGGATTGCGTACGGATTTCCATACAACATGAAGGAAGACTTTCATTTATGTTTGAATGTGATAACCATCGCAAATCCGTACAAGAACATAGACTATTGTTTTATATTCTATATAGATTGTACAAACAAATTTAGAAGAGCAATGCTTGATGAGCAAAGGGTTTACATTTCTACTTGAAAAATTTAAACCAAAGATTTCATACAGAATTGTAAAGAGAAGAGAGAGAGTAATGAAACACTTGAATGTCTTGTCAAAAGTGCCATTTGAATATCATGTCTAAGTTTATTTCTTTATTTTTGCTTCGAGAGGCATCATACATATATATTCTAAATCATTTTATCTATTGCGTGGAGCCCACGTGTTTTTATTGAATGTATGGATGAAGGGGAATGAGATGAAAATTGTTGTTGGCATGAAGAATCTACATGTTTTATGTTTAGCATTATCCACACTATTGTACCAACGCAGGGCAGTGTGAATTGGCATGTAAGGTTGTCAAATGAGTCAATGTTTTGCATCTATATCCTGTACACTTGCTCAAATATTGGTTGGCCCTAAGGGTATTACTATAGAGTAATTGTACTTTTCTTTTCACTGTCTTCTATGTTATATTTAATATTACATCCTGATTTCTCGCTAAGCAAACTATTTGATTATCCGTAGATATTTATAGTTGACAAATTGAGATTTAGCTATTTTAACTAAGCTTTGAGATATATGTTGTTATAGAACTATAGGATATTGCTTAGGTTACATGATTACATTGCTATGAGTTAGTTTTAGTGTATATGTTAACATTACGAACATATTGATTTGTTATTTCATCTATATTTTATGATATAAGTTTATCATGTTGTTATGGTATAACTACCTGCTTGTGAAGTTAATGCAGGAGAACTCATCCCTCAGAGCGTGACGGAGGGAGAGTATCATCGAAGAGGGTGACATAGATAGAGATGTCGAAAGACGACAAAAAAACCAGCTAGAACCATGCACACACCACATTAGCTAGCACATGTTAGATGCAATGTTTAACGTTAATGTGTTTTCTATGTTGTTTGCATTTAGATAATTGTTTACGCTTGGTTAGATGTGTGTTAGCACAATTAATATTTATGTGGAATTAACCTGGTATGATTATCATATGCTATTAGAGTCATAATTGTTGAAGTTTTTCGTGGAACATAAAAATTGTATAGTTAATAGCAGGTTATTACCGTGTGTAGGCTAACCCCATGTCTCTAAAATACTACCCAACTGCCTTTATGATATTCGGGAATATCATTATTTGGCTTTAATGCCTTGATATATTTTGATAACGAGGGGGTAAATGACTCAACCATATTCTTACTAAGTCATTATGATTTATTACTTGTACTTAAATATTATTTATTAATAAGTTAAATGGAAAATGTAAAAAACAAGAAAAACATCATTAAGGGAATAAAATAGAAGAATGAAAAAAATAGAAAAAATAAATAAATTGGAATAAAACAAAATAAATTGGCAAAGTTTAAAAGAAGAGGCAAGCTTTTTGAGAAAAAGGGAAACTTTTTTTTTTTTTTAAATGATTTACTGATTTAGAATTAAAAAATAAAAATAAATCCACTTAATTAAAGAAAGGAAAAGTGTCATTCTCTAGAGGAAAAATAATAAGAATAAAGTGATTAAAAGGGATGCAACGCAGCAAAGGAGGACATTGGAGCATGGAAGAGAGGAAGAGGAAAAGATAGACAAGAAAAGCATGGAAGGAGGGTAGCAGTAGAGGAAAGAGGAGGTTTTCTATCAAATATCAAGGGGGAGTTTTTGAGGTAGGCAGTTTGTGAAAAAACCCATTTTCCATAATATGTTATTATTCGTTGTAACTACTTGACATTATTCTGCAAATATTCTATTTAGTCTATATGTGTACTTGAAAGGTTACCTATTCCAGTAAATAATCTATTACTCACTGTATTCTATAAATATTCTTAGAGTACTAGTGGATATTCTAGATAATAAAACAATAATATTACTCATTATCAATATATTATATTATTCAGTGAATTAAATCATTGTATTCCATTGTGTAGGAATCACAACATATATCTGTCTGGAGAATTTAAAACATTGTATTTTGTGTGCAACCCTATGAAAATATTATACCATTCCAGATACATCGTTGTTAATAAGAATCAATGAGTTAGAAGAGCCCAGCTTAACAACAGTGACTTGTTTAAAACAATGGTGATTTGGTTACACAGTGTTAGCATTAAACCTGTTGTGCAACAACTTATCGGTCAAACCAAGTCGATGCCTTTTAGTTAATAATTTGTGTTGAAAAGTGACTTGTATCAATGGAAGATGTAGCAATTTACTCTGTAGCAACTTGTATCAATGGAGGATGCAACGATTTACTATGTAGCGACTTTTATTAACAAGCAGTGATTTTTATTAAATATGCAGCGATCTACTATAATATATGGTCATGCTTTATATGGTTAATAGTTGTCGACTAGGATGTTATATATAAGTTAGACAACTATATTAGTACAAGTTAGACAACTATATTTATAGCTTGTCTCTATGGGATGTTATATATCCTGGTTAATTGCTCAATATTTATACCACTGCAACGATCTAAAGAATTTGGTGATACGGTCATGCTTTCTATTAAGAATTTTGGTAATCATATGGTCATTCTTGATTAACTGCAACGATCTATTAAATAATAATGACTGTATATGGTATTAAACTATAGATCAGTAACACACCATATAATGTGGTACCGTTAACGGTGTTATCATTAAATAATCAAGAATAATTCAATCCCCTGTAGTTATAGCTTATCCATATCTGTAACCATTCTTATAATAGCTTAAAAACTTACTTGATTATTAATGATAAGGACGTATTTGAGCTATTTGTGATATGGATAGATCATAGATAATGGAATTGTATTCATATCTCCAATAATACGGTGTAAATACATAAATGTATTTATCGTAACTTTAAATACTAACATCTAAATGCATTATGCGTAATCTACATAATGCTCTATTGTCCTAGAGTTAAGGGACAATATCATGAAATGTACAATAATATAAAATACTTAAGAGCTTTGTTACATGAGGTATTGGATTAACTTTATTGCCTAAGAACTTACCTGTACGAGTGGAAGCTTTGTTATAAAGTCAAATTGCAAAATAAAACAAATAGAATTCTCATACACCTATATACATGGCGTATGGTTGGAATAGTACTTAGGTGAAAAATATATTTGTTGTAAAATTGTTAGTAGAACTATAACCTATCACGGAGTTGAAAGATATATATATAGAGATATAATTGGTCTATAAAAACAAATTGACTTAGCGGTTACTGGGTTGGTATATGCCTTGATTGCTCCATTAATGGTTACTATATTTGTAGGCCACATAAATTGTAAAGTTGAGTATATTGTAACCTTTTGAGAATTACTAGTTAGTATATTGTATATTGATCAGTTATAAATTTGTGTATAATACGTATCGTGGGTGTATTAATATGTACGAGGACGTATGCATAGCTAGCTTATGTATGTTAATGCATTGGGATGCGGGGTCATTGCATAGTTTTTTACTAGTATATCGTCACAGATTGAATGATTCATATATTTGTGTACTTGATGAGATTATCGTATAGCATATAGAGCAATTAGTATATTACCGACTACTCATATATAAATCAAAATATGAAAGATGTTGTCTTGAAAACTTGTGTATGAAGTTATGTACGAAAATCTGTTTAGATAGAGTTAAAAACTTTGAAGGAGAATTACATTGTAAGAATCCCTTATCTTATAAAGATTGTCAATATACCTCATGAAAAGGGAAGTTCTAAGTATTGTTATAATCATAGGGAGTTCTTAATAAGAAATATAAATGAATAGTGGTATAGTAATTACATATCATTTGAGTACCTTATATATTATGGAGTACAAGTACTCGTAGATACCTATAACAAGGGATAGTTTCTTAGAGATCCGAAACTATAACCATATTAAAATAGTCTCCTGAAAACAGAATGAGATGCTTAAATGAAAGTTTATAACGGGTTTATGAGTTCTCTGTTTTTCTGAAAATATTATAGCTGGTTGTTAGTTTATATATATTCAACATTAAATATTTGTGTGCGGTACATATTATGAGAGTGTTAATATGTATAAGTGTTTAGACATATTTAGAATGTAATAGTGCATCATGATGTGTGCCTATAAGTTATAATAGTATCCAGTTTAACCATAGGGTATAGCCGGATAGTATAAACCCATACTGGCTAGATTATTATTTATGATTATGGGTTGGTTGTTGCTTGAAATTGTAAGATTGGTTATTTGTAATTGTGTTGTGTTCATAAACAAAGAACTATGATATTATGGGATGTCAGAGTACTATAGTATAAATGTATGTTATTCCTGATGGTGCATACTGTAATTGTTATATATAGACTCACACCTACATTTGATTAATTAAATGTATACGTGTTAGTTATTATTATGAACAGTATGTTTTTTGACAGTTAATAAGACTTTATGTATGCGTGCATACAACCCCTGAAAGTGTAACGAATGCTAGGATAGAATATTATGTGTTTTGTGAAAACTGTGACTTGCTTTGTTAAATCTAGTTGTTCAAATAGAAATTTATGTTTCCATGTATTTAAGACTACTTTATTATGACTGATTGTGTAAAATTAGTAGTTGTCTTAGATACTAGACTATGGTAATATGGGTTATCATAGGATGTAGTATGTTTGAAAACTAATAGTGGTAGTTGGAATTTGCAGTAAAATGTTTATTTTATCTGGGTAGTATAAATTGTAGTCATTATTTCTCGTATATGATAGATAATAATTTGAGATTCCTTCATATGTTTGATGCAATAAATGTATGATTTTTTATTACTCTTATGCTTAGTATGTTATGAAATATGATTGCTAGTAAAATGTAAATTGTATGAATCTTTTGGTTATATTATAGTAACCAATTTCGCATTGTTGATACTGAGTAAAGAGTGAGACGGACTTCACTGGCTTACTAGCATCACAATCCCAGATGGAGGCAATCCGATCAAGTAGTGTTTATGAATTTTGACTGATCTATAAATCACCATTGTTTATTTATTATTTAAAAATTTTGGCCAAAGTAATGTTTAATGAGACATTGTCATTTCATGAATATGATTTACATGTTTGTGTGATTAGAACGAGTTTTTTATGATACACCCTATTTTTAGTTTTAAAAATCATACAGCACATGGATACTAGCTTGTCTCTCTGGATTTCTGCGCCATCACTATCTACTCATCCGTGAAGGGAGGGCCATTCCCTGATGGGATTAGTGTGGGGAATCGTTGGTTTGTGGTTGGTGTGAAAAAGTGCTCGAATGATGCTTTCCTTCCCCACAAAAGTACTACTTTTGAGACAACACTTAAGATTGCCACAGATGCTGGAGAGTCCAGGGAACTCATGCTCCGAAGAGCCATGTATCTTATTTATATACATTGTATTATATTATATTTATCCTTGGAAATATTATCATGAAGAGTTGTAATTACCTATTTACTGTGGATTGACAGCAGTGGTTGTGTATTGTACCAACAATGACTGGCTATTTGTAATTACTTTCTAAGTATGTATTATGATGTGTTTCATATGTTGATAGTGATCAGTGATTGTTAGATGTCACGTGTTTATTTACAGTTATCGCACTTAGAGTATTTTGTATGATCATTGCTTAGATTCTCGTGGTATAATCTAATTATAGTGTATGTGTTTAAAAAAACATCACTTATTTTTAGTTAGCTCCCAGCGGGGTTGTTACATTTAAAACCCCTTTTATTTTATTTTAAAATTCGAGAGCTTCAAACAAGGGTAATATAAAAGTTTTATGATCTATATCTGCGCATATAGTAGATAAGATAAATATATTAATGTCCAACTAATGACCACAAAAGTAGGTCAAGGGAACTGCAGATTACAAAAATGTGTCTGGGAAAAGCGGGAACCCAAAAAAGTCTCCAAAAACAAGAAAACAATGCTGAAAGAAGAAGTACAAAACATGGCAAAGAGTGACCCCGCTCAAAGCCAAACCACCAAATAACCCAACCACGCTTAGGCCAAAGAACAGAGCAAAAGAAATGAGCCATCTCCAAGAATCTGTAAACATCGGGAGCACAAGGATGATCCTTAAGAAAGAAGAGCCAGGACCCATCAAGAGTTCGATCCAACTCTCCTAGCATCCAAGGCCGATGAGAAAAAGCTCTGAATAGAAGTCTGACTCAAAAAAAAAGAGGTATGATACCTGATCTGTCCTCCAACCTCTGCTAGAAGGAAAAGTCCTCTATGAAGATCTAATGGATCTAATCTGCCCCCTGATGTCGGGTCTGAAGTGAATATGTTGATGAAAACTCGGGGAACTGTGAATATTGTTCCTGGGCTTCACCGATCTGGAATGTGGGGCTGTACTAATGTCGATCTGTCGCTTAGCGCCTCTCCTCAAAGGTAGCACCACGAAAAAGAAAGTAATCCTCTAAGTGGAGACTGGTCTAATGGGTCTCTGAAGAAAATGATCACAAATCTTAAGAGCTTCCTGTTATATAAAGCCAAACATCTCTTATCTTCATATTTGAATAAGTCAGAAAGACTCTGTGTCCTCTTAAATAGGCAGTAAAACCTCCCTCTAATCTCGTAGTAAATGGGACAATGAAAGATGAAGTGCTCCTTGGACTCCATCTCCTGGATGCTGCATAACTGACAAATCCTGTCTCCTCGATCTATCTGGTGATGCTGCATAACTGAGAAGAATTGGCAATACCATTCTACAAAGACATTAAAACTACATGTCACAAGTTTAAATCCCATCCTCTCTTGTATTAGGTAAATTACATGTTTTTTTAATTTTAAAATTGAACAAATATTGATTATATAAACATTTTGAGTTATTCATTCAATATTTGCATAAGAGCATTGGAGAGAGAGAGAACTCTTGTAAAGACTCTAAATCCCTAGTGGGCCTAGATTCCTTTCCCACGTCTATCTTCTTTTGATCAATAATACAATTTATTTTCTTTATAAGGGAGTATGTATTTGGGGTGGAATATGCATTATTTGTGGAGACAAGCGTGAATGATAAATCATTTTGAACAAAGATATAAAGTATTTTATTGTATTGAGGTGCAATCTTACCTAGCACCATGTTGTTACTTTGAACTTGAAAATGGGCATCTTTGTTTGAACACCATGGTTGTAACCATAGTTACTATGTTCAAAAAATTTGGGTTGTTCGGATGGGGAAAAATGTTTGAAAGTTTGGGATTTTATAAAAAGTTTGGTTCAATAAGTTCATTTCGGTTAGGAAAATTTTATAAATTTATAAAATTAAATAAACCATATATATTTATAAAGAAAATACCACTTACACATAAACATAAATAACACATAATAGCAAAATCCAATAGTGTCGAACTTCAATGTTCATCGTTAATTTCATACAAATAAAATATAACAATGAGAATTATCATTTTTTTAACATTAAGGTTTCCAGCATTAACTAAATTTGGGAATGAAATTTAAACATCCACAATATCAAAATATGCATCTACATCAAAGCATTACTACCAACATCATCTAATTCTACACTAATAGGCTTATCAGCATTTTCTTCATCTCCAAAACATGGTTCACCAAGGTGAAAGTTGTCATCTTCATTTGCAAGAGAGCGAGTAAGCAATCATAAATTGCTATAAACAAACATAAGATCAGAGAGTTTTTGAGCCCCCAGTTGATTTCTTTTATTAGTGTGGATTAAATCATATGTACTCCAGTTTTTTTTTACATGCAAAAGCACTGGAATATTGGTTGAAGATTCACACAACAAACCTCTACATCTATGGGGTAGAAGTTTCATAACTCTACCACCATTTAGATGGTTCCCACTTCATCTTGCTTGCCTTTGCTTCCTTGATGCCAAACATTTTCAATTGGTTCTTGAAAACAGTAAGTTGTTTTTTTGCTTCCTTCTTATCTTCATCAATAACCAACCTATCTATTGTTGCAAATACATCTCATTATATCTTCATCTGCATCATGATTTACCTCTACTAATTTAAGATCTAAATAGCAGGTTGTTGCATGTAGAGGACGATGTAGCATGAACCATCGCTTGTCCACAATTTTCCAAATACGCTCGACTTCTTCAACATTACCTGCAAGTAAATTTTGAATTTCTTCCTTTGCTCTATCCATTCCCTTGTACACAAATCCCATGCAAGGTTAATTACCATCATCCATTCTCAAAATTCTAACAAGTGGCTCAAAAATTACTATGATCTTCTTGGCCCCCTCCCAAAATGTGTCCCCTAAGATAATTCTTTCAATATTTTTTGAATGGACTTCCTTGGAAAGCATTGACTCTGCCCATTTGTCAGTGACCACCACTTTTCTCAATGTTGTCCTATCCTCTACCTCCCTTTGCAAAGTAATAAAGTTGGTAGCAAATCTTGTATCAGCAAGGGATAGAAGCCCAGGGTTTACAAAAGAACAATACAAGTTCAATGTCAAGTGGTGATTGAAGACAAACTTAAAAATTTGTTTTCCTTCAATCACAATATTATTTACCCACTCCAATTTTGATAGATCTTCAAACAAAAGATCCAACACATGGTGAAGAGCTTGATTGTGTGGATAATAATTATTTCTCTTGGCACAAAGTGGTGGTTGTTATGTTTCAAACCTTCATTGGTGATTGGTACTTCGTTAGGTGCTTTGTGTGCTAGTTTATTTGCCGATAGCAGAATAGGTGGAGGATTACTTCATGTGGAACCTGTGTCGGCACAAAGGATAAAACAGAATCCCGAGGTGTGGCAAATTCTGCAAACGGGTGGATTGGTGAAGTTTATGGAAAGAATAGATGGGTATGACCAATATTTATCCAAATAGTTTGCAGAAAGTTGGAATGATAAGAAGGTGGAAATAAATAATGTCATTGTTGAGATTTCAAAAGAGCTTATTGCTCAAGCTATGACCTTGTCGCTTGAAGATTGCAAATATATCAAATCAAGTAAGGAGTATAAAGAGGAAATGAAGCTATTTCTAAGTGAGGGGGAGCAATTGACTAAGTACCAGGGGAGTTTCTTAAGAGAAGGTTTTCCACAGTCTTATGACATTGTGGCGGAGCAAGTGATGAGGTATGTATCACTCGAAGGAAGATACATGGTTGTGTTTTTTTATCATTTTCCTATATTGAATTTTTCTATATATTACACTCTTTGGAAAGTTCCTTGATTTTAAGACAAGAAAGAAAAAGATCCCTTTACATTAGGCTGCAATTTTCCTAATTTTTAAGATTTTTAAAGGAATCAATCCTAATGTTCCTCGCCCTAATAAGAATTTGGGTGTCTCTATTCGTGGGTCTAAGAGAGTTCTCAAGAGCGCTTATGGATCTTCTCACAATAGGATTTTGCAAGGGGGCAAAGAGAGGGAAGACCTCGGCCTCCTCGACTTCGGTTTAGTTGGCCCCCAGACATGGTTTTGTTGTCGCTTACTTTACTTGTACTCCGGTCCAGCGCCCTATATCTGGGTTGTTGTTTGACTACCTATTCACGGGTCACGTAACTGCCTACCTCGGTCGATGGAGGGAATGAGGAGGGGTATCTCTCAACTAGGAGGATCCTTGTCTTAAAGGCGACAACATGGGATCATA
The DNA here is from genome assembly GCA_037957365.1 of Torreya grandis. Taxonomy (NCBI): domain Eukaryota; kingdom Viridiplantae; phylum Streptophyta; class Pinopsida; order Cupressales; family Taxaceae; genus Torreya; species Torreya grandis. The sequence goes on along the minus strand of JARHVA010000173.1, from coordinate 3,902,892 downwards.
GCAATGACGCTCGACTTGTGCTAAGTGCATAGCTAGTAGCATTCATGTTGGTGTATTGATAATGTTCGAGCATAGGGCTAAGATATCTAGCCACTAGCTAAATCAGTGGCAATCACTATGCCATGAACTCGAATTGGGCTCACCAGCACATAATGTTCTGTGCGTTTGTTCTCGCATGCAGTTGTAACTATTGATTGTCTAAATAAACTTGTGAAGCTTTGCACAAGTAGTTTTGGTCCTTTGCGCCAACATAGACGTGTAGATTTGCAGAGTGTTTTCAGATTTGTAATTATTGAGTTGATGAGATTCCTTGGAGGAGTTTATTCTTCACTGCACGAGCGGTGCGTTGATTTTCTAGTCATTTGAGGCACGTGCGGTAAGATGCAGTAATGTTCTTGATCAAACATGAGGATAACAAAGCAAGGGTTTTTACTGCAATTATCGGTTGCAATGTCTTGCAACTTTGTGTGCATTTGGTTTGGGTGCATATCTTTGTGATATGTTATGAAAAGAGCCATTGATGACTTCTTGGTAGTTAATTACGTAAGTCATGGGAAGTTGATAAGGATTTATTTGGTATTGCCAGTGATGTAGTATGGTGTGATGCATTAGGTTGTAACGTGTTCGTGCCTTGAAATTGTGAGACATTTAATATTTGTAGCGCACTAAGGTGTGTTGAATGTTATTGGTGGGTGTAAAGCACTTATTGTAAATAGGTGGATCTTGCACATATATAAGCGTGTCCCTACACTTGTGCAAGAGAGGTTGGGGGCCCTGTTGAGGTTGGCCAAAATATTGGAGCTTAAAGAATAATACTAAGTGATTGTTCTGAGAGTTAGGCTACACTCGCCAACACTGTAAGTTAGCAAGTAGAGATCTACGAATCTGATGTAATGCATCTCATTGTGAGATTGCAGTGTCATTGTTATAAATTTGTTTGTTGTATTTCCTTTTGTTGAAATATAATAAAGGTCTAAGTAATTTTCATGCATTTGATTGCATTTTCCACCGTTTACTTTGAGTGTTGCATGGTCTAAGGCATCTCTTAATTGAGACCCCTAACCATAGTTCGCATACTCGTAGTCGAAGAGTACTTGCCCAGCTCCCAAAAAGTTTACTCAATGATTATTTGACAACCACTCCCCATTATTCGACAAATTGAAAAAAATATTTAAATTTATTAAAAAACATTATGCGATTTTTCACACAGTTCTGCAAGTACTCAAGCCTCGGCAAGTACTGGCACATTACTCGCTGAGTACTCGCAATTATTCGCAAGTACTCAACGAGTGCTATGCTAGTACTCATTGAGGCTCAATTACTCGAGAAATGGCAATTTCGAGCGGCGATTATTGGTTTCAGACCCAGCTCAACGATTATTCGTCCACTTGACGAGTAATCGTTGAGTATGTATACTATGCCCCTAACTACGACTGCATCAATAACCCCTTTTGGTGTTATTTTTGTTTATGTCCAAATTTTGGTTGCGATTTATTGATATCATTGTTGAGGAGACTCGTTATCTAGTGGTATTTATATTGCATAGACTTATCACCTCTCGATTGATAAGGGAGATAGGTGTTTTTATCAATCTCCAAGTGATTGTACCTTATTGGCAAGGGTTGTAAGCACCAGAGTGTTAGCAAAGCAGACAAAGTCATTGGACATCAAGTAAGATGCACCACACTTCAATTACATAGTAATCACTGAGACAAATCAAAGTGGTTGGTCATGCCCATGATGATGTTCATATTGCATGTGCAAGTACAAGTACAGGGATCATCAGGATGGTGAATGAGGAACATTCATCATTATCATATCAAGACGTTGTAGGGTTTGCAATAGGCATAGGGCACATGTGGTCAGGCTGCAGTTGCAATAGATGTGTCAACAAGTTGATCGGTGTCGAAGTAAAAATGGCTAGTTGGTAGGTTTTCGCAGTTTTGTTTGATAGCTCTAGAATCTTATTGCTCCAAATCATCTTTGTTACCCCTTTTGGATCAAGGGGAGTTTGTTGGATTTTGTGAATCAAAAGCTTAATTAAAATATTAATATAGTTTTGTAGTTAAAGAAAATTAATTCTTAATCAACTTTTACTGAGATATGTAATATGAAAAAATTAATAAAGTCTGAATATTGTTGATTATCATTCATTTCATATATGCTTCTTGTTCTATCATAATACACTTATGAAGTTTGGCTTTATATTGATTCTTCCATTTCTTGTTTGATTTTTGATTATGAGTATACTACCTAGTAATGGTAACAAATTAGAACATTTTCATCAATAAAGAAGCAAAAGAAAATAAGACCAAAACCCATAAGCCTCACATCATTTTTAATACAAGGAAAGTTGGTAAACAAAAAAGGAAAAAGTTTTTAGAACCCAGTTACTCTTATCATCTAAATTTTTGCAAGGAAGCTTTTGATACCAATTTCTTTGATAATATTTTCACATTTTTACCAAAAATCTTATAAATAATATTATTGGTAACAAAATTATGTCAGAACCTTTGGCTAATGTTTGTCGATACTATCTACCATATCTTTTAGGGGAAGAAATTTCTCCATTGTCATAATTTGGATTGATTTGTAAATATGTCAATTCTTTTTGGAAATAAATCTGAAATCAATCTTTCTTTTGTAATGTGGATAGTTGCAATGAAAAGTTAGAAAAGAATCGAACAAATGGTTTTTTTCCCACTCAAACCACTTTAATTTCTTTACTTATACTGAGGTTTTCATATGTTAACTAGTTAGTTGTTAAGATAACATGATGCGATCTTTTAAGGAAGTTCAAAGATAAGTTTGGACAAACATGTTAGCTATATTGGGATCTAATAAGTTTGGACAAACAATTTGGCTATATTGATAATACATTGCTTTTATATTATTTGCTTATACTACTGTGGAAGAGATATACACACATCCCAATGAAATGTAAGCAAAAATAAAAAATAAATATAACTATAACAAATCCAACAAATCCTTATAGGCATATACTTTACATGGTAATTGCTAGTTCATAAACATTTTCAAAATAATGCCCCAGATTATGTATACTGAAAATTTTTTGATTGAAGAGCATATCTATATATAAATAAAACAGGATTATAGTACAACGCACCCCACAAGCAGAGTCAATAAATGACCACACAAAAAAAGCACCAAGAGCAAAGGAACAGAAAGCATATTATGTATACTGAAAATTTAGAGAATAGGTGGCTATACTTAATATTTATGTATAGAAAATTTAGGGAACATTACCCAAATCTTCTCATGACTATATCTAAATGTAATATAGCCCTACACGTTTTCAAAATGTTTAGTGTTGCCATTTAATGTTTTTCCTTGTAAATTGATGTTCCCTAATTTTGTATATACATAATAGAAATGGTCAAACCCTCTTAAGACCTAAGCTTTTGCAGCTATGGCACTATACCATTAAGACGTTTAATTAGGTATACATCTAGGATGTTCTATATGGAATACAATTATCTGTAAAAATGGACATGTGGCAGTTAATTTCAGAAATTTACCTTGGGTGTGTTTTCTTTGACTAGTTTTTTTATTACCATATGAAATATTTCAAATGCAATAAATTGCATATCCACCCAAAAAAAAAAATGTTTTAAAACATTAGATCTGAAATTTACCTTGGGTGTGTTTTCTTTCACTAGTTTTTTTATTACCATATGAAATATTTCAAATGCAATAAATTGCATATCCACCCAAAAAAAAAATGTTTTAAAACATTAGAGATTTAATGCTTTCACAGTCCATATATATTAGATTAAAGCTGTTGGAAATACTGTCCCTGTTTTTAGCTCAACGTTTTGGATCACCAACAGTGATTCATTAGTTTCTTTCTCCTGATGAAGGATCACTGTTGATGATCCGAAATGTCAATCTAAAAACAGGCACACAGTATTTCCAAAAGCTTTAATCTAATTTAAAACATTTCAAACTCCAGTGCCACAGAGTGTGTGTGTGTGTGTGAGAGAGAGAGAGAGAGAGAGAGATACCGATATTTAACTTTGTAAATGAGTTTTACATCTGTCCCTAAATCAAGAAACTAGGTGCATGTTTTCCAGAGACGAGATTAATAATTATCTGATTACACTATAATGCCTGCAATTCAGAACGAAGGAAACAGTTGTCTTGTAAACATCCATTAGAATAAATGCCATTCTATAAACACACTTCTTACCTCAAAGCTTCGGCTTACGCTAAAATCACCAATCTTAACCCTTCCATTGCTGTCAACCAAAAGATTTTCTGGTTTGATATCCCCATGTACAATATTCTATAGATCCACCAGACAAAAATTCATGATTATTTCACAATATGTAAAACCAGGAAAGATAAGAAACAAATGTTGGATATTGCCTATCGCTAGAACAAAGAGTTAAAACAACCGCTGAATCATGTTCTAGGTTCCAGTAAAAATATTTGCATTTTAAGTAAAATTTGGTGCGTTAATAAATTACATATATCTATGTGTGTGTATATAATCAGAACTTAATCAAAAAACTTATGTCCAACTCCATAAGAGATTTAGAGCTATCATTTCTAAATCAGACAATATTAAGATTGCGAATACTTTGGCACCTTTAAAGTATCTAAAAAACCATATCCAGACAACATAATGGTTGTAATAAAATGCTTGTCCAAGATTACTATATGCATGTACCTGAGCACGCAGAGCACATATGCTAATAGAGCCATATTGATTTAGCCATTATAGTTAATGTTTTCCAAGACTTATATCATGCATTACTTATTCCATCTTGAATTATCATGCTTATACAACAACATGAGGACTGTGGTATATAAAAAACGCGGGCATTCCCTGAATATATATCACATAGCTATCTGGTCAATCAGTTTGACTGTAATCAAGCAAAAGCAATTTATCCAGCCTTCAAAATTGCCTGCACTAGCGATGAAAATTTATTCCAAGTATGGAGAAATCCTCTAGAGTTATGTGGGCCATCTTAAAGGCTTCAAAAACTGCTCCTGATAAAGTAAACTTCTATAGGTGGGACTACTCTATAAACTATTGCTGTTTAGAAGATAACTTTTGGATTTATTCTATGCTCTAACTCAGAGATCTTATACTAAATTATTTATAGTGCCTTATCTGCATTTGATTCTATGTAGTTGGGGTCACCTATAACCAGTTTAAATCGGAGCCACTTCCTCCTACATCCTATGTTCATACTATCAATTATTGGACTATTGAGATGTTATACTAGAATCCCATGTTCCTACTGTAAGTCATTCAATTATTTGACTTTTGATTCTACGGTATTATTATCAATCTGTTGTCAATAATTGCTACTACTACAGGAGGAACATTGGTGTAATTATGTGTATCATCCATTTTTCATGGCATGATCTATCTGTATAAGTAGTTTGAGAGTTGTAGAATAATTCAATTTACTCCTCACTATTTTCCCTCCAGCAGACTTGAGAAAGAACGGACCGACTCAACAGCACACCATGATAGCTCAATTTTTGAAGAAAACGAGGGTGTAACAATTTCAATTTAAAGGACAAGAAATTCAAGCTTTCCATGATCTAGGCATTAGTTCACGATAGTTTTCTATGAAGGATAGAGTGAGAATTAACCAAACAATTTAATACCGAAGTAAATGACAAGGGTTTTCTTCACAGGATACGACATATGGTGTTGTAGAACTCATTGTATTATGCCCATAAAGTTACCAATGTTTGTCGTATACCTTGGGGTTGATGTTGGCGTAATAGGCTTGACTGTTAAGTCACCCTGCACTTTATGAGGATCAGGAATATTTTTGCCCAACCTATATCCATCATTGCATCACATTCATTCTTTTTCATTTTATTGAGTATATTTTGTTTTGGAGTGCCTTAAATAGCATCCACCAATATCCTTGGAGTTCTTGTGTATGATCTTTTAAATGTAAGGGGGTTTTCCTTCCTGATCATCAAATTTTGCACTTAAATCTCATATGGTACTAGACCTAAGGCTTAAAACACCTTAGGTTTTGGTCATTTGCAACCACTTGGTGCACAAAGGCATGGAGACAAAAAGGAAGGTGTTTGGTTGTGTTTGATTCGAATTGATTTTTTGAAGAGAAGCTATTCAACAATGTTTGTGATCTGAAGGAAAATATGGGTGGCATATTTGGCATCTTTACCAAGATTTCGACATGGGGAATGCTTGTTCGGAGAGAAAGGCTTCATTTTGGTCCTCCAGCACAAGAACTTGTCTGTATAGAAGACTCGGATAGGAGAAATAAGGTTTGTATTACAAACTTTGGTCACGGGCAGAATTTTCTAGATTTGATCGCATTTTTGGATTCCTTAAGAAATTTCATTGCGGGTCCGTAATTTTTTTGTCTAAATATACCTTTGTTTAGGCCCTCAAATCCTCTATCAAATTTCCCTAGGTAGAGGTGACCTATTGTGACCAGTTCAACAAGTCACCCTAAGTTTTAGCAAGGCAACGGTGGCAATAGATGACCAGCTCACCTAGTGAATCAACCAAAAGAGAGCAGAGATGACACCTTGGCAAAGATTGGATGGTGCAAGGGGCTTTGTTCCTCAATCGGATGATAGGTAATTCTTTTTCAATGGCAAGGCAAGGGTGGTGTGACGCTCGTGGAGCAAATGGGAGAAACATGAAAGTTTCTTAACCCACAAAGAGATGTTAGACCTTCTTCAAAAGGTCGACAAACCCTTATGGGTTATCAACACAAGTGTAGCTCAATTCGCTAGGCCTTGGAGGTATCCCATGGCAAGTTTGTGGTTTAATCCCCAACCAATGCTTGTTTGGTAGGTAAGTAGTTGATTCACCACCTGCCTACCTTGCCTGGTATCGGTTCGGTTTGCACCGGGTTCAGGTTTGGGTTTGGTTCACTTGAGGGTTCGCCTCGGGATTCTAATGTTGAGGAAATTAGGCATACACAGACTGTCCCGTACGTACCTAGGCCAACCCCGCAGGCAAAAGCCTAATTTTTTATTTTTTTACTTTTTCCACAATAAGACAGTAATGAAAAAAAACACACATGTATAAACCCTAAAAGATGTTAAAAACACAAAAAGATAACATATAAACACAAAACACTTACCTCTCAATATGCCAAAAGCAAAACACAAAACACAACATTTACCTCTCATTGTTCATTTAGGGTTGGAAACTTCATGAAAGTTCCAAATACATTGTTATCATATTCCTACACTAGTACAAAGTGCCCATTCATCACCAAGGTGATTGAGGAGCTTGAAAAGAGGATTCTTGGATTGAAGGATTAAAAGTAACATTTTAACTTCTTGTTTTTTATTTTGTTTTCAATTTTCCCACCCTTTCTTGTTTTCTTTTTATTGTTTTTTTTGTCATTTATTTAACAATTTGTCAATTACATTTAGGCTATGCCCTAGGTTATTTTTTTTCATAATGTTAATATCATGTTGGTTTTTAAATTTGCAAAGCTACAATTGCTACAATAGCAACAAGTGCTGGCTCTGTGGGTCAACCCCAATTCAAAATTGTTTTGCATCCGCCACTTTGGAGGTATGTCACAATTCTAGATCACGTTCCAAGTGGTGGGGGTTATATTTGTGTTTGCAATGGTTGCAATGTGAGATACCCAAGCCCATACTTGTGTGCAATACCTGGGCAGGTTATCAAAACTTTTCAGGGGAAGAAGGATGCATTGGTGCCACATCAACAATTCTTCAAAACACCAAATAGTAAGAAGAATCAAATGCAATTGTTGCCTTGAACTCGAGTGGTCATTTGGCAAAGAAAGGATTTCGATCGAGGAAAACAATGATTTTCCCAACACGAAGATGATTCATCTCTTGCACTCAAGAGAACAAAAGGACCATTGGAAAAGTCGTCTCAAAACAAGTATAAGGGGATCGTCCATCAGCTCAATGCGTGATGTGTTTTCGTCAATGCATTGCCCTGTAATGTTGTCAGGGCACCGTATTAACAAGGCATGGTGAGAGGGATCAATGAGGAGTTATGAGAAGCTCTGCACCACATTATTTGTGAAGGCAAAAAATTGAAGATGATTCATTTAGCCCATTAGGGATTCATGGAATAAAACGGAGGTATCCATTGTTTCCAACGGATAGAAATATGCTAAATATCAGCTTTTGATTAAATGGATTGTAGTGTGCCCTAAGGGGGCAATGTTTTTTAAAACTATTGATTGAGAGGGGCATGTGAAGGATACCCAATTCATCGCCAACATATTTTTTGCAGCCATTGAGATGGTGGGACCTCAATATATTGGCAAAACCAAGGGGATGTCAATGGAGGTGATGTATGGGCACATATTTTGGACATCTTGTGTTGTCCACTCACTCAACCTAATGCTGCAAAAGTTGGGTAGCAAAATCAAGTGGATCAAAGAGTTGTATGTCGACACCAAAGATATCCAAATGTTTGTCATGAACCATCAATTGTAGCAAGCCATCTTCAGGCATTCTTGAAGCTCGAGCTATTCAAAGTCAGTGGAACAATATTATTTTATTTACTTACGTAATTTTTATTTTTATATCATATATTTTGGTTTTTAAATTTAAATTTTTAAAAATGGGGCAATGGTGTTGCACGTTTTTTATGTATTACTTCTAGATTTTCAAACTTTTTTTTTTGTTTAAATTTCCTACTAGGTTGCAAAGACTCGATTTGCCTCACACACAATCATTTTAATATGACTTGTGAAAGTGCAAGAGACACTTTCCAACATGGTCATCAACAACCTTTGGACAATATGGAGGTAGATGAACACTGAATGGGCCTAACAAGTGAAAAAGTCAATCCTAAATGACAATTGGTGAGCTCGCATAGATTACTTGCTTAGTTTCACCGAATCCATCATGAGTTTGATCTGATTTACTGACATGGATCAACCATGTTTGGAAGAGATCTATAATGGCATCGATTAAATGATTGAGAGGATAAAAGCCATATAAATACAAAAGAGCAAGATCCTAAGGAAAAAAATTTCAAACAAGTACAGTCATATCTCATTGATTGGTGGAATAAAATGACCACCCCACTACATCTCCTTGCCTTTGCATTGACTCCTATATTCAACAACACTAAGATCATTTATTTTCCCACGAGGGTGCCACCATGCAAGGATGTTGAAGTTAGTGAAGGGTATAAGACTATGTTATCTAGGCTCTTCCTAGATCCTGAGATAGAAGACATGGTTATGAGCAAATTTGGGAATTTTATAGCCTCTACAAATCACAACCTTGGCACTCTTTGGGATAAGTACTAGGACACTCATACGTAGTAGTACCTCCATGGCCAAGGATCCATGCATTTTTAGCCTCTTGCAATAAAAATCTTATCACATATAAGATATTTATTGTAAACTATTCTTTTTGTTTTAACTTTTAAATTTAAGTTTGAGTTTCTACTTTTTACAATTTTAATTTTGTATTGACTGTGCTTCAATAGGTTGTGAGTTCATCTTCATCTAAAAGGAATTGGAGAGCATACACCTTTATCCACTCAACAAAGAACACCAAGTTGACAACACAAAAGATCAACGACTTGGTCTATGTGCATCCCAACGTGCACCTTCTATCACACAAGAAAACGAGTACAAGGTAGGGGTAATGAATGTTATGCCCTTAACCTATAGCATGTCTAGGAATATGTTTGGCTAATGTGTGGCCTACATCACATTTTATCTTATCTTGTCACATTTCTCTATGTTCTCATATTGTTAATAGAGTCGGCCAATGGAGTAACCATAACCTAAGTAGGGTATATATAGGAGGTATTGGTTGGTACTTGAAGATGATATTAAAAATTTTATTCTTGTTGTATGGTTGTGGAGGTTGCTCCCTTGAAGTGGCTTAGTTTGATTTATCAAGTATTCTACTATGCCATCAATTACTATTGTAGATTTGATTATTTTGTTCTCATTCTTATGCTATATTGTTGTTAATCTACTCATGGTATTTACATTTATATATGTGAACTGTATTGATCTATTTAAATAATTTCATTACAATGAATAATTGTGATTGAATGTTGATTTGGATGCTTCCATTTTCCACCTCTCATTACTCATTATGGAGACTTCTTCGGCTTCGTAGAATCCAAATAATGTAGCTAGTGGGAGTGCCAATGGGAGAGCTCTTACTTGTGGTTCTAATGAACCACATAATCATGTTGAAGTTCATGCTCAATATGATGATCAATACTACTTTTTATTTGATAATCAATATTTATCATGAAATTTGGCATTTGATTAGCATTATCAATTTATCATTACTGTTTTTGTGATTATTTTGTTTATTATATCTATACTATGTGGTTGACTCTTATTTATTAGGCTAGAATATTTATATTTTTTAATTTTTATATATTTTTTTTAACAACCGTACCTAAGGTTAGTAAAAAAATTGTACCAGCGAGCACAATTTGCCGTACACAAACTTGTACCCAAAACAAATTGGCTACTTAGTTTGGCAGTTGTTGGCTTGGTTGTTGCATGCGTCCAACAGGGCTACATTACACAATTTGATTGGTTCATAAAGTCTAACAAGTGCAATGACGTGGCATGTTTGTACATGACCAACACAAAAAAATGCAAAAATCACCAACAGTTGTAACGTGTCTAAACATCATTTGGGGGATTGTTATCAAATATATAGGTAGAGCCCAATGAGCATTTTTTGAAAAAACACAAAAGACTCAATGGCAGTGCCACATCAACAAAGTTGGTATAGTAAACACACATTTGGTGGAAGAGTAGAAATTGATCGAATGAAATTGAAGGTGACACTTGGCTCAATCAAGTGATTTCTTGCCAAATTTCAAAATTTTAAATTTTTTGAATTTTAAACTTTTGAATTTTATCATTTAGGGGGACTATTGCGCCATTGCATCCTCATCTTCCAAGAGTCATAACTTTGTCATATAGACTCTGCTTGACTCTATTTTTGAAGTGTCAAAATATATTTTAGTGCTCCTGGCAATGGTGCAATTGGTTTGGGCATTTGGAGATTTCTAGCCTTGTCTTATCTCAGCTGAAGATGTTGCTAACACCAAAGCTTTCTATAATGGTGATGCACAACTTTGTCATATAAACTCTGCTTGACTCTTTTTTTCAGTGTCAAAAAGATATTTTAGAGCTCTTGGCAGTGGTGCAATTGGTTTGGGCATTTAGAAACTTATAGCCTTTTCTTATCTCAGTTGAAGATAGAGCTAACACCGAAGCTTTCTATGATGGTGATGTAAAACTATAGGGTTTAGGTATCAACTAACAACACAACTTTTTGATGCAGACGGGTATTAAGGGGCCAAGTGAATGGTTGCCTTACTCCCCAATGGGTGTTAAACTCACTGTCAAGGACATAAACACAGACACAAGACTCAAAGATGGAAACCAAAATTATTTTTTTATTGATACTCTGCACAGATTTTCGCACACTCTCTCTCTTTCCCGCCCCCTAACACTTCCCCCCACCCCCTATGACAATAAAAAAGAGACTCCTCAATCCAATTACTAGGTTAAATGAACATACATCTATCTAGCAAGCTGTAGCCTTTGCTTCTATCACTCTCTGAGCTTCACTCAACTATCTCCCAAAATTGTAGAGTTGGAACTCTCTTCTTCCAACTCACTTGCTCTGATTGAATGATCTTAATTGATCTCCAACTCTCCTTCCAAAACTCCCTTCGAATCTCTGTGCCCTTACACTAACATCCTTAGAACCTCTTTGAGCTCCCTTTATCTCGCAAAACGGTACACATGTCATGTTTTGTTGAGCTGGGTTCTTACTTTGCTTGGTTTCTCAACACGAACAAAACTGTCAATTCCTACAGACCCCAAGTTACATAATCGTCCCCTACATTAAGCAGCGGCTTCAAAACCACAACCCACATTAAGCGGCAATTTTGTCATGCTTCGAAGAAAAGGTCATTCTGACAAAAGGTCATTCTAATCGATAGAAGATGCTTGAAACCATCTATTATTCACTTCCTTGCCCCATGGGACTCTTGATAATATTCCTTGGCTTCACATTGATCTTCCTCCATGCATGCAATGTTGTCGCAAGAGACAACAAGTTGTACAACACAAAACAAATGCGCACAAATGTGCACAAGAACTTGAACCCATGTTTTTGGATGATGCAAGATTGTTCGTGAACACAGATGTTCCTTCATCAAACACCCAAGGTAAATGAAATTGTCCATGAGCTTCCGCTCATGTAGCTCATGTAAAGTTTGCAATGGTTTTTCCTTGTTTTGCAACTTCATATGCACTCATCCAAGTTGCTCTGTACTTCCACTTCACCAAGTACTCTAAGTACTCTTTGACTCTTGTCTCCGTACCAATCCATCTATCTAATATGGCCTCAATCTCTTCTCTCGCCTTGTTAGGCAACTATTCTCTCCACTCCACACTAGAATAATTTGAACTTGAACCTTCACCATTGCTTTGTCCCTCAGAGTAAGGGTACAAATCCCCTACACTGAAGATAGGTGATATATACATGACGTCTGGTAGCTCAATCTCATATGTATTCGATGAAAATATTCTCAAAAGTTTGCAAGGTCCACTCTTCTTCCACTTGAGTTTGTTATATGCTCCCTTGGGAAATCTTTCATTATGCAAATGCACCAAAACCAAGTCTCCAACTTGAAAATTATTTTCTCTCCTTGTCTGATCAGCATGTTTCTTGTACTTCATGCTACATTCTTCCAACCTTCTCTTCACCTCCATATGCACATCATGCATACAGGCTGCATAATCTTCCGCTTCAACCCTCCTCTTCTTATCTATTGCACTTCGCAATTCACACACTCCTCAAGGGCTACAACCATACACAATCTAGAATGGACCCATTCTTGTACTTCAATTAACTGAGTTGTTGCATGCAAACTCAACTTGTGCCAATGTCAAATCCCTTTGTTTCAGCTTGTCTTCAACCAAACATCTCAAAAATTTACCAAGGCTTTGATTCACCGCCCCTATTTTCCTATCCATTTGAGGATGATAGGTGGAACTAAAATCCAATCTTGTGCATGTTTCCCCCACAACATCCTCTAAAAATGCCCAACATATCTTGTATCTCTATTCGATACAATGGTCCTTGGCAACCCATGTAGTACTACTTCCTTGAAAAACAAATTTGCAACATTTTTGGCATCACTTTTCTTTTTACATGCCATAAAGTGTCATCATGGAAAATATATCCACTACAACAAAAAAAGTTATTACATCTTTGAGTGTTTGGGAGCCCAAGAACAAAATCCATGCTCAACTCTTCCCATGGTTGATCCAGAAAGATCTTAGTCACTAACTCATACCACATATTACAGCAGTTGCATGTCCCGCCTCATGCTTACATCAGCAACTACATCACTAGGCTTCGCGCCTATGTGCCAAGTGATTCCTTGCATATCCATTTTTTCATTACCACACAACCCCTGTAGTGTTAGTACTGTAGCCAATAGTTCATCAATAACAATAGTTAGTGATGTCACTGCACTTGTCGATTATGAAATGGTTGTTACCAACTGTTGTAACGATTCAGTCAACGCTTCATCTTCTTGCATTGTATAATAGTGTACACTTCCATTCTTTGTAGGTTAGCAAATACATTGAGCCAAACCATAGAAGAATAGAGTAAGGAAGCATTTGACAACATCTAATCTCTTAGATTGTACAAAACTTAGCATAATACAAAATTGCTATTACAATTCTAAACTTGTTGTCATTTTGTTCTTTCTTCCCCGTTTCCTTACCGCATTGCATTTCATATTCTCTGTCATTCAATAAAACGCTTCCACATATAACCTATTTAATTCACATTAAGTAGGTTGTCCATCGAGTCTCCTCTTGGGCCCCAAATCACATGGCCTTTCTGGAACTCATAAAGGCTAATACAAAACCTGAATTCTGACTTTTTCCTTTTGCATGTTGGCAAACTCTACATCCTTGCACAAAATTTCTTGACATCCATGTTCATTATTGGCCAATAGTAACTCTCACTTAGTTGCGCCAATGTTTTATCAACACAAAAGTGACTGACTAGGCCTACAATGTTTCTCATTCAACAAATTCTCCCTCGTGGATCCTTGAGGTATGCACAACCTCTCTCCTTTGAACAACAAGACATCTTGTATCAAATACTCCAGCCATGGAGTTTTGTCTGTGCTTCTTGGACTCATGCATGCTACCCATGCATATTGTAAATCTAAATCCTTTTCATAAAAATTTTTTAATGAGTCAAACCCAATGACTTCTAATCTCATCTCATTCCCTATAAGAGCTCTTCTACTCAAAGAATATGCTACCTTGTTTGATTGACCACTCCTATGCTTCAAAACAAATGATTAACTTTAAAGAAATTCAACCTACTTCATGTGTTTTTTATTCAATTTACTTGAGTTGTTTATGAACTACAATGTTTGGTGATCCATGTACAACACGAACTCCTTGGGCAAGAAATAATGCCTCCACATCTTGAGAGCTTGTACCATAGCATAAAACTCTTGATCATAAATTGAATACTTCAATTTAGCTTCATTCAACTTCTCACCAAAGTAAGCAATGGGCTAACCCTCTTGGCTCAAAACTATTCCTATGGTTGGGCTTACAATCAAACTAAAACACTTGGCTGAAATTAGGGAATGCCAACAATGGTTGTTCCGTTACCTCCTCCTTCAAAAACTGCATACTATCCTCTATTGCAACAGTCCACTTAAACTTATTTTTATCAGCCTTCATTGTTTTCGTAATGGATGCACATATACCACTGAAATTTCTAATAAACTTTCTATAAAAACTTGCCAGCCCATGAAAACTTCTAGCCTCAAACATGTTTTTAAGGTGCCAACTTCAACTATTGCTTACATTTTCAGGGACTATTTTCAAAGCCTCTTTTGAGATCACAAATCCCAAATATATCAGCTCCTCCTCCATGAAGCTACACTTTTTCAAGTTGACCAACAATTTCTCCTCCTTCAACCTTTGCAAAACCAATCTCAAATGCAATGAATGTTCCTCTTTTGAATGAGAGAAAATCAAAATGTCATCAAGATAAACAATGACAAACTTACCCATATATGGCTTCAACACTTAATTCATCAGTCTCATGAATATACTAGATGTGTTTGACAATCCGAATGGCATAACAAGTCACTCATATGACGCATCCTTCATCTTGAATGCAATCTTCAATTCATCACCTTCTCTAATCCGAAATTTGTGGATACCCACTCTTCAAATCTATCTTAGTGAAGTACCTTACTCCACTAAACAATTCATCAAGTCCTATATCCATGGCAATGGATATCTATACTTGATAGTGATCTTGTTTATCGCTCTAGAATCCATACACATTCTCCAATCTCCACCCTTCATAGGTGCCAATACTATTGGAAATATACATGGGCTTAAACTTTCTCCTATTAAACCCTTCAACAGCTCATTCTCGTCTTTTCACTTCCTCATTCTCCATAGGCATTAGTTTTTATGCTTCCTTGTTTGGCAAACTTGATCCGAGCACTAGATCCATGTGATGACTAATGCTCCGCATAGGTGGCAATCCATCTGACAAATAGTTTGAAACTATATCAGCAGACTCTTCTAGCAAATATTGAACCTCCAAAGGAATATCACTCACTTTGTTTGTGATCACAACTTTTATCAACTTGAAGATGAAAGTAAAACATGTCTTCTTTTGCCTCCTTCAATAATTGCTTACCGGAAACTTACAAAACTTTAGGACTGCTTCCTACCTCTTCTCTTGTTTCCTTCAATGGGTTCAATTGAATTCTCTTAACATGTTTCACAAGCGTGTTGGTGTTTGCTCTACCATTATATCACACAATACTTCATCTTTATAAGACCCAAACTGAAAACTAACCAAACAATGTTCATTCACCAACACTTTGTGACCCTTAAGCAACCAAGAAACTTTGTATGAATTGAGATGCACAAATATTTTCAACCCGAGCTTATCTATCATTTCTTTTGAAACCAATTTATTTGTGCTATCACTATCAACATGACTTTGCAACACTTGCTTCCCGCTTTGTAAATAGTCCAAAATTTAAAAAAAAAACTTTGCACCGGTTCATTTTCGTCTATGGTTGGTTTCAACAACACTCTCTTCATCATAAGAGCTTCACCACGTTCCGGATCCAACTCTCTTCATCTACATTAGCAATATAATTGTTTGCCTCAATGCCCAACCTGTCCACATTCAAAGCACTTACCGATGAATAAGCTCTTCCTCTTTGGGTCGGATTCTTATTTTGTGAAGTACTTGCTTCGTCTTCATGAGTATGTTGTCCTCTTCCACCATTAATTTTTTCTCTCTTGAGAACCTTCCTATACCTCTAGAGTTCATTTGTTGCCTTCTAAACAACTTTTCCACCTCCTTCAATGCACATTGATAGGCTTCTTCCACCAACTTCAACTTAAAACATTCCAAACTCATCTTGAATGTAAATACAAGACCCATTATGTATATTGATATCTTTTCTTGATCGTCTTCAATATGACCAGCTCTAATGGATAACTTGTATAAATCCTCCATGAAGTCGTTTACACTCAACTCCTTTTGTCTCAAATTATGCAACTTACTCTACAAATAATCCGAAAGCTAGAACTTACCTTTCAAGTTTGTAAACATTTTATCCAAGACTTGATTCTATATTTGTTGCTTCTCTCCATTTCTATTGCACACGATCCCACCACAAAGATGAATGACCTTTCAGCGTGGTGTAGGGAAATTTCACCTTCTTGGGGTCCTCCATTGCATCATAGTCAAAGTATTTATCCATCTCCATGATCCAATCTATACACTCCTAAAGGCTTAAATTTCGTCCATAGAAAGTGGTGTCCAACTTTGGCTTACTTCCCATTTTTGCAATAGCTTTGGAAAATCTAATCTTAGCTTCATCCACCATCTCCTCCACTTCAATCTCTTGTATTGTTGCTCCTTCATCATCATTTACATCTTTGTGTTGTTTCCATTGCATCCAATCTTGCTTGGATTCCTCTCATCATCTCTACCAAGTATGCAACTCTAGGTGCCCTTCTTCCTCCTCTAGGAGGATTACCTCTGTGTCCTATATCTTCACAACTTGCCAATGACTCAACAAGAGCCTCACACACAATCCAGCAAGGCAAGTCTTGCTCTGATGCCAATTGATCCAGACAAGAATGAGGGGGGCAAGTGATTGGTTGCCTTACTCCCCAAAGGGTTTTGGACTTAGGGATGGAAACCAAAATACTTTCTTTATTAATATTTGACAATGCTACAGAGATTCTATCTCACACACACACTCCCTTCCCCCCTATGATTATGGAGAAGACTCTCAATGAAAATGATTGAATTACATGAACATACATCTATCTAGTAGGCTCTAGGCTCTGATTTTATCATTCTCAGCTTCACTTAACTCTCTCCCTTAGCTCAAGAGTTGGAACTCTCTTTTTCCAACTTGCTTGCTTTAATTGAATGATCTCAATTGATCTCCAACTTTCCTTCCCAAACTCCCTTCAAATCTTGGTGGCCTAACACTAACATCCTGCCAACCTCTCCAAGCTCCCTCTTTCTTTGCAAACGGTCCACACATCATGTCTCATTGATCGAGACAATTACTTTGCTTGTTTTCTCAACGCAGGCAAAATCGTCAGTCTGCAATTACATAACCTCCTCTTGCATTAAGCAATGGTTTTGTCATGATCCCAAGAAAACGTCATTATGACTAATGAGAAATGAGTGAAACCATCCTTCATTCACTTCATTGCCATGTGGAACTCTTGAGATGTTCTTTGGCTTCACATTGATCTTTCAACATGCACGCAACGTTGTTACAAGAGAAGACAAGTTGCACAACACAAAGAATGTGCACAAGTGCGCACAAGAACCCGAACACATGTTTTGGATGATGCAAGATTGTTTATGAACCAAGATACTCCTACATCAATTTTATGGGGAAGGGTTGGAGAGATATTTTAGAGCTCTTGGCAGTGGTGCAATTGGTTGTGGAATTTGGAGACTTCTAGCCTTTTCTTACCTCAGCTGAAGATGGAGCTGATACCAAGTCTTTCTATGATGGTGAGGCACAACTATAGGATTTAGGTATCAACTAACGAAACAACTTTTATGGGGAAGGATTATGGTAGATTGTAAACAAGACCTAAACAGTCCTTCAATCCGTGGAGAAGAGATATGGCGATGATTAAGGTGCATGATGTTCCTAAACTTCATTTTCTTCTCAAGGATAAGAAGACTCCTAAGGATATGTGGGATGGTTTGAAGGGTTTTGTTTGACAAACTAGATGAGGTGCAAGTTTTCAAGTTGGAAAGAGAGTTAGTCAAGATTGATCCACAATATTTTGATTGGATTAGGGACTACATGACCTATATCAATAATATTCTGCAGCAACTAGGAGAATGCGACAAGTACAAGGAGTCAAGTGGTGGAGATCGTGCTTGAGAAATTTGAAACCGCAATACGATGTGTTCCTGCACTTTTAATTCCAATATGGGACAGTGATAAATTTGTCAATTCCTTTGGGCTATGTTCTCTATTGGTTATTGAATAGGAGAAGCTCATAAAGTTGGTTCACTTTGGTTCAAAGCAGCAAGCTCACATGACGAATGGAAAAGGCAGCAAGAAGAATTCCAAGGAAAACTGCAGCAAAGAAGGGCATCCAAAGGAATATCAAGCAGCCAATGATGATGGAAACAAGAAGGTTTCTCATAGTGCTGGCAACCAAGGAAAGGATGGTCACAAAGGCAAGGCCAAGGAAGGCAAAGATGGCGAGAATGTTTGTTACTACCGTGGCAAGTTGGGCCATAAGGGGAATACCTGCGTGAAAAAGATGAACTCAAGTCTTGTCAGGGTAAAGGTAGTGGCAAGGATGTTGCTCATACTTCTAAGGCATTGCATTCTCATGCTTCTAGATCTGAATGGATTGCGGACTTGGGATGCACTCATCACATAGCTTCTAGATCTGAGTGGATTGCAGATGTGGGATGCACTCATGACATGGATGGTAATTTGTTTACAAGGCTTGGCAAACTTGACGATGAGTAGATCTATATTGTAAGAAATGGGATGTTGTGTTAGATATGGGGTCATTCCTAATGTCTATCATGTTCCCGATTTGGGTGCTAATCTTTTATCGATATTCCAAATCACTCAACAAGGGGAAAATGTTAGATTTTAGGCCTTACAATTATTCTATCAAAGATATTGCCAATAAGTTTCAAGTACTTGCAAGAAATATAGTTGATAAGTGTGTTAAGGCATACAAGTTTACCAAATATGGAGATGTTCCATAAAGTCGGGGAACTTTTGCTTTGGTGGCTAAGACAAATGCAGAGAGACGCCAACAACATGAGAGACTGTGGCACCTAAATTTCACAAGCATGCAGTCGATGTGCCATCTTAATATGGTCAATGGTCTATATTCTATTTTCCCTCCAAAGTTGTGTGAGGGTTGTGTTCTTGAGAAGTATTACCAAGAAACTTTCAGGAAGGGAAATGCATGGTGCACAAAAGGACATTAAATTTTGGTTCATTTTGATATATGTTATATGAATCATCCATCTTTATTAGAGCGAGGTACATCTTTACTTTCATGGATTACTTTTTGTGGAGGCCTTGGGTTTATTTTCCTAAGGAAAAAATCTCTTGCCTTGGGCATCCTATCAAATGCTTTAGATCGAATAGAGGATTATGTGAATTATGCTTTGGAGGATATATTTTAGAAGAATGGTATTGTATGTAATAGACTAAAACATGTGCTTCCCAATAGAATGGTGTAGCTAAATGCAATAATGGAACATTAGTCGAGATGGCGAGATGTATGCTATAGGCCAAAGGTATGCATGACAGTTTTTGTGTTGAGCTGTTTGTTATGTTAATTATATTTTAAGCAGAATTGGTCATATGCATGTAATACATGCATGAGAAGTGGGTGTCAGAAAAACCTACATTGATACACTACAAGGTGTTTGGCAGTGAGGAGACTTTGGGTGTGATAGGAAACCTATATTTATACACTACAAGGCGTTTGGTAGTGAGGAGACTAAGGCATTCAGATTATGGGATCCAACTAACTAGGAAGTTATCATTCTGAGGGATGATGTCTTTGACGAGACAATACCATTTCAGAAGGCACGTAAGTTTTTTTGTTGATCGAATACTCCGAGTATTGCACAAATTTTGGATGGCTGATGATGATATGGCTCCTAAATCAGAAGAGAAAGCTCCTTCAGTTGTGGCTATGTTGAATGAAAAGGTTGTTTTATATGGAGGCAGCTTTTGTGCAAGATACACTAGAGAACATGGCAGCTCTTAATGGCAAGGCAGGTTCAAGTGGTGCGGCCCCAATTAAGGATGGCCCCACGCATGAGGATCCTAGCTCTAGGGGGGAGGGTATTCGTCTTAACTGGACCAATATAACCCTTGAGGAGGATAAGGACAATAGAGGTATGAGACTACCACATGGAGGACCCAAAGTGAAAAGTAGGCCAATTTTGCTCTTGTGACTAGGGTTGTTGACACGTTTGATCCACAATCCTATAAGGAGGCCAAGGGAAAAATGAGTGAAAGAAGGCTATGGCAGAAGAGTACAACTCCTTGATGAAGAATAAGACCTGTACCTCATCCAAAGGAGAAGAACATTGTGAAATGCAAGTGGCTTTATAAGTCCCAGTTCATTTTGATTGGTTCTACTAAGAAGTATATGAAGAAATTGGTAGACAAGGGCTACTCTCAAAAGAAGGGCATTGGTTATTAGGAGACATATGTCCATGTTGAGAAGCAGACTTTCTGTACTGTTCTTTCTCTAGCAGCTAGAATTGGATGGGAGGTGCACCAAAAGGATGTCAAGTGTGCATTTATAGGAGATCTTTAGGAGAAGATTTATATGGAGCATCCACCAGATTTTGAGCAACATCAGGGTATTAAGCTTGTGTGCAAGAAGAGACTCCCCAAGCAGAATATGATAATATAGATAGGTTCTTTCTGTCTTGTGGCTTCACCAAATGCAAGCCTGACCATACTGTATATGTCAAACATGTTGATGGTTGTATGCTAATTGCATTTCTTTATGTTGAAAACTTGATTATTATTGGAGATGGTACATCTTTGATACACAATCATTAGAATGAGTTGAAGAACACATTTGAGATGACAAACTTAAGACTTTTTGAATTACTTTCTTGGCGTGCAAGTATTGCAGTTGGAGAGGATTTTCATCTCTCAGCCTAAGTATACACTTGACTTGTTGAAGAAGCTTAACATGGATAAGTGCAGACCATCAACTACCCCACATTATTTGGAGTTAAGTTGACAGCTAAGTGTAGTACACCACAAGTTGATGCTACTTTATGCAGGTAGTTTATTGGGAGCACTTTATACTTGACTCTCTAATCAGGCTCATTTGTTAAAATTTCTCTGATTTTTACACCCACAACATTACCTCAAAATTAAATTTCTTGATTACTGTTTTTGTAAGAAAGCTACCTAGGGTTCTACCTTGCAGATCATAGACCTTGCCCTATAACAATTCATATCATAGTAAATGTAAGTCTATGCATCAACAACTTACAATTGATCCCACTCGTTCTCCTAAGCTTGCGGCTGTCACTCAAACGGAGTATGTTTGCCTCTATAGGCATAAAAAATGTGAATTTTCTTAGCAAAAGAGAAGTACTTATTATTTGTCTCTAATGTGTTTCTCTAATAATCTAACCAGGATTCTTTTGAGTCTTCCACATATCTGAGGAACTGGTGACAGAGTTTTGGGCACAGCAAAAAAATCCCTAATTTTGGGGCAGGCGGAGTGACAACTATTAAAATAATATTTAAATCTTTAAAATACAAATGGCAAAGCTGACCAATGGCAAGCGGAGGAGCAGACCGCCAGCAATTGAATAATGGGCTCGGTGGCAATATAATTTTTGGAGAGAGAAAAGGCTATGCGGCTTCATGAGAGAGGCAGGTCAAAAGAAGGCTGGAAGTATCGGTAAGGGCAAACAGTTTACTGTTAGTGATCAGGAGAAAAAATCCAATGGAGCTCGTAACCGTTTCTTTTTGCCAGGTTGTACGAATATGGCAAACCCTTATCACTCCTGCAGCGAGTATTGTTGTTCACAGATTAAATCTTCCCCTGGTTATGTCATTATTCGACAGCCCATCAATGACGGCCTGACTACAAATGACACCCTTTCGGTGGATTTGGGTGGTTTGTCTAGCGGAAAGGTAAACCTGGTGGCAGCTTCAAGGACGCTGCACAAGGAGAATGAGGGTTCAGAAACTCCAGCCAGTGGAACATCAGAAGCTGTATTGGGTTTCAATGGGCAGCTGAATTCATTGCCCGACTTGATGGCTACTAGAGCTACAAAATTTCTTACTTTTTAGCTTAGCAGAAGAGGTAGCAGATTTGTGTTTCCCAAAATAGGAGGAGAATCTGTTCGCAAAGGAGATGAAATATGGCTCTTTAGTGGGCAGGTTCACGGGCAAGAAAACTTAAAAATCCGGAAATGATCAAGCAGTGAGTACATAAAGTCAGGGCTTTTGTGAAGATGGATCCAGAAGCAAATGGATCTCAAACCTGTTTCGCTAGGGTTTGTATTCTTGTGGATGTTTCAAACCCAGTGGCCCAGGTTATCAGGTTCTCTTCTAAGCCGGGGCTTTGAATGCAACATGTCGATTTTGAAGGGGTGCCCTTTAGATATTACCCGTGTAACAAATCCGATCATAAAATTGCCTTTTGCCCTTCTCACAGGAAGGTTGGATCTACAGCTACACAGTTGCAGAAATGGAAACCTTTTATAGAAAATGATGGTTTGGGCTCATCTCCTCTTTCCCCAGCGTGTCCCAGAAATTCCTTGGGAACAGGTACCAAGCAGCATTGGCGCTGAGCTTGGTTTTTTGCCTTTCAGCAGACTCAGCGGATAGAAAAACTAAGGGAGCCGGGTTTGGAAAGTAAAGGAGAATTACTGGCAGAAAGGGCTCTAGAGCAGCAAAATATTGATTTTTATCAAAAATTTGAGGAAACCATGTCTCAGCAAGATGAGGATGACCATTTGGCTTTCGGAGAGAGTCTCATCATCACTCAATTAAAATATCTAATAATCAAACCAAAATTTAGATTCCCTAAGCATAGACGAAGAAAGACAAAAGCAGAAGATTACACCTGGATGCTTTGAACTCCATCGACGAGGGCTCACAATGGACCATGGAGGCCCTTTTTTCCCGTTGGGGAAGAAGGGTGCTTGCTAAGTAGTGCTAAAAATACCTCTATTTTTTAAAATAATGTTTTTGGGGTCTTTTTTAATGTAATTGTATAAATAATTTTTTGGTTCTCTTAGGACTTTTAGATGGGAAGGTACTCTTGGGTTGCTTAGTCTTTTATGGCTCAGATATTTTATTTCAAGTTTTTTTATCTCATTATTTTTCTGGTAAAGGGTGAGGGACCCCACAACCCTCAATGACCTATCGAAAAAAAATAACTTAAACAAACTAAAATCAACTGAAATTTAAAACAATAAATTACTAAATAAACCATTAATCCAATAATCCATCAGATTATCCGAAACCTGAATTTGCAAATTTGTTGAAAAGTGATTGACAACATAGTTTAGGGGTTTATTTAAAGTTTTTTGGTGTGCTTTTAGGGTTAGGGTTTGATGTCTTATTATTTTTAAACCAGTGTTTTGTTTTGGTGGTTCTATTTTGAAGTGAAGGCATTGGGTCGGGGATGTTGCAACATCCCAAACACCTTTTAAAATAGGGGATGTTTCCCTTTTTTCAGGACATCCCGGGGACGTCAACTGTCTTTTTTGGGGATACAAGTGAGGCATCATGCCCGCAGGACGTCTGGTATGCCACTCAAACCCCCGGGGGCATGTCCCCATGGAACATTGATTCTTTTTTGTAGACTATCTACTTGTTTATGCCTATGCATCACCATAGTTCTTGCCTTGCAAATGATTGGTTTGATAGTGAATGTAAGGCTATGCATCAACAACTTATGACTGACCTTACCCGTTCTCTTGAGCTTGTGGTTGTCACTCAAAGGGCGTATGTTTGACTCCTTAAGACATAATAAATCTGAGTTTCTATCTCAAGAAGAGACTTATAATTTGTCCTTCATATCTCTCCCCAAACATTGTTGGCAGACCTTTTTGCCCAAAAATTTGTGCTTGCTCGCCCTTGGAAGTGACCCTTTTACTTGGTCCATCTATGCTACTCCTCTTTATGATATTCCAGGCCAAACTCGTGCATGTGTCTCCTCTAGGCTTTCAATTACCATTTAAATGTGTTCTATAGAGACTTGTGTGCTCTAAAATACAGGACTCCTGATAAGTCTTGCTTTCTCATGTTTAAATGTAATGTAATTTTCATATTAGTTGGGAAAAGCAGACACAAAAGAGGCTCTTATGTTGAAAGATGACTAGATCATTTCCATAATGTATGTACATAATTTATTTGTTTCTCTGGTAATTGAAGGCACGGAATCAGGAAAGAATAATCCAATTTTACAATTCTATGTACCTAGAACAAAAGCAAAGTCTATGCCCTTCTTTGTTAGGAAACAAAAAATCAAAATGTGATACCTACACCTAGCAAGGCAATCCAGATAAGCACAAATGTACAGTGGAAACCATGGGAACAAAAGAAAAGCACCATCTCATGCAGGAATTTATAAGGAAACTTGGACAACAAATATTGATTCGATTGAGCATAAGGTGTTCTTCAATACAAGAATAAATTCTCAGTAAAGCAAATCCCTTGTACATTGACAGAAATCAGCAAAAAGAACAACATGCAATCAGACATTCGTCTAAAACATCAGATAAAATTCATGGTCCTCTCTCTGATGATATAGCATAGGTATTCCTTGGATTGAATGCACCCAGGAGATCATATATGTCATAATGAATATGCTAATTAACAGGAATACACATTCTGAGACTATTGCTAGAAATCACAAACGCAGGAGACTGTTCATAGAAATCACAAACTAAGTTGGCAGCACAAGAGTAGACAGGATTTGGGAGACAATAACAACAAAAAAATAAATGGACTGTGCAGTGTAAAAATGATTGAAAACAAGTTGGAATAAGCGTCTACCATTCAAAAAATATCAAATATCCGAAGAATAAAATAAGGTTCTTATTTTCTATCTTAAGACTTACATGACTATGAAGATACGTAAGACCAGCAACAATATCACGAAAATATCTTCTAGCAGTAGCTTCTCCAATTCCCCCTGGAGGACCAGAACCTTCACATATCCACCTTCCTTCAACATACTCCATTACTGTATAAAATTGAACAAAAACTATATTTGTCATAACTGGTGCTTCGTGTAGACTCAATTCAAAAAACATACTTTGGGTTATATTGCTAACAAAAGAATGTAATGATTTTATAGTTTCCTAATTGCTAACTATTATAATGATGAGTTGCGATTTGAATAGTTTTAACATAGTAGCATATTGCTAACATTCAATAAAGGGTCATGTCATTGTGAGATTGAATGCCCAAAGCCATACTGGCCCCTGGTTTATAAGAATGCTGCCACAAAGACAGTGACCCATGAGCCACGAGTATCAAGCAGCATTAGAAACATGCAGGAGTATGCTTAGACATGAAACAAGAGATTTACAGATAATGATTACTTCTAGATTGATAACACTTTAAGCATACAAAGGAAAAACATACTAACACCACTGATTTGCTAATGCCCTCAATGGAAGGTGTAACATGGGATTGGAATGTCACACGAACAACAAATATAAATCTGTCCATTTAACACAGAGAAAAATTGACAGATAATCAGAGTACCAGAGAAGGGAATGATTCTAACAAACATTCAAAATCCTATTCCAAATAAGCAAGTTTCGAGAGCATTCCTTCTGAACCATCTTTTACATATGAAGAGTATCATATGAAGATTATCTTTATAGCACACAAGCACCCTACACAATTAATTAAATTTTATGTAGTAGCATAATTTTGGCATTTTATGACCATCATACCTGGATGGTGTTGGATACAAACACCTTTATGCAGTGGACCATAGAATAATTGACCACACAGCCAACACAATTCACTTCAAATGCAGAATGATCCAGCAATGTTAGTAGCAGAGAGAAAAGATGCTAACACATCAAAACAGGGACTTGCAACCTAAATCCTACTTCCAAACCGGCAGAGCTTTAAGCTCATAATGTGCCTGAACCATATTTAGCATGTGTAGTATTTTAATTCATAAACACACACACATGGAGGATACAATAATTTTCACATAGTAGCATACTGCCAACATTCCATGACAGAAGACGCCACAATGGATTTGAAAATGATCGAGTTAACATGCAGAAGTTGAAACCATCGTGCAACGTTAATAGCATAGAGAGGGAAGATGCTTACACGTCAGATCAAGGACCTGCTGCCTACACTGACAAAGCCCACTATCAGTGGGGTAGAGCTTTAACCATTTATCGTGCCTGAACCATAGAGCCAAAGAGATCCACTTAACATGCAAAACCATCATGCACGTGTAAAGTTTGAATGTGGGATAGCAAACACACCTGCTTTATATGGATACTTTGAGAAGAACATGCCATGGTATTTTATACCAACACCCACATGCAAGACTATAAATAAACTAACCACAATATCACAGGGGTCAACTTAATATAAAGAAACATTTAATAAGACTGGTCTATTGACTTTTCACTGTGCCACATGAACCTACTATATGAGGATATTTACAGAAACACATCAATACACAGCTTGGGCACTACACAGAATCAACTGTAAATGAGAGCAGATCTCTTTGTCAAATGAAATTCATTTATGGGAAGAATAGCATCCAAGTAGTAACTTAATATGCATATGGAAAGCATGTATCTATGAAAGAAGGTTCTTAGTTGTAATTCAATAACAACCACCTACAAAAAAAAATGAAGCCAAAAGACAAAGAATAACCATGTACCCATGTAAAAGTTATCTGTTTCTGGATCATCAATCACCTCAACTAAATTAACAATATTGGGATGATCCAGCTTTTTCATAATTGAAACCTGAACCAGTACAGAAAAAAACATAGTTAATACAACCTCAAATATCCAAAGGAATAAAGAAAAGTAAAATCCAATCACAGCTTTCTACAAGCTTACTATTTGGCAATAATAGAAAACATATCATAGTTGTAACCTCTCTTAGAACATCTGTCATGGCAGTTTCTGAAGGTGCCACACGCAATCTGGAAAGACGAGACTTGTGAAAGGCCTGCATCGTAATGATGGCATAAATGAGAAAGTTTTGTCATGCCAATAGAAATGATTAAGCTGCTTGCAAATCACATGAGAGGCATGAACTAGCATACATATCTTAGATAAATCTATGTAAAACACACCGAGAGATATCATTCTCGAGGCACTCACAATTCAATACGATATAGGTGCCTCAAGAATGATATCTCTCAGTGTATTTTACATAGATTTATCGAAGATATGTATGCTAGTTAATAAATATGATGTGGTAATGTGATCATTTATTTATTAATTATGACGTTGTAATATAATGTAACTGGTCAAGTGGAAATTAATTTCACACTAAGGGAAGTTGTACAGGAAAAATAATGAGAAAAGAAGTAATCTTTAAAACATTAAATGTAAAAAGTTTGTATTTTATCTACCCAATACAAAATGACAATTTAGTTTACTCCTTTTTTTTTACTTTTCTTTAATTTTTATTTCTCACTTTACTTTATATTTTTGTTTATCTTTTTGTTTGAATTTATTTGTATTTATATGTTTTTTATATTCTTAGACCGTCATGTTTGTTGTTTTATTTATTTATTTAATCATGTCGGCTTTGATATAATTAAATTGTTTTATTTTTTATTTTATGTCAGCGTTCAAATAATTAAATGCTAACATTCACACGCCATTACAACTCCCAACCACCTCCCCTGGATGCCATTGTAGGAACACCTATCGGTGTAATCACTAAAGATAGTGTATATGAAGATAAAAATCATAGTAATTTCACCAAATAAACCTCCTGTAGAACTAACTTAAGTCAACTCCAGCAAACAATCTATCCCATTTGAGATACCCCAGAAACACTATTGAAGCCAACTCTAATATACAAGGCCTTATTCTCAAAATAGTAATTCTCATCATGGGCCGATCAACGGAAAGGGGGGATTACCTTCCTTGCAAACGAGCATGCATATACATCGCAGATATTTCATCTTGCATTTTTTATACTATATATATTTCAAAACTTTTTGTTTGGAAACTATTCCTTGTGAATTACTTTGGAAATTATTATTCAAAGATTTGCTATTATGATCTTAAATCTTAAACACTTGTAGATTCAAAACCTATATTATTGCAAACACAAGCATATTTAAATCTTTTAGCATTTCCCATTCCAAAACTAAAAGCACATCCCAGGATGCCTTATAACTGTAGCAACACAAAATTCTTCATGGCATCAAGAGAATAATATATTATTTCAAGGCATTTGTAAAACATGTGGCATGTGGTATTCAAAGATTGAGAAAGTAAATTCTTCAAAATTGAAAGTGCATTTACATCTTTTAGAATTTACCAATGCAGAACTTTAAAACTGCACTCCAAGATGACTAAGATTCTACAAATGGAAGACTCTGCAAACAAAAATTCAATAAGAAGTTTAACACCTGTTGGTGCATTGTGATCTATTTTGTCAAAATACTACCCTAAAGACCACCCATTTTATTAATGCATGCCTGATGTCAAGCATCTTTCATCATATGACACTTTTGCAACATTCACCTCTCTACTTGCAGGCAATCATCTATCATCAGGCACGGCTTATTTTCCATCATTTCACTTTCTACATTGCTGAGTTAATAAATTTGTCAATCTTGCTTCTAAAACCTCGGTTGACAAGCAATTTCTGCACAATTTTGAGTTTATAAAAACAGAGAGAAACTATCATCAAGAGCACTTTCATTCTATCAGGCCCGCCATGACATTCTGATCAAAGGCAAGCTTTTTCCTACGGTCTACCAACAGTTCAATAATAGTTACATCATGGCAATACATGAAAAATGAATAAATCGAAGTAGGACTATACATCATACGTGGGCATCATATGTTCCATTGATGTGTATATACTAAATTTCTAAACATCTATTTAGAAATTAAATAACTGATGAAGTCCCTTCAAAACTTGATGGAGGGTACCAGACGATTAGCATAGTATCATCCATCATAGACTTTCCAATCCACTCCCCCAGCCTCTCCACATAAATTGTTGTGAATTGTTGATTGGTGTTCCTAAGCACTGAAACTGAATGAAAGAGATTGACATGTGCATTATATAAGATTATCATGTGATAATGTAAGGATTACAGTCTGAAGCTGAATTGATATGAAAAAGAGAGAAAACAAAACAGGAAAATGTGCAGAGATTCTCTCCGTGCAAGCCAGTCTAGATACTGATGAAAAACAAAATTTGAGAACCTTTGGATGTATCTCCAAGATGGCACTCTACAGGATCCATTCCTAAAAAATGGTCATAACAGAAACCCATTCTTTGTTCATATTCAACAAAAGGCATGAGAGACCTCACTGCATGTGCGTCTTATGGAAAAATTAATTGGAAGTTATACCAGGTATGATCACATTCATGATTAAGAACATAAACCAAATAACACAAAAACAATGTCAGAAAAAGACATGGCAATGCAATAAGGAGCTAATCTAACCAATCAGCATATACTGATGGAATGCTCAAGGTCTACCATAGTCTATATGTGTTAAGTTTATCCAGCAACAATGAAAAAAACAGGTACAAAAACTAGGCTACAATGAAAATAAGACAGCATGCCAGCTAAGAGAAATCAGCTCACAGACCTAACAGCCAGACAACACCGTGCTGAACAAAAAATTCAATATAACAGTAGCTATAGAGAGTATAATTATTTCTGGATTGAGCAAAATTTCTAAAGTAGAAGAAGGTAGCATATCATCCTTGGACAGTGTAATGCATTCTGGGACCCTTTAACGTGGCCCTAATGGATATCTTCATTTGAATTTAGACCCTGTGTACAAGTTGATCTTCTATTCTTTCAAAACAAAAAGGTTTAAACAAACCAATCGATCTTCCAGCCTTCTCACATATATATATATATATATATATATATATATATATATATATATATCTTCATTTGAATTTAGACCGTGTACATGTTGATCTTCTATTCTTTCCAAAATTAAAAAGGCCTAAACGAACCAATTGATCTTCCAGCCTTCTCTCGTGTGTGTGTGTGTGTGGGGTTGGGGGGGAAGGGAGTGGAGGGGAAGCGAGAGGGGGGGTGGGCGTAGGAGCGGGCAGGCGTGGGGTGTTAAGCACAAGCTTATACTGAGAGGGGAGGGGCGAGGGGGCGCGGGCGGTGAATCAGTATAAGATATTTTTTAACTTTCGACTATTAATCTTAAATTCAAAACCTCAAATTACTCCGCAATTAATATATTCAAAGCAATCAAAGAATACAATGCAAATAGACACAGATTTGCGTGGAAACCTTTTCGGGAGAAAACCACGGAGAAATTCTCTTAATATAAATATTCGTAGGCACAACCTACTGGAGCACCAACCCCAAAAACAATTTTGTAGGCACCAACCTACAGGAGCACCGACCCCTTTCACTGAGCACCAACTCAGCATGAGACACCAATCTCTTCAAAACGAAGGCACCAACCTTCTCAGAAAAAATCACTCTTCTATCTCAAATTTGTTGTCAAAACAACAGATGATAAAACACTTGCTTTATCTCCTTTAGATTCGATCTACACTTGAGTGTTTTCGCTGCTATACTCTTCCTTATATTTGCTGATTTTTTCTTTTCAATATTCTCACAAAAATTTGCCTTTAAAAATTATGCTCTTTTTTTATATATCTTCTATTTTCGAATCTACACTTTTGTCATTCGTTATGCACTTATTTATAACCTACGGAAAGCCACAAATTAACGTCGTGACTCTTCAAGTGAAAAGGTCCTTTCGAACGGTCACAACTCCTCCCACTAGATCGGCCAAAGTTGACAATTCCGTCGACAATTCCATTCACTTCCGTCGACATTTCCGTCAACAATTTCATTCACTTCCGTCAACAATTCCATTCACTTCCGTCGACATTTTCGTTCAATTCCATCAACAATTCCATTCACTTCCGTCGACATTTCCGTTCATTTACGGCCATCAATTCTGTTCACTTCCGGCAATCAATTCCGTTCACTTTCGGCAATAGTTCATTTGACATCAATGACAATATTCCAACAATCTCCCCCTTTGTCATTGATGGCAACCATATACTGAAACTGCTCCCCCTTGCTGCACTGTCTCTTCTGTCTGAATCCTCTTTTTTTTTGCTATAGCTCCCCCTTTCTGTAACATCCTCTTTCTGTACTTCTCCCCCTTTGACATCAATGGCAAAGGGTCTATCCAAGAGCTAGTACTTAGCTCCCCCTTAGCTGATGCTTCCCTTCAAGGGCAAGACGCAAAAGAAATTACTCTCAACTTCTGTCGTAGGTATTCCTTTGGAAGTGGCTTAGTGAAGATATCTGCCATCTATTCGGATGTGGAAACATATTCCAATTTTACTTGTTGTTCTGCCACCCGTTCTCTCAAGTAATGATACTGTATAGGGATATGCTTAGTTCTGGAATGCATAACTGGATTCTTTGAAATACTTATCGCACTAGTATTATCACAGAATATGGAGATTGGAT
Organism: Torreya grandis; assembly: GCA_037957365.1. Classification (NCBI taxonomy): domain Eukaryota; kingdom Viridiplantae; phylum Streptophyta; class Pinopsida; order Cupressales; family Taxaceae; genus Torreya; species Torreya grandis. The sequence continues at coordinate 3,871,072 of JARHVA010000173.1, read as the reverse complement.
GATCATACTCTAATTTGATATCTTTCAAGGTTTGTTTCATCCATAGAACTTGTGTACAACATAGCACTGCCGCTATGTACTCTGCTTTTGTTGTGGATAGAGATACAGAATTTTGCTTCTTACTCAACCAAGATACTAGGCTATCTCCAAGAAAGAATGCTCCTCCACTTGTACTTTTTCTATCATCTACACAACCTGCCCAATCTGAATCCGTGTACGCTACCAATGTGAAGTCTTTACCTCTTGGGTACCACAACCCATAATCCAAGGTTCTCTTTAAATATCTAAATATACGTTTCACGGCTTGCACATGTGTTTCTTTTGGAGCTGCTTGAAATCATGCAACCATACCTACTGCTTGCATGATATCTGGCCTAGATGCCGTCACATATAGTAAACTTCCAATCATTGATCTGTAAAGAGTTTGATCAGTATTCGAAGATTCATCATCTTTGCTCAACTTCGTACCTGTAGCCATAGGTGTGCTAACAAGGGCACACTCCTCCATATGGAATTTCTTCAACATCTCCTTCACATACTTGCTTTGGGATATGAATATTCCTTTGTTAGATTGAGAGATTTGTAAACCAAGGAAAAACGACAACTCACCTAACATGGACATTTCAAATTCCTTTTGCATATCTTCGACAAATATCTTAGACATTTCCTCATTGTCTCCTCCAAAGATTATATCATCTACATACACCACAACAATTAACTAGTGATCTCATTCAGTTTTGATGTAAAGACTACTATCAGCATATCCTCTCTTGAATCCTTGGTCTTGTAGGTATTTATCAAGCCTAGCATACCATGCTCTAGGAGCTTGTTTCAATCCGTATAAATCCTTCTTCAACTTACACACATAATCCTTGTTTTCTGATAAGAGAAATCCTTCTGGCTGTTCTATGTAAACTTCCTCTTCTAGATTGCCATTTAGAAATGCTGATTTAACATCCATTTGATAAACTTTGAAATTTTTGAATACTGAAAATGCAAAAAATATTCGAATTGCTTCTAATCTAGCAACAAGGGCAAAAGTCTCTTCAAAATCTACACCTTCTACTTGGGCATACCCCTTACATACCAACCTTGCTTTGTTTCGAGTGACTTGGCCATTTTTATTCAATTTGTTTCGAAAAACCCACTTAGTGCCAATTACATTCTGATCCATTGGCCTGGGCACAAGTTCCCAAGTCTCATTCTTCTCAATTTGATCTAACTCTTCTTCCACTGCTTTTACCCAATGTTTATCATGGCTAGCTTTAGAAAAATTCTTAGGCTCTACCATGGATAACAAAGAAAAATTTACATGCTCAAGGATACTTACAATTCTTCTTCTGGTTTGCACCCCAGCATCAATGTTGCCAATGATCTGACTTTCAGCATGATTCTTCTGAACAAAGCGAGATGGTGCTTTGGTGTCCTGCCTTTCAGATTCACTCAATTTTTCTACATTTTCTTCTTCCCCTTCTTCTACAAGATTGGGTATTTCTAGAGGCTCTTCTGAAGGTTCTTTTGCCTTTTGATTCATGATCTCATCTATTCTAACACTAGCACTTTCTATGATAGTTTGTAACCTTTTGTTATAACATCTATAGGCTTTGCTTTTGATGGAGTAACCAAGAAAAATTCCTTCGTCAACTCTTGAATCAAATTTGCCCAAGTTTTTTTCATTCCTGTTGATAAAACATTTACTTCCAAACACTTTGAAATGTTTGACCGAAGCTGGTCTTCCTTTCCATAATTCGTAAGGAGTTTTGTCAGTATTAACTCTGATTTGCCCTCTATTCAAGATATATACTGCTATATTAACTGCTTCTCTCCAGAATCTATCTGATAGTTTAGATTCATTCAACATAGTTCTAGCCATCTCTTGAACGGTTCTATTTTTCCTTTCCACCACTCCATTTTGTTGTGGAGTCCTTGCAGCTGAGTATTGTCTCTTAATTCTATGATCTTCGCAAAACTCAATGAATTCATTTGTAATAAACTCACCTCCTCAATCTGACCTTAGACATTTTATTTTCAGCTCTTTTTCATTTTCCACTAATGCCTTGAAAGCTTTAAACTTTTCAAATGCTTCTGATTTTTCTTTTAGAAAGGCTACCCATGTCATTCTAGTATAATCATCAATGAGCAACATAAAGTAGCTCTCACCTTGCATGCTTTCAGTTATGGTAGGACCACAAAGATCCATATGAATCAGCGCTAGTGGTTTGGTGGTCGAATATTCTTTCGTTCTGAACCTTGTTCTGGTTTGCTTCCCATGTTGGCATTGCTTGCATAGAGTGCTTGAAGGTTTTGTTATCTTGGGCATATCTCGCACAGCCTATTTGTTGCTGATTTTCACAAGATTATCAAAATTTATGTGCCCTAACCTTCTATGCCATAGCCAACTTTCTTCAACTTGACTCAAACAACATTTCTCTCCTCTCATTTCTCCAAGCATGTATAGGTTGTTTGTGGTTCTATGAGCATCTGCAATTAGTTCTCCCATGTCTCTTTTTCTGATCTCACAACCTTCAGAAAAGAACTTGAATGTGTGTCCTTGATCACACATTTGGCTAACACTGAGAAGATTATGCTTTAACCCTTCCACATAGAACACATTTTCTGTTTTGGTTTTTCCATTATCGAGACTAAGTGTACCTTTTCCTATTATTCTGGCTATAGTGTTGTCTCCGAACTTCACCGTGCCTTCATTGACCTTTTTTAATGAGATGAATTTGTTTTTATCTCCAGTCATGTGTCTCGAACATCCACTATCAATGAACCATTGTTGTCCATCTCTAGCATGGAATGTTGTTTGAACAATCATGGATTCTTCTTGCTTCTTCTTCCAAGTCTTTGATGGTTCTCTTTTCTTTATCATTGGAGCTTTGAACTTTTGATCTTGTCTTACAGATTCAAAAACACTTCTACAATAACGTGCTATATGTCCATAGTTGTTGCACTTGAAACAAACTATAGCTTCATCAAAGTTTGATAAGGGAGCAAACAAATTGTAGTTTCTATTTGAAGCTCCATAGGTTCCTTTGTTTCTGCTCCTGACTTCAATATCATTGGCTCTCTTTCTACAATCTAATTTCTTATGACCAAAATGATTGCAATAATAACATTATCCATCAAAATAATTACCAAACCTGGTTTTATTTGTATATCTTGGAGCAAATGGTCTTCTGAAGTTTTGTTCTCTTTTGCTTTCTTTGTTGATAGAGTTGGTTTTTGTATTCTTGGCTTCTTCCTTCTTGGTCTCCTTTTTCATTGGTTCCTTAAGAGTTTCAACATAGCTCTTAGCTTTCTCTTTTTCCTTCTCATACCCAATGCCTGACTTGTGAGATGGTCATCTTTGACTCTCTAGAATCTTATTCAAAACTTGAGTGCTTTTCTCAAATTTCAATTCACTTGTTATTTTAGAATTCGCCCTTTCTAGATCCCTTTTTAAAACATCTATTTCAAATTCATACCTTTCACAGTCTTCTCCTTTCTTCTTTAGCTGATCCGTTAGATCTTCTTCAGTTTTCTTTGCTTCTTCGATTTGGACTTTTAGATCAGCAATTACCTTGTTTGATTCCTCAAAGACTTGTGATGTCTTCGTTTTGAAGTCTCGATTCTCTTCTTCATATTTTCGGAGTTGTAACTTTTGTTTCTGATTCTTCTTCTTAAATGCTTTTATTTCTTCCAACGCGCAAATAAGTTCTTCTTCAAGGTTCACTTCACCTTCTTCTTCCATGTCTTCGTCTTCCTCCAAATTATCTTTGCTAGTGGTGGCATTTTCTTCTGTAGCCATGAACAGAATCTCTTCATTATCACTCTCAACATCACTTTCTTTGTTTTCTTCGGATGAGCTGCTATACCTCTTGGAGTATAGGCTCTTCTTTTGTTTCTCAAATCTTTGCTTGTCTTTGCTCGGCTTGAATCCCTTTTTGTACTTTGATTTGTTTCTCTCATCATCGCTATTTCCTTTATTTGGACATTTGGCTGCAAAATGACCAATTTTACCACAATTAAAGCATTTAAATGGTAACTTTCCTTTATATTTGCCCGATCCTTTCTTTAGCTTCCGAATGAATAGAGCTTCATTTTCATCTTCTTCACTACTTGAATTTTCACTTGATTATGGTTCTTTGATCTTCTCTTTCTTCAAGACCTTGAATGATGCTTCCTTCTTCGACTGTCTCTCAAATTCGGTTCTCATTTCGTAGGCCGTAAGAATTCCATGGAGCTCGTCCATTTTCATCGTGTCTAAATCCTTCATTTTTTCAATGGCGAAGACCTTTGCATCAAATCTCAATGGTAGGGATCTCAGGGCTTTCTGAACGATCACAGATTCTTCAATTTTCTCTCCAAGTCCTCGAATGACATTAACAATCTCATCGACACAAAGAAGATACCCAACAATGTTTTCATCATTCTTCATTTTTAAACTTTCAAACTGCCTCTGATGGGTTTGGAGTTTTGCTCTTCTAACCTTTCTATCACCTTCATAAATAGTGTTGAGTTTATCCCAAATCTTTTTTGCAGATTCACAATGCATAACCTTAACCAACTCATTTTCTGAAAGCCCGCATAAGATTGCATTCATAGCTTTCGCACTGTTCTCCCCTGCCTTTTTTTTGGTGGCATCCGTTGGTGCAATTTGTGGCGTTGTGTATCCTATTACCACTGCTTGCCAAATATCAAAACCTAGGGCCATCAAGTAAGTCTTCATTCTTATGCTCCAAAATACGTAATTCGTTCCATCAAACAAAGGAGCCTTGTTAGTGGAGAAACCATCTAGCACTTGAGATCCTGCCATATGCGCTTTCCAAGATCTACCTTCTAGCAGTTGTGCTAACACCGAAGGACCCTGGCTCTAATACCAATTGTTAAGCACAAGCTTATACTGAGAGGGGGGGTGAATCAGTATAAGATATTTTTTAACTTTCGACTATTAATCTTAAATTCAAAACCTCAAATTACTCCGCAATTAATATATTCAAAGAATACAATGCAAAACCACACAATGCAAATAGACACAGATTTGCGTGGAAACCCTTTCGGGAGAAAACCACGGAGAAATTCTCTTAATATAAATATTCGTAGGCACCAACCTACTGGAGCACCAACCCCAAAAACATTTTTATAGGCACCAACCTACAGGAGCACCGACCCCTTTCACTAAGCACCAACTCAACAAGAGACACCAATCTCTTCAAAACGAAGGCACCAACCTTCTCAGAAAAAATCACTCTTCTATCTCTAATTTGTTGTCAAAACAACGGATGATAGAACACTTGTTTTATCTCCTTTAGATTCGATCTACACTTGAGTGTTTTCGCTGCTATACTCTTCCTTATACTTGCTGATTTTTTCTTTTCAATATTCTCACAAAAATTTGCCTTTAAAAATTCTGCTATTCTTTTATATATCTTCTACTTTCGAATCTACACTTTTGTCATTCGTTATGCACTTATTTATAACCCATGGAAAGACACAAATTAAGGTCATGACTCTTCAAGTGAAAAGGTCCTTTCGAACGGTCACAACTCCTCCCAATAGGTCGGCCAAGGTTGAAAATTCTGTCGACAATTCCGTTCACTTCCGTCAATAATTCCGTTCACTTTTGTCGACATTTCCGTTCAATTCCGGCAACAATTCCGTTCACTTCCATCAACATTTCCGTTCACTTACGGCCACCAATTCTGTTCACTTCCGGCAATCAATTCCGTTCACTTTCGGCAATAGTTCATTTGACATCAATGGCAATATTCCAACATGGGGGCGAGCGGGTGTGCATATGTGTGCGTGCACGTGTGGGTGTGTGTGCGTGTGTGCATATGCGTGCACGTGTGCGCATGCATGTGTTCGTGCATGTGCAGGTGTGTGGGTGTGTGTGCACGTGTGGGTGTGGGTGTGCACGTGTGTGGATGTGCATGGGTGTGCGTGTGCATGCATGTGTGCGTGTGCGTGGGGGGAAAGGCAGATGGACTTATTTCTAAGTCCACAGACATATGCTTCCATATTAAACATGTGGTTGTCCAATACTGAACAATTGAATTATGAAAACCTTGCAATTCTAAAAGCACAATAAAATGGCAATAAAATTTATTCGTCAAGTTTGATAAAACTCCTTGCATGTCTTCTTGTTCAGAAAATATTAAAAAATTTATAATCTTAGCTTCAGACTTGATGTATGCATATATTTTGCTTTAAACATTTCTGAATAGACAAACGAGAGTTGTATGTTTAGTAAAACTACATCAGCTATATAAGCTCAATGGTTCCATTCTCATAAAAATACAACAAAACCTAGCAAATCAACCTCCTCTCCTTGAATTAATCAGGACCAAGGTTCCCTGATTTATTTTCCACATATGATCATAATCTAAGCCAGATCTTCAAAATGATAGGCATACAACTCTTTCACAAAACAAACCATTAAAAACAAAATGCATTGAAGACAATTTTTCTTATATTCCAAGATTTCAAAACAGAGATGGAGATGAAGCATACTTTAATGGCATAACGCTTGCCATCTTTTGTGCTCCTATGAAGTACCTGCTTACAGGTATGGCATATTATCATCAGAATGCTACCCTTGAAATTTTCTTAAACTGAAAATGAATTAATGCATAGAAGGAAGCGTTTACATACCACTTTCCCATAGCTGCCTGTTCCGATTTTACACTCCCGAACATATTCATTGATCATTTTGTTGCCAATCGAGTCCTTTACATGATAGCCATTTCAAAACACAAAATGAATCTACCTCCACATTTATTTTGCTTTTCTAAACAATCTAATAGATTTAACAACTTAAGCAATACAAAAAAAAACTGAAAAACATGGCTATGACTTGCAAAGCTCACCAAGTCAACCCAACTTGACTGAAAAATAAGCCAAATCTGCTTAAACATAAAACTCAAGTCAGACTTAATCTACCTGGTCAAATTTACCATGAATCAGCAAGTTCTATAAAACTAGCATGTTAAGGTGAGGTTTGAATGACCTGCCATTCAGAAACACTTTGAAATAAACCTCAAAAATGTTCATATGTGAGTGAAAAGTCAGTCGCTCGCACTCATTTCTCTTCTTGTCTTTATTTTTTCTTCCTGCTTTTTCGAAGCTTGTTTCAATGAGTCTATCAATATATAGTTATTGCCAAACTTTGCTTAGTTTTTGCAACCAAAAAAAAAAAATATATATATATATATATATGTGAATGATTAACCCAACAATAAAATATATCATTCATATAGAGAACCAATCCACTGAGTTTGGAGTTGGACTGCATACATTTAAGCTTTGCGGCAAACAAAGTGTATTTTTCATGAAAAGGAAAGCAGCTAAACTTTTTTGTGAAAATATGAATGTTTTGATGAATCATTTGAACGGTTAAATGTCTTGTGCATTCCTCATTCTAAGTTTTAATTTGTAGCAACAGAAAGTGTTGTAACTTGGTAATCTTCCAGCCTTCAAGTCGTTGAGGGCTGCTACAGAAATTTCTGATCTCCATTTATAGATGAGGTGATGCAACCAAGATAGCCAACAATTTCTTGCAAAGACGCATACATTTTAGTAATTTGAATTAAGGCACTGTTCCACCAAGACAGATTCATGCTTATCTGATTCCACTCATCACAAATTAAAATTGAGGCACTAAAATAAATAAAAAATCTTCAACAAACTAGGTAAAATAAATCTTATGAAGACCTTACTAGACTCAAAAATGAAAAATTTAAGGAAAATAGAGAAAAGCAAATGCCAGGGACCAAGGCAAAACTGTTGTTAACTGCAATGGCAGGGCCTAGACTTATGATGCACATCACTTGCAATAAGTTATGTGATTGCTGAAAGAGGGTCAACTTCCTAAATGATTTCTTGCTTGCATGCCTATATCAAGTGTGAGCATCTTTGTGTAATGGGTTGGCCATTGAAGAGAGGATCAGCTATTGTCAGTAGCTTGTGACAAAAGGCAGATTGAGGAACTTTGTAAAAACTGCATGTTAGCAAGATCTACGAGAAAGGAGACAAACCAGAGAGAGAACCAAGTTGAGTTCGAGCAGAGATTTGTGCGAGTCATAAAACTGAGTAGTGAGATAAGTTGTAACGCATCTCTAAGGAGATTGTTGTAATACTGCAAGTAGTTTTTAAAGTCTGTAATCAGATTGTGTGTGTGCAAGTTGTTATTCCATCATTGAAGTCAATAAAGTTTTTGTTTATTGCATATTGTTTATGCATGCTAGATTATGAGTTAGTCCATTGTTTGTGTTGAATATGTGCACTGTGTGGTCTAAGGCCATGTTGACCCAAATGCTGACCCTACAATTTTGGAGATATTTTGAAGACCAAGGTAAACTTAAATTGACTAATGATGGAAGGGCGCAAATGAAACATGCTCATCCAAACTTAATAATCTTGCACAGAAAAGAAAAGGATGGTGCACAGGATACTTGTGGCATGCACAAGGAATTATTAGCAATGCGCACGAAGAAAGAAACATAGTTTGGAGGATGAGTGCTAGGCTGGAAAGAAACAAAGAAAACGATACAAAGAAAGAAGGATCTGACAAGTGTCAAGCACCAATGGAAGGATCTTGCAGATGCAACGGGATCAAGCCTAGGTAGAAGGATATTCAAGGAACGTGCAAGGACAATTGGCAAATCAAGAGCATATTCTGGGGATATGCAAGGACAACTGGAAAACCGTCTAGTTGGCATGCTAGTTGGCAGAAAGATAAGTTGGCAAAGGGTCCAAGAAAATCCATAAATAAGGGTCTTGGCCTCTCATTTGAGACATGAAGGTTTGGGGATAAATTTAAAGGAGATTCAGAGTAAAGCTTGCAGGTGAAGAAGTAGTGTGTAGATCATAGCGAAGGATTGTATTATGCCATGAGGGCTTTGTTGATTGTATAAAAGCACTATAGAATTGTATGTCGAAGAGCATTGTTGTAATTTGTGCATAGAAGATGTACTTTGTATGAAGTATTATGAATAAAGATGATGTTTGTTACTTTTTTTTATCATGCACTGTGTTGTAGTTCTTAGGGTTTGAATGCCTAGTAGCACATGCATTCTTGCTTTACTATTCTCTATATTGATGGGGATCGCAGTGTTCTCTTGTTGCACCTCAGGTTAGTGTTTAGGTCTGGGGACTTCAGTAATATGCCACCATGGTAGGTTGAATCTCCACTTATTTGTAGCGCTTGTTGAAGCCTGTGTCGGCCCTAGTTAGATTGACGAGTTTAGAGCAACAACATTTTGGTTCCATTGCTAGGTCCCTATTTGTAGAGAGTTTGAGGCTCAAGAGAGCATGTGTAAAGTGTTGCCATCAAGGAAAACCAATTTTTGTGTTGAAAACCTAGCTATGGCTATCTAAGCTTTGCACTGTGTAAGGGCTACGCATGGAAGAGGTAGAGGATAGATCGACTTGGCGCAAGGGTGAAATCGCCGACTCGTGAAAAGGGGGGAGAAATTGCGAATTGTGGACCATGTCAACGAGGGAGAACTAAATCATTTGCATGCCATGAAAACCCAAGGAATGCGGGGAGGCAACATGATTAGTTCGCATGAAAAATATAGTCGCTCCAGTATGGAAGAATCTATGCACAGTAGGATAACCTTAGGGAGAGTCATAATTTGGTGAAGGTTGTGGTTCCACATAGAAGTGGAAGAATGACATGAAAGTCAGGGAGATCTCAAATATATTCTACACCGTCACCAATGCCAATGCGCGTTGTGCTTGTTTTGTGTGAAGCTTTTATTGAAAGCTATCAAAACTGTCGAGTTTCAAGGAGATTTGAGGATTGGTGGATTCCATTTGATAGAGTATGTAATTTGGGAAGATGAATATGCCAATAGGAGGGGGCAATGTGCAAGGCTCGTTGGTCAGAGGCAATCTTGTGAGAAGTTGGACAAACAGCTAGAGGACAAGGAAGTATTACCATGGGGAGTAGCGTGTAAGCAAGTCAATTTGGTGCACATCCAACCATCTTTTACAGGATGTCAATGAAGTTGCAAGAATATCAAGGCACAAAGGATGTTGAAGACCACATCCATAAGTGTGATATCGCTTGGCATGCAAAGGGGGTGACATCGCCAAAGAAAAAGTCAAGCCAATTTGCCACAATGTTCATGGATCATGCTCGTACTCGTTACATAAAGTTTGATCCAGCTCAAATTATGGTGGATTTCAGTCAATGCAAAACTGCTTTCTTGAAGAAATTCCATATTCTAGAATTTGAGCAACGTAGTATATCTACTTTAAAGGAGATACAACAAGGAGTTGTTGAGACTATGTGTGAATATGATGTGCCACGGATCAAGGTAGCAGGGAATTTTGATATTTGGACCAAGTCCATTTTTGGAGGCTCAAATTTCAAAGATGGCTTCACATATTCAAACTTTGTTAGCAAAAAGTACACAAGAGTCTTGGCAAGAACTATGGTGCATAGACTATAAAGAAGGCCATACGAAGAACAATTGCACAAGCAAGAAGGTACATGTTGTGTCTACATGTTTTGATGTCTGCTAGGAGGGGCACAAGACAAGGAGTTGTGTGATGGTACAAAAGGCCCAACAAGTCAAAGTGACGTGAAAAAATTGCAATACACACAAATGGTGTTCAAAAAAGAGGTTTTGACCAAATGCAACAAGGTGCGCAAAACCAACAACCTCAACAAGGGTGATGATATGGTGGAAGCGGTTCTAGTAGATGAGGGGATGGTAGAGGTGAAAATAGGTTCTAAGGAACTTGCTTCAAATGTGGAGCATCGAATCATTATCGGAGGGAGTGTCATAAGTTCACTTCATGTCTTCAGTGTTATCAAAGGCATAAGCTAGAAGATTGCCCAAATATTTGGCAAAAGATTATAGTGAAAGACGTGGTGGCGAAAGGAAAAGGAAAGATTCAAATCAAGCAAGGAATAAATTAGATGGTGAAAAGGACAGCGTAGAATGTTGTGGGCATAGGTCCAAAGGTAAATATAACCACCAGAGGCAGGGTGGATACACAAGCAAATAAGTCAGTTCAAGAAATGTTTATTAGCTAACACGAAGGATATTGTGCGAAGCCTTCAAGTGGAGTTGTACATTGCTAAAGACTTTAATGCAAGTATCAAAGAAAGTCATCATGTGAAAAGTGATAAGGAGACAATAGAGATCATGTAAATTGTGTCCATGTGGAAGAAACAAGGGATGTTGTCATCGTTGAAAGACTAGCTAAGAACCATAGGAGGAGCGCAAGTGCAAGTTTTAGGAAAGACAAAAAATGATCTGTAAACTAGGTGCATATTCCACACTAAATTTCACCAAGACTACTTTCAATGCTAAAACAGAGTTAAACGAGTGTTGGAAATGAAATGTACAACATACTAAACATAAGAAGGAAGCATAAGATGAACACACTATATGACCTGTAGAAACCTGAGGTGAGAAAAAATTCAATGGGTGAGGCAATTGCTCTCCCCTTCCACTATGTAATTCAACAATTGTACAAGTTTACTAACAACTCAAGGCCTGCATGAACATACTTTGCATTACCATATGTCCAAACATTCATACATGCTCTGCAACTTGCTCACTCACTCTTTCCTTTTCACACTCCAACTTAGGAAACCACATACAATCAGGGAGAACATTTCCAGAGATATACAAATAATTTCAACACCAAAGAGAGCTTGAATCAGAAGCCAAGAAGACTTAGAGATGAAGAGAAACTATTTACAGTTGTTACTCAAATTGTTCTTTGTCACCTTGAGAAACCACCACTTTATGCAAAGCAAGAGTAGTTTGCAAAACTATCACTTTGTTGCAAAACAGTTGTGGCAGTTATGTAACTGCCACTTGACATTGCACAACCACTTCGCCAAATGCACTAACTTCTAGATGTCGTAACTTTTGAATGCGAACTCATATAGACATGCCTTTTTTTTTACATTGTATAACTTTTTGAAAGGAACACAAATATGTAATCAAATTGTACTTTTGATGAAGTCTTCATAGTGTTTTAGCCTTTGCACAAAAACCTCTCTTTTGAGGTCTTAGGGTGTAGCAACTTCTTCAACCCTATTAGCAATTACATCATTTAACCAATTCGAAAAGAGCAATAGAAAAAGTGTTTCAAGTGATTTCAAGTTACATTATAATACAATGAAAATAGTGGATTAGTTAGCTCATATAGCTAACATTATTGATCCAAAATTTGGATCAAAAGAAGTCCATGCTACAAAGAATAAGTAGTCTGATATGGAATTGATGATAGACGTGACTATAAATGACTGGAAGTTGCACAATATCTTGATAGATATGGGTGTGAATGTCAACACTTTGACACAGACGCATGGATGAAGATCAGGTGTCCTAAGCTTTTGCCATCAACCAATGTGTTGTTCATGGTGAACAACTCAAGTTTGAGATAGTTGGGAGTGTTAAAGAGCGTTGAACTGAACTCAAGATCCGGCTTTATTGGGAAGGTCATGGTGTTATGAAAACAAGGAAGATATGTGTTTTAAACAATGCTACATGGCTTTTGAAAATGGGACGGAGCGTGCAATGATCCCGCTGGATGATAACCATGGGCCATCATATGTGGAAAGCGTGGATGTCGAAGATGAGATAAACCATATCTACAACATTACCACACAGGGAAAAGAGCACAACATCTACAACATTACCATGTAGGTAAAAGAGTACTTAGACACAAGGGAAGATGGGGTGTCAAGCTGGAAAAGTGGTGTGACAATTTTTGGTAAAACTAGTCATGCATGCACAAGATGAGTGCAAGAAGAATATGAGATGACTGGGCGGACATGCGCACAAGTAAGGTCAAGGGGGATGAGTCACATAAGAAGTGGCTTATTCAAGAGGGGACCTAGAAAAGTCAACACTGGAGTTGTCAAGAAAATAACCAAGAAATGGATTCTGAAGGTAACACAAGAACCTCAAAGGGTGTTGAAGCTAAGTAATGGGAGCTTGGGGAAGTACTTTAGTATGATGGAACAACTTGCACAGATACATATTTGCAAGATCTAGAGGCATGATTGCCTAAAGAGGAAGATAGGGTTAATGCATTGGTCTACACATTGCGCATTACTCTTGCACGATGGTGTGGTACTCATCGACCTTATTTACTTTTGGGAGCAAAAAATAGTAAGAGTTTATTAATGGTATTCTCAGGAGAGTCTAGCATTCCAATATGGTTATGGTTGCATGCATTTGCCACATTGAAGTCATGGGGACTCCCATGGTATGTGATAAGTGAATCTAAGAGAGAAAATGCAAACTGGGGAAAGGTTAAGGGAGATTTCACAGACACTTTCAAGTTTCCATCCACATATGAGATGGTGAATGTGCCCTTGAAAGTTATGTTTGCAACTATTTTTCAGAATGACACGCAGATGAAAGATCGGTTCCGAGAAATGAATCAAGGAGAGTTATGGGAGCGCAAGTTTGTTTGACAAAGGTGAATGCTCAAACAGTATTGGCGAAACAAGTGTAAGCTACGTACAATACTTGGAAGACACGTGAAAACAAATGCAAATTCAAGAGAAAGTTCTTTGCAAAGTTGGTGGAAAACATGAAACCGATGATGGGGCTGGTCATCTGAATTTGGAGACTACTGAAAGAGGTCGGATAGTTAAAGGTGAGCCAAAAGATAAGGAAAAATACTACTATCAGCGATGGCGCACGAAGGAAGCTAATGTAGGAGCAAAAGAGGAGCCAAGGATGCCTACTATGGGTGACTATTGGACAGATGCAAAGTTTGTGAGCATCGTCGAGCTCATCAAGGAGTTCAAATATTTGTTTCAAGAAATTATCACAAGATGAAAGGAGTTCACAACTCCTTGGATAAAATGGTCATCATGTTGCACGAAGGCATAAAACCTGTTAAGAAAAGCCCATACAAAAGGAATCCAAACCTTCGAGAAAACGTAAAGGAAGAGAAAGACAAGATGTTGGAAGCTGGTGTGATATACCCCATGGAAGAGTCTGATTGAGTGAGTCCCATGGCAATCAATATAACGAAGGATGGACAGATTAGAATGTGTGCGTATTATCACATGTTGAATAATGCGTGTCTAGGGTCCGTTCCAAACACCATTCATAGAAGAAGTGTTGGAAGTAGTTGACTATGAAATATACACTTTCATAGATGGATTTTTGAGACATCGTCAGGTTTGAATTGTGGAGGAAGACAAGTCAAAACCACTTTCGCTACTAAGTGGGGATCCTACGCATATAATGTGATGATATTTTGATGAAAGAATGCACTAGTTGTGTTTTTGCACACTGTGGTAAAAGCATTCAAAGATTTCATAGACAAATTCCTTCAAGTAAATCTACATGATTTGGTAAAAGATCATTATGCTAATTTGTGCTTGATGATCGTATCAACTAGTTGGGGGCAAATTATATAAAGTGGGTAGAGATGAGGAGTTGCGTAAATATGTGATAGAACACAAAAGAGAAAACATGACGCGCAAATGTCATTAAGGCATTGCAGGTGGACACTATGCAAGAGAGAGGCAACTGCATACAAGATCTTGTCAGTTGGACACTGGTGGGCAACTTTGTATAAAGACACAAAGGAATAAGCGCTAAAAAAGTGATATCTATGAAAGGGTAGGTAAGCTTAATAGACAAGATGAAATGTCATTAATCCTGATTGTTCTGCAAGAACCATTTGATAAGTGGGTTGTGGACTTTGTAGGTCCAATTAATCTTGTTGTGTGACATAGTGGTGCACGTAATATCATAACAGCAACCAACTACTTGACACGATGAGCTGAGGATATGCTTACACTAAATTGTACAGCAACAATTGCAGCTAGATTTTTGTGGGAGAGCATCATTACAAGGTATGGGTATCCCATAAGTTTGAAAGTGACAGACAAATACATTTCCTTGTAGAGGCGACGCGCATATTGTTAGAAGAGTTTATGGTTGTGCATTACAAGACAACACCATATCATCCGCAAGTAAATGGTACAATGGAGGCCTTTAACAAGATTTTGGGAACCGCGTTCCCTAAAATTTGTGATCTTGGCTGTAAAGATTGGGATGATCGAGTTTCAACGGTGCTTTGGGCATATGGAACAATATACAAGTGGTTGAACAAATATACACCATTCCAACTAGTTTATGGAAGGCTAAAATACCACTAGAGTTCTTGATCCCCTCATTAGGGATTGCGCACACAGGAGGATTGGAAGACCACGCATCATTGGACATGAGTCTGGTAAAATTGATCAAGCTAGATGAAAAGAGGCTACTTGCGAGATGGTGCTAGGGAGTTGAAAAATATCATCAAAAGGTTTGGCATGACAAGCACATCAAAATTAAGAAACTATACGCCATCACCAAGGTGCTTTTGTATGACTCTAGCCATTCAAAACACCCAGGGAAGCTCAATATACAATGGATGGATCCATACATTATTCACCACATTCTGGAAATCGACACGCGTAAGTTGCGCAAGGTGGATGGTGAACTACTACCAACTCATTTCAACGGTAGTAAATTGAAGCCCTACTTCAACTAATCGCACTAAAAGGTGGATATCCGTAAAGGCCACTGGCCTTAAAAAAATGTTCCACAAAAATAATTCTTGCTTTCTAGGTTGTTTTCATTAATTTGTTTGTATGGTGCATGTAATAAGTGCAGACTGTCCTGTAAATCCAGTCGAACAAGCTAAACGAGGGATCCTTTGGGATCCTTATGCCAGACATCTAAGTATCTCTAAAAGGGATAATCATGTGCATTAAAGTATTGTAGATATTGGTGGACATGACTACAAAAATCAAAAAGAGATAAATGTCTAGCAGTCGAAAGGAGAGATGATGCGCCAATGGATGTAGTGCAAAATGGTTGGCGCAGAGGGATGTATGTATTGAGCTACTATAATAGGTATGGTAATTTGAAAATTGCGTGTAAACAAGGCACGAAAGTCAATGCATGTATCACGGTGTGCAAGAATAAAGCATTGAATAAGGAAAGATGTGCAGTCGAAAGAGACAACGTGCAATACATGATGTTGCGAACAAAGTAAGGTCCCAATAGGAAATATGTGCAAAATATTGTTTGCATGCAGGAATAAGAAGGTTCCAAGAGTATGGGAAGTTATGAATGGAAAAGGAGCAAAATGGTCATATTTTGAAAATCAGACCATTGGGGAAGTAATAAGCAAGGATTCACGCGTAGGTGGTTGAATTAATGGACCTAAGGCTATAAAGGAGAAAGGATAGCCTTTTGAAAATCATTTGTTATTTTTTGAAATTATGAAGAGAAATCTAGCAATCTAGTACAAAAGAAAGCTAGGGCATTCAGGTGAGGTTAAGTGCACAAAATTTGGGTATCATGAGAGGTTCAATACCATTGAAGGAGCGCAAGTAAGAATCCAAGGATATATGTGCAGATTTACTAGTACTAATCTATGAGCAGAGTGGTTACTGGAAGGAACTAAAATCCTAGGGTTCAAAGAATGGCAAAGAATAAAATTGCCCCACGCTTTCCGCCCTCCCCGATGACTACTCTAATAGTAGAGGAAAAGGAAATGGAAGAATCGACAACTGGGTCAAGGTCGGAATCTGGCAAGGATACGGGATCATCGGGAGAGCATCCAAAGGTCCGTAAGTTGAGCAAGTTGCCCAGTGGAAAGGAGGCATCAAGAATCAAGTCATTCGCTCAACCATTGATGAAAGTTGCAAGTGGGGTGAATGAAGGAGAGGAATTGGGTTTGAAAATTGGAGAATGTGTGATTGGGGACTACAATCATCGCAAGAAGGATGATGAAGAGGTAGAGAAAGTGTTAGCACTACCTCGTGGAGATGTCAACCAGGTGTTTGAGGGGGAGCACCTCAAGGGCTAGGGAATTCTGGAGACTTACCCTACTTAGGGAAGCCCAATGAATTGACAAAATGTCATGTCCCTCTTTTGATGGGGACATGATGGAAGACCCTTAGCCTTGAAACCCTTCTCGGGGGCTAAGGGACAAACATAAAGGGAAGTTAGGATTGAAATGTTTTTAAGTGAACATGTGTAAAAGTTTTTTTTTTTTAAAGTACTTTATCTTTTCAAATTCACTTAAAAGGGGGACCTTTAAGGGTTTTGGATGACTTAAGTGATTTTATAAAAATAAAAGAAAAAAGGGAAAAAAGAAAAGATCGTAAGAAAGGATCTATTAAGATCCTTAAAGTTACCCTCCCTTCCCAATTTTGGGTGCCACACTTGGGAGGACTACATAGAGCAAAGAAAGGGTTAATTGATGCATTCATGTCTAATTTTGATAACTATTTTCCTGGAGTCTAAGCACGAAAAAATGAGGGAATGCACTTGGAGGACAGAAACCCTTGGATTCAAACCTAGAAGAACTCATCACGGAGTTGTATTGAGCAGAAAAGTGACAAGACAAAAGTGTCTTTAACACCAAAGATCATTTGTAAGAGGAGTAAATCAGTAAAGGATCTGGACACATACATACAAGGGTTGTCCTAGGGCAACGAACCACTTTTTGAGGGCTACAAGCTTAACCAAGGGGCAACAATTGAGCTTTGAGGTTGGGCAACCCACTTTAGGGTCATCTTAAGGCCTTTGGAGGGTGTGGAATAGTCACATGTATTTTTCTGCGATTTTATCTGAATTTTCCAGCTAGTTATTTGTCCAAAAATCAGGCTTTTAGCTGATTATTTGGCCTATAATTTTCATATAAATTCTGTTATTTTTGGGAGAACTAGAATATTATTTTGGGAGCTGATTTCAAGTCATTTACAGCATTATTTTGTCATTTTCAGATTGCTAGGATTTATAGAAAAATTCTGAAAAATAATATTTAATCATTGGAGTGATTGAATAAATCTTTTGTTCATCTAATATCCCTTGGAAGGGACATTACAGTGGTATCAAAGCCAAATCTTGGCTAGCTGTGAGTTTTGTATTGATACATGCAAGAAGGATATTACTTGAGGAGTAAGAAGAAAGTGGGGGAGCTTCCACACACGGAAGACATGTTTCACCAAAATCAATCAAGAGAAGAGGCAGAAAATAGAGAGGAACAAAGGCTTGACAGGTACACACAAGCCCAAGAACAAATGATGGCTATAATGGTAGAATTTATGTGAACAATGCAGGAGTTGAAGGGTGACAAGCCATCCAATGGGGATGGTAGTGCTTCAGGAAGTCACCATGTCTTGAATCAGCGTTATGAGGGTTTGGGAGGAGCTTCATCTAAGCCTAACCAACCTACCTTTTTGCAGGATGAAGTGGTCATTCTCGAGGGGGAAGTACAACCCTCATTAAGGGACACCTTGTTAAAAGATTATGATGAATACATGACATATCCAGCCCCTTTTATGTAGCAAATGGATTTTTCAGGGTTCACTTCTTGGAAGCATGGTCAAATAGGAGGCACTAGGGCTGGCCACAAGCACAAGGGCAGCCAAGGAGGACTCCACCATGCTTTGGGTAAGCTTGCACTTTCAAATTTTGATGGTTCCCCTAAAAGTTCAGCTAGGGCTTGGATCCAAAAAGTAGATATTTATTTTTCACTAAGACTTATGTTGGAAAAAGAGGCCATTTAGTTTGCTACCTTGCACTTGAAAGGGGCTGCCCATGAATGGTGGTACCATGGTTTGGTTACTCAAGATCACCAACTCATTTTATCTTATGAGGAATTCAGTAAAAGAATTATTGAGCGGTTTGATAGAGCTAATCCGGAATTGCATTTTAGAGAATTGGCTCAACTAAAACAAAAAGACACAATGGAGGGGTATGTAATTGAATTTCAAAGGCTTTCGGTTAAAGTGATGGATGTTTCGGAAAGGAGGTTAGTGGTTCTCTTCATGAAAGATTTGACGGATTCGATTAAAGGGTTAGTCAAAGCTTTTGATCCTTCCACTCTCCAAGGAGCCATTCAAAAGGCTCTTCATCTTGAGTCCTCTACGCCATAAGGTAAAATTCTGCGCTTTAGTTTTTAGAAAACTAATGTTTTAAGCCTTATGGACAGACAAAAAACAATAATTGGGGGTAGTTAAGGGGCAGCAATTTTGGGCCACCTAGATCAGCTCCTTTGGGGCAATTGGACAAGCATAATCAGCAGGGTATAGAGCAGTTTGATAGGCCAAACCAGCAGGGTTTGGGGCAGCAAAGAGAGCTGCCAAGAGGAATTAAGAAGAAAGAAATTATGTTTTGATTGCAAAGACCCTTCGTCCCCAGGTCATCATTGTCGTGGAAAAGGTCAAGTACACTACATTGAAGTGCATTCGGAAGGAGAAGATGAGGATGTTGAAGAGGGGGCAGCCACCTATGAAGAGGAGCACTTGGAAGTTTTTCGAAGAGAAGATTTGGAAGGCACCATTGTTTCCCTATCGGGTACACCTAAGTACTATCCCTTTCATGTGAGGGGAAGTTTAAAAGGTATGGAAGTCATTATTCTTACTGATAGCGGAACCACACATAATTTCATTGATAAAAAGTTAGTGGCTTTTTATGATTTGCAATATATTGAATTCAATGGTTTTCGTGTAACTATGGCGGATGGCTTCACCATCCCTTGTACCACAAAAATTCCCAAGCTAAATATAATGATGGGAACACACCTCATTGAAGATGACTTTTATGTGGTTCGTATTGGAGAAAATAACCTTGTGCTTAGTATACAATGGTTGCACTCTCTTGGGGAGTACACCCAAAACTACCAAACCATGGAGCTCAAATTCGATTGCAATGGGAAGGAAGTGGTTTTGCACGGGTTGCAAGATAGGGCACCCAAGGGGGTCATGTCCAAAAGAATGGAAAGTAGGATAAAGGAAGAAATTCAGATTGGGGCAGCTAGGCAAACAGAATTTTCTAAGTTGGGACAGCCAACTATCATGAAGGAAAAAAAAATCACTGATGACACATGGAGTGAAGGTATGATGGGAAAGAGTTCCCAATGTGAAAAATGCAATATGAAGAGTCTTAAGGCATCCTCTACGGTATAGGAAAAGTTTCCAAAATTCTATGTACATAAGCTGGTTTTTTAAACACATTGTAGTATGTATCCTAATGGTAGTATGAGAGGGTTGTTGGGAAAAACTAATGATGTTGAGTTTTTAAGATATGGAATGAGTCATTCAACTACCCCTTTCCTTTCCCATGTTGGAAAATTGTGCTTAATTTGGATATTTGGGAAGTTTAAAAATCCATGTTTGAGGAAAAACAAGGAATCTGAAAAAGAATTGGTTAAGATTTTTCAAACACATTCAGAAAATTCTGAGTGTTTTGAAACATTCCAGCCTATCATACAAGTTGAAAACATGTTGCATAAAATGCCAATCCGGTGGAGAGAACATGCTCAAAAATCTGAAATCAAAGGGGCACTTGGTATGGTCATGAAGGAGGGAATGAATCATCCACTTCAGCTGGGTATGTATGTTTCGAAAAAGGTTGAAAGGGGCAATAAACAGCCCATTACAAGGTATGGTTTTGCAAAACAAGGTATGGTTTTGCAAAACAAGGTAAGTTTTTTTTTAAGGGCAAAGAACCAAGTACTACTCTACCTTGTCAAGGCAAACCACATCCACACTTGGGGAAACCAATTTGTTTGTGTTTCCAAAACCCACAAGGCACATAGGAAGGGCAGATACTTGATATCTTGCAAATCTGATTTCTTTTTTATGATTATGATATCTCTTGAATGTGACATAAGCACTAAGAAGTTGAATGGTTTTACTCTAACCCAGAATTGCAAGGTTGCAAGGAAACAGGGCAGTTGTGTTACAAAGGAGTTGGTCCACTCCAAGGCCAAGGTACAAGAAAAATGGTGGGGTAAACGGGGATTTAACATTCCTACACATAAATTTTCAGTTCGTAGGGTGCATCGTGGGAGGAATTTGAAGAGTTTTTTCAGCTGTCATGTGTTGCATACAGCAGGGTACACTTGGGGCAGCAAGATGGAAAAGAGAAATATCAATGAATGTAAAATTAAGAAGGTGGAGAAGGGCTGCATACTTGGTGACATTCAGAAATGGGCAGCCATGTTTCACAAGCCAATCTTGGTCAACAGCCCTCAAGAGGAAGGAAAAAGAGTTGTTTTGACTAACATGTTTGTTTCATGTGTAGATAAGGAGACAATGGCAATAAAGGCCCTCACAAACAAAGACTACCTAGCTGGAATACCAATTTCCAGCCACCCATATGATGACAAATTCCAGTATTCTCTTGCTTCTCACATCTTAGAAGCATCTTTTAAATATATGGGGTCAAGAAGGAGAAGTGGCATCATGAGGTACTGTTGATTTCGCATTTTCAGTTTGCTTAAGTCACACAAAAGCACAAAAGCTTCATATGCAGCTGTAGCAAACATCACCAAGAGGGGTCTATTCTTTGGAAAGGGCCTAGATTCGAATTTGGTACAAGGCCAACCATGGAGATAGCTTTTTGGTTGCTTCTATTACTTGAGGACAAGCAATTTTGGACAGGGACGATTGTCATGTCCCTCTTTTGATGGGGACATGATGGAAGACCCTTAGCCTTGAAAACTTTCTTGGGGGCTAAGGGACAAATATAAAGGGAAGTAAAGATTGAAATGTTTTTAAGTAAATGTGTAAAAGTACCTTTTTAAAAAGTATTTTATGTTTTCAAAGTCACTTAAAAGGGAGACCTTTAAGGGTTTTGGATGACTTAAGTGATTTTATTTTTAAAAAAAAAAGGAAAACATCATAAGAAATGATCTATTAAGATCCTTAAAGTTACCCTCTCTTCCCAATTTTGGTTGCCACACTTGGAAGGACTACATAAAGCAAAGAAAAGGTTAATTGATGCATTCATGCCTAATTTTAATAACTATTTTCCTGGAGTCTAAGAACGAAAAAGCGAAGGCTTGCCCTTGGAGGACGAAAACCCTTCAAGAGAGCTGAATCAAGGAAGGAAACCCTTGGATTCAGACCTAGAACAACTCATCACAAAGTTGTATTGAGCAGAAAAGTGACAAGACAAAGGTGTCTTTAACACCAAAAATCATTTACAGGAGGAGCAAATCAGTAAAGGAGTGGCACGCATGCATACATGGGGCTGTCCTACGGCAGCAAACCATGTTTTGAGGGCTGCGAGCTTCACCAAGGGGCAGCAATTGAGCTTGGAGGTTGGGCGACCCACTTTGGGGTCATCTTAAGGCCTTTGGAGGGTGTGGAACAGCCACACGTATTTTTCTGCTATTTTATCTGAATTTTCCAGCTAGTTATTTTTCCCAAAATCAGGCTTTTAGCTAATTATTTGGCCTATAATTTTCATATAAATTCTGCTATTTTTGGGAGAACTGGAATATTATTTTTAGAGTTGATTTCAAGTCATTTACAGCATTATTTTGTCATTTTCCGATTGCTAGGGTTTGTAGAAAAATTCTGAAAATTAATATTTAATCATTGGAGTGATTGAATAAATCTTTTGTTTATCTAATATCCTTTGGAAGGGACATTACACAAAATGGTTATTGTCTAGCATGCATAAGGGTTGATTGTATTTTGGGGGAAGAAGTATGAAAATATCACCCGCACGAATCAACCAAATAACAAGGCTTAAAAATGAGTGAGAGGATATTCGTGTTGTGTTCTTGGAGACGAACAAGATAGCCAAAGTGTTGCAGAATCGCAGAGGCATGCAGGGATACAGCATGAAGATTCATCACATTGCTCCACCGATTACCCAATTAGTTGTTCGTATGAAAGCTAACCATGACTATGAGGTGAGACGGTGCGTAGAAACCCACTGGTTTGTAGCACACCAGATTGCAAAGGGAAGTGTGAAGTATAATTTTGCAATGTTTATAGCAGAAGAGGTGAATCAATGAGACTCACAAGTATATTCAGCTGGGGGATATACCTAGTTCTGATGATATTAGAAGAAGTTGGGGTTCCATTAGGCACAACATTTGAAGCGCCAAGAGATGAGCGATTGTGCGCAAAGAAGTATGTTGCATATCAATGTGCGGGAAAAATGAATGACACATACAAGAACAAGATGACTCGTTGGTATGATGATGTGCTTTTAGCATTTGGCACAGAGTCTAGGGTGCACAAGATGGTTGTGGATGCTTACAAGGGTATGCACAATTTTACGTGATGAAGCATTTCACGCTAATAAAGGTTAAAAAGCAAAACAATACATGGATCTTTTGGATGAAGGTCCCTTATGTAGTGTCCATGCACTACTGAGAGAGGGCATTGGATAGGCTTCCTGGCGTCAAGCAAGCAGCCATCCAAGTGGACAAGGTCGACAAAGAGAGACGCAACCTTAGGAAAAATGAATGACACATACAATAATAAGATGACTCGTTGCTACAATAATGTGCTTTTAGCATTTAGCATAGAGTCTAGAGTGCACAAGAAGGTTGTGGAAATTTACGGGTATACACAATTTTGCGTGAGAAGCATTTCACGCTAATAAATGTTAACGAGCAAGACAACACATGGAGCTCCTGGATGAAGTTCCCTTATGCAGTGTCTGCACACTCCTTACAGAGGGCATGTGGCCAAGCGAGCAGCAATACAAGGGAACAATGTTGAAAAAGAGAGACTCAACCTTAGAAAATCTTTTTGCATAGTCGAAAAAGATGTCACAGATGAAGATGAAGATTCAAAGGATAACATTTCAGACTTGAATCTCACATAAGATTGTGTTATAAATGAAGTCAAACATTAGATTTTGTCCAATTTGAGGCCCACCTACATAAAGCCCACCTGGATCAATGAAGTGCTAGCATGGAAGTTGTGAGGAGATGTGGCGCAAAGCCAAGGTTAAGGGGAGCAAAGATAGAAGACAGGGCAAGAAGAAAAAGCAAAAGGATAAAGTGCATAAGTCTGTGGAGAGATGAGTAGAAAAGTGACCAAGAAAATGCCGCCCAAAAAGGATATTGTGCACACTTCCAATAAACAAAAGAGTGAAGGGACAAGTGCGAAGAAATCAAAAATAAAGAAGCAAAAAACTAAGCATCCTAGATTGTTAGGCTTGGCATCCATTAAAGAAAAGTTTGAGTCAGAAGTGGTTGCGTTGCACCTGGAGGAAAGTGCATCGGATGGGGTAGAAGCAAAAAACAACACCAAGAGGAACTGGACCCCATGCTTCTGCATAAGTTTGTTGATTTAGTGGCTAAGGGGAAACAAGAGAAGGGTGATGTTGAGTAGAAACTTCAGAAATTGTTGGATGCATATACTGTGGATTTGACATTTCAGATGCATGTTGAAAGCACAAATGTGGAAACAAAGAAGGAAGAAGGGATAAACAACATCTCTTGCGACCCACGCAAGATGAATGTTGCACAAGCAAGTTTGAGGTTGGCACATCCGGCTATTGGATTAACACAACGCAATTTAAGTCTAGAGAAGGTTGTAAACCTTGAAAAGAGACTTCCATGAGAGATTGCAAAACTAGAGGAGAGATAAACAATGATACGTGTTGTTAGCAAAATTGAAGAACTAACCACCACCATTGAGAAGGCAAATCCACAACTATGGGCTGAAACTCATAAACTATGGGCTGAAACTCATACATATGAGATGAAGCCCCTGGCCAAGTTGGAAGCAGCCATTCATAAAATGTTAGGGATAACTCTAGTACCAGTGGACACCCGAAAAAAGGATGTTGCGCAGAAGTCAGAAGAAGAGTTGAAAAGGATAGAGGATGAAGAAAAAGAGAAGCAACTCAAGCTTGCTGGGAAAAAGAACGAGAGAAGCAAGGCAAGCTTGAGGAAGAAGAAAGTAGAAACAATGGAAGTTGGCGGAGGAAGAGAATGAAATAAAGAGGAAGTTGGAAGAAGAAAAGCAAGCACTGAAGGCAAAGGTGGAAGCAGCCAATAAAGAATATGAAGAGCATGCCGAAAAATTGAAGTGCTTGGTAAAGCACAGAAGAAGGGCAACCACTTTGATGCATATCTTTGAGATGCTAGGAAAGACATCATTGTTTGTAGATGTGTGGTCTAAGAAAGAGGATGACAAGGTCTAAGAACTGAACACTATAATGAATTAGGAAAAGGATGTAAAAGAAGAAAAAAAATAGATGACTGGAATGCTTATAAAGCAAAGGTTAAAGAATAGAGGACTGCAATTGATGATAAGATTAGTGACCCATATGGAGCAGCTATATTGAAATAGTATAGTATGCGCAAAGTTGTAGAGAAATTTGAAGATGAGGTAGACGCAACAGAAAAAGTCTACAAAGAATGTGGTGACGATATGGCCAAGTTGGATGAGATTAAGGGAAATGCACATATATCTCAACAAGACATCTTGGAGGCAATGGCCGCATGGGACACATTTGAGGAAAAGGTGAAGGAAGTGATTCTTGACGTCCTTCCAGATACACCCACACCAATTACGACATAAGTTGTTTTGAGGACCAACAACAAGCAAAGTAGGGGGATGTTGACCCTACAATTTTGGATATATTTTGAAGAATAAGGCAAACCAAAATTGACTAAGGATAGAAGGGCATGAGTGAAACACACTCATCTATACTTAGTAAACTCGCACAAAAAAGAGAAAAATGGTGCACAAGAAACTTGCCACACACACACAAGAAATTATGCACAAAATGCACATAAGGAAAGAAACGCAATTTTAAAGGATGAGTGTCAGGCTGGGAAGAAACATAGAAGATGATCCAAGGGAAGGAGGATCTTGCAGGTTTCAAGCACCAATGGAAGGATCTTGTGTATGCAATGGGATCAAGCTTGGGAAGAAGGATATTCAAGGAATATGTGAGCACAGTTGGCAAATCAAGAGCATATTCTGGGAATATGCACAGACAATTGGCAAACCATCCAGTTGGCACACCAAGTGGCAGAAAGATGAGTTGGCAAGGGGTCCAAGGAAACCTATAAATAAGGGACTTGGTCTCCCATTTGAGACGAAGGTATGGGGGTAAAATCAGAGAAGATTTAGAGTAAAGCTTGTATGTGAAGAAGCAAAGTGGAGATCGTAGCAAAGGATTGTATTATGTCATGAGGGCTTTGTAGATTGTATAGAATCACTATAGAATTGTATACCGAAGAGCATTGTTATAATCCAAGCACGGAAGATGAACATTGTGATAATCTATGCACGTAAGTTGTACACTGTATGAAATACTATGAACAAAGATGATGTTTTTTACTTAATTTGATCATGCATTTTGTTGCGGTAATTAGGGTTTGATTGTCTAGTAGCGTATGTATTCTTGATTTACTATTCTCTATATCAATGGGGATCTCGATGTTCTCTTGCTGCACCTCAGGTGAGTGCTTAGGTCTTTGGGCTAAAGTCATATGCGGGCATGTTGGGTTGAGTGTCTGCTTATTTGATGCATTTGTTGAACCCTGCATAGGACTTACTTAGTTTGACAAGTTTAGAGTGACAACAGGCCGTCCTTTATTGGACCCCCTAACTACGACTACATCAGAAATACAACTTGATAATAAAAGCATTCATGTTATTAGAAAATTTAGAATGAATTTACCACTCGATAATGAAAGCATACCTGTTAAATATTAAACACTCCCACAAGTATGGTCACCTAGTATGTGCTTGCCTAACATGATGAAGGTGGCATAGGAAGATGATAAAGAATTGTAAGATTTGTAAAGGCCAAAAACTACGTGCACCCACGTCTAAATAATCAAAGGGAGAGGATGCATAAAATGAAGATGGCTAAGCAATTTGAGGCAGTAAAAGAACATGAGGAAGAAATAGAAAAGGTGTATTCAAGTAATTCCACTATGGCAGAAATTCCAGAGGCTGTAGAGCAAGCAAACACGAGAAATAATAGCAGGATGAAAAGAACAATTTTGCTTCAATACAGACAGAAGAAGGATAGGAAATGTATTATATTCAAGATGAACATCAAGTCAACAAAGCTGCAACCCCTCTTGAAACTGATAACCAAAATAAACAAAGGGAAAACATGTTTAAAACCAAGAAAATGATCGAGGCACAAATGGGGTGATTGTCTTGTAAAGAAATTCAATGTAATATTGGAAGTTTAGGAAGGTATTACAGAAAATTTTACTATTGTGGACCCTTCTCACAAGAGTCACTACAAAAGGAATCATTAGGCATCACAAGATAAATCTCATGATGACATGAACACTATAAGGAACAAACTCGTTGCTTTTAAAAAGCAACAACCTGACTTGGCATTCTTAACGTAAGAAGGAAAAATCTGAGAAGAGAAATTATTCCTGGAAGGTTTTAACCTGATAGATTATGTCGATGTAAGATATAACTGAGCCGTTCAGTCCCAATAAAGGATGCTAATCGTGAAGATAATATAAAGGAATATGAGAATGCAACCCCAAGGAAGAGGGGTGGTTATAAGGTGGAAAAAGACAATTTAGATATATGTTTTCTTCAAGATGCTAAATTTAGTAAATACAACATGGAATATAAACACAAACAGTGACAGGAACAACATGGAATTTTTGAAATATATGCAACCACTCATAGGCAGAAAAAAGTAATGAATCTGCAACCTAGCAGCACTCAAAATTATTTCATTTAGATTAAATTAAGGATTCTTAGCAAAGTGGGACTTGAAAGTAAACGTTGCAGTTTGCAAATATGGCTGCACTTAAAATGCAGAATACTAAAATGCAAAACCTTTAATTGAGTAGACATACAAGTTAAAGTATCCTTTCTTAAGCACAATTTCTTTTAAAATCCAACATACACTGTAAATATGACTGCAATGGCCCTTCCACTAATCTCATAATGCAGATGACTTAAAATGCAAACCCTTTAACTGAGAAAAGTGCACAAATTAAAGCATTGATTTCATAATTCTATTCAACATTCGTTGAAAATATATCTGCATTTATGCTTCCACTAGGCTTTAAATGCAGATTCTTTAACCGAAAAAGATGCACAGATTAAAAGAATCCCTTTCACAATTCTAAACAGCATTGAAAATATGACTGCAAATCATTTGAATAAAATAAAAATGCAAATCTTTTTACAGTGAAAATATGCACAGATTAAATTATTCCTTTCACAATTCTAAGAATACAACATCTTTTTTTGAAATATGGCTGCAATTATCAATCCACAAGACTTAAGATGCAGATGACTAAAAACACAAATCCTTTAGCTGAGAAAACTGCACAAACTGAAGAAATCCTTTCACAACTCTAAAAATCCAAATTGCATTCCAATTATCCTTCCACTAGACTTAAAATGCAGATGACTCAAAATGTAAATATTCTTTAGCTGATAACATCAAATCAAAGCTTTCCTTTGAGGGAGAGGAGCTAGTCATTGTGCAAGGACCAATAGTTGGGAAGGTACATGTAACGTAAAGCACTATTAGTTGTTTGAATAATAGTGAGTAGATGTCACTTTCAAAACTAAAATTTGAATAAAAATTAGCCATCACAACAAACCAAATCAAGCAACTAGCCAATCAAATTATGACACATAGGTGGACACCAAACACTGACTTAATCCTCAAGTAATAGTCCACCTTAACTTTCTTTCTATTTAAAACCACCTAATTTAAATACCTTTAAGAAGTGCCTTCCACATAATTTAAATGCCCAAAAGGAAATTAGTGACATGAAGAGATCATAATCTATTGAAGGGTTTTTTTGTTTTATAATTATGTGGCGCTTATGTGGCTATATGCACCCCTTAACTTAGAGTGCACAGTGACCGGCTTCTCTCCATTAATAATTATAAAACTCACATCCTATGACTGAGAAAATGCAAAAGGATATAGCATTCCTTCCATGATTCTAAAAATACAATATACATCATATAACTGAGAAAATGCAAAACTTAATTCCTTCTATAAATCTTGAAATTTAACATACGTTGAAGATAATGTTGTATTAATCTTCCACTAGACTTAAAATGCAGATGACTAAAATTGCAAAACCCTTAACTGTAAAATGCACATATTAAACAATTCCTTTCACGGTAGATAACTCAAAGATGCACATCCTTCAACTAGAAAAATGCACAAATTAAAGCATCCCTTTGATAATTCTGAAAATCCAGCATTTGTTGCAAATATGGCTGCATTTTTCATTGATCTTTCAAAAGAAAAAAAAGTGCACAAAACAAAGCATCCATTTCATAATTCTAAAAATCCAATACATGTTGAAAACGCTGCTGCATTCCTTCCAACAGACATAAAACACTGTTCCTACAACAATCATAACTTAGAAGCAGAACTTTGTACTCGTGAATGGCAGGTCTTGAACTTGACTCGATAATAACACACAGTCGATTCCCCAAAATATGATATTACATAAAAAATACAAGGAGACATACCTCAGTCCGAATAACTGTATAAGTTTCCTTGACTGGAGTCTCCCTGCAGCCAAGTCCATCTAAACCAGCTGGCAATGACTTTGATCCCCTCAAGTGACGCTGCAATCCATTTCCCGAAACATTCCTCGGCATCCAGCTCTTTAATGAAGAGCCGTTTGAAGAATAATTCAGCAAATGCTCTGCCGACATATGCTTGGCAAAATAATCGCTGTCTGCAGCTGGCTCCTTCTTTGCCTTTCTCAAAAATCCAAAGCAGCTGCAGCAGTCCATAGCTTCTTCTTCAAGCTCTGACAGCCGAATCCCCGAGCTTTCAGCTCCTCCTTTTCCATACATCGTTACAGCCTTTAAGAACCTAAATTACAATGAATTTGCAGCGAAGCACATAAATTGTTCAAAGATAATTTTCTTCAAAAGGGTCAGCTGTTCTTCATTAAGGCCATGCAGTTCTGCTAAAGTCGTCCTCCCAGTTTTTTTTTTAAATATTGAATATGCAGTCAATCGTGTTTCGAAAATCTTTGCTTATAAACATTCAGCTTGACCAAAAAACACGCAGTTTCAAATTGCAGCATCCTTGAAGTCCTGATGACAAAGTTATGCCTTGTGAACCAGAAAATTCATATGACAAAGTTATGCCCTGTGAACCAAAAATCATATGACACAGTTATACCCTAGGAACAAAGCATGACAAAATTACACCCTAGGAACAAAGCATGACAAAATTACACCCTAGGAACAAAGCATTACAAAATTATATCCTAAGAACAAAGCATGACATAATTATACACAAGGAACAAAGCAAATAGATGTAGAAGATATGCCAATACAAATTCAGCAGCACAGGCCAAAATGAGCAGAAACCAACTTTACCACAGCTTAGCACTCCAAGAAATCATAGGCATTAACAAAACAAAACGTAATGAAAGTCAAATAATCAATATTTAGCTCAATTTTCAAGTTGCACGCCATGTAATACATATTTAAGTTAACAAAACAATATATAAGTCACATTTTCAATATGTATCAAGATTAAAGTTGTGCATCTGATGTAGTATTTCTTCTTAGTGTTTACCAAGCGGAGTACTAGTTTCAGATTTTCCAGTTGACACTTTGATTGCCTTGTTTGAAGAAGCGAGCTTAACCAAAACAGAAAAAAAAATAACCAAGAAGATCCAACCTCGAGAAAGAAATGGTAATATCACAAGCTTTACTCTTAACAGCTCTCATCTTAAACGGTTGTTTGTACACATTGCATCCTAGATACTGCTCTATGGTTCCATACACTGTCTTGCAAACAATATTAAAATCTTTCATTCATTCATTACAAATTCCTCGATCATGGCTTCCTCTGCGCTTCTCACTCAAGTAAAGGAGCAATGAGATTCTAAATTTCCAATGCACACCAATCACATATATTGAAACACTGCGAACAATTTAATCTTAGAACAGTAAAATTTTGATAATTCGCCGTAAAGATTTCAAAATTTCTTCACAAAAATACATAACGATTCACTCGACTACTTAATGAAAAAAAATTATGTTTCAATGAGTTCAAGCATTCAAACCCTTGAAATTTTCTTGCCGCGAAATTTAATTGAAACAGTAAGATGTTGATAACTCGCTGTAGAGATTTCAATTGTTCTTCACTAAAACACACAACCAATCACTCCACTTCTTCATGAAAAAATTAATATGTTTCAGTAAATTCATGAATGCGAACCCTAGAAATATTCTTACCGCAAAATCTTTTTCCGGGAGCTCTTGCGGTTTTGACAAGTGTCGTTATTCTAGAGGATGCCACTCACACAAGTTAATCGCGCAGTTGACACACACCATCATGGCATGGTTCGGCAAGTACATAGTCTTCTTCTTCGTGCAAAGTTATTCTCAGCTCCTAAGCCCCCCGTTCCGGTACCGGCCCCAAATACGACCGTAAAAAAGAGAAATCCTCGCAATAATTAACTCCTGTTAGCTCCAATTCGCTACTCAGCATTTGCTTGACCACACTTTTTTACGTGATGACTGCGCCCAGTAAGCTAAATTTAAATCAAACTGCGGTAGATCCGCCGAAAATCAGGGCCTCTAGGACAAAATAAATTTAGCGAAATGGGAGCGACAGAGAGCTGAAATCTTAGGGCGGAAAAAAATGTCAAAGCGTCAGTTCGCACAGAATACAGAGCCGCGGTAAGCATAGAGAAATTCTACAAACACAACAACACTGCCAGGAAATTACGGCAGCGCACACAAAATAGAGGCCCTCCGTAAGTTTAGACAAATCGGAGGCATCTGACTCCAAAACAAATTGACAAAAAGAAAACAAGCGCAGAAAATTACGGCAGCTCATACAAGTCAAATCCCGCTGTAAATTTACTGAAATCGGAAGGTCCAATGAGCTGAAATGTCAGAAAAACAAATTCCCAGCAATAACAGTAGAAAATGACGGCATCTACGACAAAACAGAGGCCCGCTCTACATTTAGAGAAATCCGATACTGCAAAGGCTAAAATCTAGTTATTAAAATAATAATTTATCAACAGAACGGCATCGGCACAAAGTGACGACAGTACGCTGAAATCTTTCTAAAATAAAAAAACTATAGCACTTGCAGCCATAAATTTAGACAATGAAATCTCATGGAACAGAGAAGAAATTGATCGCACGTCAGCCATATACTGAAATTTCAAAACGGAAGAAATTGACGGCACGGCAGCCATAAATTTGGACACTGCAATCTCGCCAAATAAAATAATTTTCGCAAAGAATTGGACGGTAGCTCTAACAAACGAGCTACTGCGATAAATTTAGAAAACCTGGGAAACATAAACCACCACAACATAGAGCGTTAAATTAGAGGAACGTTTTGTTTTTCCGGCACATTAACAGGAGATTAACAGTATGTTGTTAAATTAGAGGAGCTTTTTGTTTTTCCGCCAAATTAACAGGAGAACTGTGACGCAGCGGATGGCTGAAATGAAAAGGAATTTTTTTATAAAAAAACTTCAGCATTAATAAAAAATTATACTAAATTTGGAGGAGCTCCTCTTTCCTCGAGGCGTTGTACTCGATTAAAAATGGAGAAAAACAGGAACGCAAAAAGGTGGAATGTGGACCCGGCCTCCTGTCGCTATCCGAAACGGGATCTTCTATTAGGGCAAAGTATTATATGAAATTAAGGTTTAAAATACGCCGAATATTCCCGAGGGTGTGGTATTTTGAGACAGAAACGGGCTTAGTTCCGGTCAGAACTAGGAAGGCTCTATCTCCACGTTTTGCAGGGACGGGGAATCTACGACATGGGGTCAATAAATTAAAAAAAAATCTTTGTTTGTTTTATTGAAAATGGGTGTATTTGAGCCCATGATTGTTTGGGTAGGGGATACCTCTTTTTTAGGTATGTAGAAGTCAGATATCTTTATAGTTGTTTGTTGTTTTGTTGTTTTTTTTTGTTTTTTTTTTTTTTTTAATTTTAAATAAATGGTGAGTTTTTTATTTTTATAAGTTAAAAATTTATTTGAGTCTTGAAAAATCATATACAAATTAGATATATTAGATGCGTAAAGATGATGGATTGTAATGAGTACAAAGAATCTCAATTATTTAAAAAAATGTTAAAAAATTTACATATATGTTATACTTTAAAAATTAGTAGTAATTGAAAAAATAATTAAAATAGAAATACAAAAAAAAATTAATAAAAAAATAAACAAAACAATTAACAATAAAAACAAATAAAATGAAAAACAACAAACTTTAATTATGTCACTCACAATCACGAGATCACCTTTTAAAATAAATAAATAAATAAACTAAAAATAAAAAATACAACAATCTTTAACAATATTAGTAACATTGAGTTCAACTTTCATTAGGGGAAAAAATCAAATGAATAAATAATAGAGGAACAGACAAGGTTGGAAACCACATTGAGCACGAGGTCCCAAAGAGGACTAAATTGGAAGAGTTCATTAATGATTATCTTCAAAGTAATCAAGTTATTACTTAAAATATAATAGAGAGCTGGAGAATCAAGGGGAATCACAACAAGAAGGGAGACACAATCATTATATCAAACAAAATAAAATTGATTCCATATTTAAAAAATAAGAATGAATGGAGATAATGAAAAAGGAAAGAGTTGTATATAGCTTTATCATATCAACTTCATTGTTGTGAATAATGGAATTATATGTAAAAAGGGTAATGAGTATGAAAAAGAAATTTGATAATATAAATGTAAACAAAAAAAAATTGAAAGATAGCAAGTCACATGATCCAATTCTAAAGCAATGAAGAAAAATAGTATTCTCTTAGAAAACACAAGAATTAGATGAAGATAATATAAAAGAAAATAATTATATAGTTCCATATCAACCCCACTAATGTGCTCGATAAAATTGTATCTACAAATGAATTAATGAGTATGAAAAGGGACTCGATGTTATAAAGGTAAACAAAATAATTAAAACACAATGAGATAATAGAGGTTACATAATTCAATTGTAAAGTAATGAAGCAAAACAACATGCTTTTGAAATAAAGAAATAAAGTATAAGAAATTATGGACAAAGGATAAGAAGAATTACTTGCTCTAAAACAATCTCTACGTCGATAGAAAGTTACACATGGGAGTTTATCAATTATAATAAAGGGAAAGAGTATAGCGCAAATCAAAGAAATCAAATATAAAATAACACGTTGAATATTCCTAAAGGAGTGGTATTTTATACACCAACAAGTGAGTTGAATATTCCTTTTTTGTTGTTTATTTGTTGAAAATGGGTATATTTGAACTCATGGTCTTTTGGGTAGGGAAAACCTTCTTTTTAGATATGTAAGAGTGTGAGAAATCAGATTTGTCAAACACATAGAGGTGCATTTATTTGCGATAAAAAATTTATTTTTGTATGTATTAAAAAATTCTTTGAGTCTCATGAAATCATATGTAAACTAGATGCGACTAAAGTCGTAACACAACAGGGAGCATTAAATTGTAGCGTGAGCACAAGAAACCCCCTAATAATAAAAAATCAAAAAGATGGTATGAAATGTGTACGTGTTACACCTTAAAAGTTACCAGGGCACCCAACAAATAACAAAAAAAATAACTATATTAGTAACAATCACTGGGTCACCTTAAATAATAAAAAAATAACAAACTTTAAGTATACTAGTAACATTGAGTTTAAAATTCACTAGAAAAATAAATGAAATGAACAAATAATAGAGGAAGAGTAAAAAAGGTTGGAGACAACAATGAACACAATTACTAAGAGGATTAAATAATAAAGGGGAATCATAAAAAATAATGGAAATTAGAACAATTCATTAGTGATTCTCTTTAAAATAATTGAGATATTATTTAAAATATAGTAGAAAATTGGATAATCAAAGGGATTCGTAACAACCAAAAAAGACACATTCATTATATCAAACAAAATGAAAATGAATATAAATTTAGAAAATAAGAATGGGATGAAGATAACTAGAGAAGGGAAGAGTCGCATACTCTTACATCAACCTTATTAGTGTGGTTAATGGAATTACATGTAAAAAGGTAATAGGTATGAAAAGAAGATTTGATAATATAAATTTAAATTTAAAAAAAAATTGTAAGATAGTGAGTCACATAATCCAAATCTAAAGTAATGAAGGAAAATAATATGGTCTCAGAAAACATAAGAATTAGATCAAGATAAACGATAAAGGAAATAATTATATGGTTCCATATCAACCCCGCTAATGTGGTTGATAAGGATGAGGAATCTACGACATGGGGATTGATAAAAAAAACCTTTTTCATTGTTTATTTTGTTGAAAATGGGGGTATTTGAGCCCATGATTATTTGGGTAGGGGAAACCTTTTTAGGTATGTGGAAGTCAGAAATTTGTATAATTTTTTTTTGTGATGGACTTTTTTATTTTTGTGTATGTTAGAGAATTTCTTGAGCCTCACGAAATCATATGCAAACTAGATGTGCGAAGACTATGAATTATAATATGAGTACAAAGAATCTCAATCATAAAAATAAAAATTGATACAAATTTTGTACATGTGTTATACTTTAGAAATTAGCAGTAACCCAAAAAAATAAGAAAAAGATTAAAACAAGTAAAATAAAAAACAATAAATAAAAAATAAAAAACAATAAACTTTAACTATATTACTAACAGAAATCACTCTTTAACAAAAAACTAAACTAAACTAAAAAACAAAAATACAACAAACTTTAACAATATTAGTAACATTGAGTTCAACTTTCATTAGGGGAAAAAATCAAATGAATAGATAATAAAAGAATAGAAAAGTTTAGAAACAACATTGAGCAGGAGGTTATAAAGAAGACTAAATTGGAACGATTCATTAATGATTATTTTCAAAGTAATTGAGTTATTATATAAAATATAGTAGAGAGCTGAAAAATCAACGTGAATTACAAAAGAATGGAGACACAATCATTATATCAAACAAAATAAAAATGATTGCATATTTAAAAAATAATAATGAATGAAGATAATGAAAGAGTTGTATAACTTTATCATATCAACTTCATTGATGTGAATAATGGAATATATCTAAAAGGGGTAATGAATATGAAAAAGAAATTTGATAATATAAATGTAAAAAAAAGAATTGAAAGACAACAAGTCATGTAATCTAACTTTAAACCAACGAAGTAAAATAATGTGCTCTTAGAAAACACAAAAATTAGATGAAAACAATATAAAAGAAAATAATTATATAATTTCATATCAACACCACTAATGTGGTCGATAAAATTATATATAAATGAGCTAATAAGTATGAAAAAGGGCTTGATGTTATAAAGGTAAACAAAATAGTTAAAACATAACAAGATAATAGAGGTCACATAATTCAATTGTAAAGTAATTTTGTACATGTGTTTTACAGGGGCGGGGAATCTACGACATAGGGGTCAATTTTTAAAAAAATTAGTGTTTGTTTTATTGAAAATGGGTGTATTTGAACCCATGATTATTTGGGTAGGGGAAACCTCCTTTTTGGGTATGCAGAAGTCAGAAATATGTATAGCTTTTTTCTTTTAAATGGTGGATTTTTTATCTTTATGTGTTAGAGAATTTTCAAGTTTCATAATTTATATACAAATTAGATATATTAGATGCGTGAAGACGATGAATTATAATGAGTACAAAGAACCTCAATTATAAAAAGAAAAATGTTAAAAAAATTATATATGTGTTATACCTTAAAAATTAACGGTAATTTAAAAAATAAGAAAAATATAAAAACAAAAAAAATTAATAAAATAAATAAATGAAACAATAAACAATAAAAACAAATATAACAAAAAACAACAAACTTTAATTATGTTACTCACAGTCATGAGATCACCTTGTTTTTAAAATAAAAATAAACTAAAAAACAAAAATACAACAAACTTTAACAATATTAGTAACATTGAGTTCAACTTTCATTAGGAGAAAAAATCAAATGAATAAATAATAGAGGAACAAACAAGGTTGGAAACAACATTGAGCATGAGGTTATAGAGAGGACTAAATTGGAACAATTCATTAATAATTGTCTTCAAAGTATCAAGTTATTACTTAAAATATAATAGAGAGTTGGAGAATCAAGGGGAATCACAACAAGAAGGGAGACACAATCATTATATCAAACAAAATAAAATTGATTGCATATTTAGAAAACAAGAATAGATGGAGATAATGAAAAAGGAAAGAGTTGTATATAGCTTTATCATATCAACCTCATTGATGTGAATAATGGAATTATATGTAAAAAGAGTGATAAAATGAAAAATAAATTTGATAATATAAATATAAACGAAAAAAATTGAAAGATAGCAAGTCACATGATCCACTCTAAAGCAACAAAAAAATAGCATACACTTAGAAAACACAAGAATTAGATGAAGATAATATAAAAGAAAAGAATTATATAGTTCCATATCAACCCCACTAATGTGGTCGATAAAATTGTA
This sequence comes from Torreya grandis, assembly GCA_037957365.1. NCBI lineage: Eukaryota > Viridiplantae > Streptophyta > Pinopsida > Cupressales > Taxaceae > Torreya > Torreya grandis. The sequence goes on along the minus strand of JARHVA010000173.1, from coordinate 3,833,836 downwards.
TCTACAAATGAATTAATAAGTATGAAAAGGGACTTTATGTTATAAAAGTAAGCAAAATAATTAAAACACAAAGAGATAATAGAGGTTACATAATTCAATTGTAAAGTAATGACGCAAAACAACATGCTTTTAAAATAAAGAAATAAAGTATAAGAAATTATGGACAAAGGATAAGAAGAATTACTTACTCTAAAATAATCTCTGCGTCGATAGAAAGTTACACATGGGAGTTTATCAATTATAACAAAGGGAATGAGTATAGCACAAATCAAAGAAATCAAATATAAAATAACAAGCCGAATATTCCTAAAGGAGTGGTATTTTAGACAACAAAAAGCGAGTTGTAATCAGGACTAAGAAGGCTCTATGGCCACATAAGACGTTGAATCTACGACTTGGTTTGGTTTTGGGGTCAGTTGAGAAAATATTTTTTCATTGTTTATTTGTTGAAAATGGGTGTATTTGAACTCATGGTCTTTTGGGTAAGGAAAACCTTCTTTTTAGATATGTAAGAGTGTAAAAAATTAGATTTGTCAAACTCGTAGAGCTGCATTTGTTTGTGATAAACTCTTTATTCTTGTATGTATTATAAAATTCTTTGAGTCTCATAAAATTATACGTAAACTAGATGCGACTAAAATTGTAGCACAACAAGGAGCATTGAATTGTAGTGTGAGCCCAAAAAACCTCCTAATAATAAAAAATAAAAAGATGGTATGAAATTTGCACGTGTTACAGCTTAAAAGTTACTAGGTCACCTAACAAATAACAAAAATAAAAAAATTAACCATATTAGTAACAATCATTGGGTCACCTTAAATAATTAAAAAATAACAAACTTTAAGTATACTAGTAACATTGAGTTTAAAATTCATTGGAAAAATAAATTAAATGAACAAATAATAGAGGAAGAGTAAAGGTTAGAGACAACACTGAACACGATTATTAAGAGGATTAAATTCAAACAATTCATTGATGATTGTCTCTAAAATAATCAAGATATTATTTAAAATATAGTATAGAATTGGATAATAAAGAGGAATCATAAAAAAAAGGGAAATTAGAACAATTCATTAATGATTGTCTTTAAAATAATCGAGATATTACTTAAAATATAGTAGAAAATTGGATAATCAAGGGGATTTGTAACCCAAAAAAAAAGACACATTCATTATATCAAACAAAATGAAAATTAAATTAAATTGAGAAAATAAGAATGGGATGAAGATAACTTGAGAAGGGAAGAGTTGTATACTCTTACATCAACCTTATTAGTATGGTTAATGGAATTACATATAAAAGGGTAATAGGTATGAAAAGAAGATTTGATAATATAAATATAAATGTAAAAAAAATTGTAAGATAGCGAGTCGCATAATCCAACTCTAAAGTAATGAAGGAAAATAATATGCTCTTAGAAAACATAAGAATTAGATCAAGATAATCGATAAAGGAAATAATTATATGGTTTCATCTCAACCCCACTAATGTGGTTGATAAGGACGGGGAATCTACGACATGGAGGTTGATTAAAAAAACCTTTTTCATTGTTTATTTTGTTGAAAATGGGGGTATTTGAGCCCATGATTATTTGGGTAGGGGAAACCTTTGTAGGTATGTAGAACTCAAAAATTTGTATAGTTTTAGTTTTTTTTTTTTTTTTTGGTTGTGATGGACTTTTTTATTTTTATGTGTTAGAGAATTTCTTGAGTCTCGCGAATCATATGCAAATTAGATGTACGAATACGATGAATTATAGTTGAGTACAAGGAATCTCAATCATAAAACTAAGAATTAATGCAAATTTTGTACATATGTTATACTTTAGAAATTAGCAGTAACCCAAAAAATAAGAAAAAGATTAAACAAAAAAAATAAAAAATTATATTACTGAAAAAACAAAAACAAAATGATAAACAATAAAAACAAATGAATTAAAAATCAACAAACTTTAACTATATTACTAACAGAGGTCACTCTTTAAAAAAAAAACTAAACTAAACTAAACTAAACTAAAAAACAAAAATACAACAAACTTTAACAATATTAGTAACATTGAGTTCAACTTTCATTCGGGGGAAAAATCAAATGAATAAATAATAAAAGAATAGAAAAGTTTGGAAATAACATTGAGCACGAGGTTATAAATAAAAATAAATAGGAACAATTCATTAATGATTATCTTCAAAGTAATTGAGTTATTATTTAAAATAAGTAGAGAGCTTAAAAGTCAAGGTGAATTACAAAAGAATGGAGACACAGTTATTATATCAAACAAAATAAAATTGATTGTATATTTAAAAAATAAGAATGGATGAAGATAACAAAGAAGGAAAGAGTTGTATAGCTTTATCATATCAACCTCATTGATGTGAATAATGGAATTATATGTAAAAGGGGTAATAAATATGAAAAAGAAATTTGATAATATAGATGTAAACAAAAGAATTGAAAGATAACAAGTCACATAATCTAACTTTAAAGCCACAAAGTAAAATAGTGTGCTCTTAGAAAACACAAGATTTAGATGAAGATAATATAAAAGAAAATAATTATATAATTCCATATCAACCCCACTAATGTGATCGATAAAATTGCATGTAAATGAACTACTAAGTATGAAAAAGGACTTGATGTTATAAAGGTAAATAAAATAGTTGAAACACAACAAGATAATAGAGGTCACATAATTCAATTGTAAAGTAATGAAGCAAAACAAGATGCTCTTAAAATAAAGAAATAAAGTGTAATAAATAATGGACAAGGAACAAGAGGAATTACTTGCTCTAAAACAAACTCTACAACAACAAAAGTTACACATAGGAGTTTATCAATTATAACAAAGGGAATGAGTATAGCACAAATGAAATAAATCAAATATAAAATAACAAGCTGAATATTCTTCAGGGGGTGGTATTTTAGACAGTAACAAGTGAGTTGTAGTCAAGATTAAGAAGGTTGCATCTCCACATTTTCATTGTTTATTTGTTGAAAATGGGTGTATTTGAACAAATGGTCTTTTGGGTAGGAAACCCCTTCTTTTTAGATATGTAAGAGTGAGAGAAAATAGTTTTGTCAAACACATAGCGGTGCATTCTTTTGTGATAAACTCTTTATTCAAGTGTTTGTATTAGATAATTCTCTAAGTATCATGAAATAATATGCAAACTAGATGCAACTAAAGTCGTAGCACACGTAGGGGGCATTGAATTGTAGTGTGAGCACAAGAAATTCCCTAATAATCAAAACGAAAATATGGTAATAAATTTGCACGTGTTACACCTCAAAAGTTACTAAGCCACCCAACAAATAACCAAAAAAAATATTAACTATATTAGTAACAATCAAAAAATAATAAGTTTTAAGTATACTAGTAACATTGAGTTTAAAATTCACTAGAAAAATAAATCAAATGAACAAATAATATAGAAAGAGTAAAGGTTGGAGGCAACACTGAACACGTGATTACTTAGAGGACTAAATTTGAACAATTCATTAGTGATTATCTTTAAAATAATCAAGATTTTACTTAAAATATAGTATAGAATTGGATAATAAAGGAGAATCATGACCCAAAAAAAAAGGAAATTGGAACAATTCATTAGTGATTTCTTTTTAAATAATCAAGATATTACTTAAAATATAGTAGAGAATTGGATAATTAAGGGGAATCGTAACAAAAAAAAAGCGGACACAATTATTATATCAAACAAAATGAAAATGAATTTAAATTTATAAAATAAGAACGAGATGAAGATAAATAAAGAAGGAAAGAGTCATATACTATTACATCAACCTCATTGGTGTGGTTAATGGAATTATATGTAAAAAGGGTAATGGGTACAAAAAGAAGATTTGATAATATAAATATAAACCAAAACAAAATTTTAAGATAGTGAGTCACGTAATCCAACTCTAAAGTATTGAAGGAAATTAATATGCTCTTAAAAAACAAAAGAATTGGATAAAGATAATCGAGAAAGGAAATAATTATATGGTTCCATATCAACCCCACTAATGTGGTTGATAATTTTGTATTTAAATGAGTTAATGAGTATGAAAAGGGGATGTGATATTATAAAGGTAAATAAATAATTAAAAGACAACAAGATAATAGTATTTTATTAGAATTTAAATTAATTGGTATATTAACCCTTTCAGAGAAATCAAATATAATATAACAGAATATTTTAAATCAACTTGCGATAAGCAAAATGAAAGTAAAATACAAAAATTAATAAAGTATAATTGAATAAAAAAGACTGACTATGAATAAAATGAAAGATTTAACTATTTATTATTTGAAATCTGACTGTGTGTAATTGATAGACAATTATAAATAACTAATAGGAACTGATTCTACAAGTGCACAATGGCTGAGACTAACAGTTGTGAAGGACATGAATGTCTAACTTGGGACAACATTGACTACCACTATAGTCCTAAGTTGGTTGATCTTGTCTTTTAATAAAAATTAGGCAACTCAAGGTATAATCATCTGTGACAGCTAAAATCATGCATGTGTACAAAAATTTGACCTTTAGATGTGCACAAAAGACCCACAAATGACCTCTTCAAAGTTGAAACCCTAATAAAGCTTCCAATGATCGAAAACCTGCTTATAGAAAAAAGAGGAAGTGCAATGGGATCATATGACCCCAATGACACCCTCAATGACTAATCGATGCCTATGTATCCAATACTTTGAAGAGGGAAATCAATCCCACTTAGTTCTCCCATTTAGATAGATTTGTGCAATTATGCTTTTTTGACTATATGAATACACCTAGAGATAACTTGAAAACTTGAGTATGTTTTGTTTTGACTTGGATAAAATAATCTTTGGACTTGGTTAAGGACTATTTCAAATGGTTGGAATTAGAATTGGAAATAATATGGAAGGTTTACTCAATGTGCAATAATGTGAGTGTTCCCTTGTATTGAAATTGCCAAGTGGTAGAATATGTGACTTAAGTGTGCCTTTATAACAATCTAAAAGGGGAAAACCTCACACTACCTATATTAAAAATACAGACCAAATTGTAAAGGAGGGTCCAATTTTGAAAAGTGTTTATTAAAAGAGTTAAGGATAAGATTGACCCATAAGGGATAATAATGTGTGATGTTATTATCCCCTACTAGACATTTTTGTAAGGGAAATGTGCAAATTTTGAGTCTAGGGATGTCTGTACATATACTTAGAGGGGTTTTTAGTTTTTTAGAACATTCATGTAGGTGTGAAATAGCAATTTAGTAAGGAATATGTCCATATAGGTGTTTAGGATATAGTGAGGTGGCAAAATAGTTCCAAATTAAGTGCTCAAGTTGATAAAAAGTGAAATAGAGCCAAAACTGACATTATCAAATATTCATGACCAAATTTGAGTGACTACATTTTCCCCCACTTTAGTTTAAAAATTAAATTACTAGAGTAAATAAAATATATACTTAAGTATGTAGAACACACTTTGCCTTTGAGAGAAAGCTCCAAATCATGCAAGGCATTCCATGGAAAATCCTGTAATGATGTAAAAGTAGTGAATGCTCATATGTGAAACTAAAAATTAGAATGTAACTTGGGTTTGAAATTTTTAAAAATAACAAGGAAGAAGTACATATGTATGTGTGAAACCAATGTTGCTCTTAAACTTTGCTTGGAAATGATGCTTCTTTGAAGCATTGAAGAGTTGGTGCTTCCCATGAAACACTCAGAGAGGTTGGTTCCTTAGCTAAACTAATGGAGCTTTTGAGGGCGATCAAACCCCAAATTGAATTGAACTTGTATACAAAATAAAACCCATTAAGAGACACAAAAACCTCAAATTGTGTTGTTCTTTGTAGCCCCAAGACATGAAATGACTTAAAATTCATAATGAATTTGTAGATAATAATTTTAGGGGGTTGAACCTCTAAGTTATACATCATGCACTTTAATTGAATCAACCACTATATATGGCTTGTATATTCAATTGTCACTTCGTTCTTTAGTTCTTGAATGCACAATCAAAAGAGAATGGACAACATCCATGCTCCTACCATGCCCATAGACAACAAGTAGTATTGAAAGCATGGAATGAATTTGTAACATGCCCTCCATTGATAACTGTAGAATCTTTAGTTGTATGTAGATGCAAATTTGTAAATTTTGTTTGAAACTTGTAAATGAATTTGCATCATGCACTCAAAATTGTATGAATATGTACTTTGTTTTTTTAATGTGAGTGCATATGCATGGCACATGCTCCTGTAATTTGTGTCAATTATTGTATTTTGAGCTATTTTAAAATTTTGAAATTATATATTGTACTCAAAACTAGTTTTTACTCTTGAAGAGGCTTGTCTCATGCATAAAAAGCCCACTGAATGCCCCCCTTTTGAGGTGAGGCAATTGTATCCTAAAATTCAATCATCTTAAAATAAAATATAATCATATCATGCGTAGTAAGATGTAATTATTGAATAATGTAGCATAATGTGAAAAGTATGTCGACATAGTAATATATGTATCATTCAAATTACATATGTAAATATGAGGCAAGGCCTATAAAAATGTGTCAACGAAGCTCATATTAGTAAAATGTATAATTAGTAGCCCTTGTATTAGCTAGTGCATGATATGGATCATGGTACTCATCAAACTCAACAAGCTCAACAAGCACACAAATACAACAAGGTGATGTCAAACAATAATGCCAAGGGCCACATACAAGGGACATGTTCAAATATCGCATAAATAAAGTTTATGTGTACAAGGCCAAGGGCCACACAAAAAGGACATGGATAACGTTGCAAACAAGGGACATGTTAAAATGTCACACAAAACATACGACCAAGGGCCAAGACATGTTGAAATGTTGCACATACCAACAAGATCTCATGGAGATGTTTAAAAAATTTGCACACAAATGCCAAGGATCATATAATAGATAAGTAAGATCTAATCTACTATGTACAAGTAATAACATAAATGAAACATACAAAACTAAAATTGTAGTCTACACCATGTCTATGTAATGTGATCATATCCAAGCCAACAACATATATCCATGTACATAATGTAAGATAGATATGTTAGAAAGACATTTGTAAGAAGTATATAGCTCATCAGTATAGGAGTCATAGAACGTTAACACCTAGAAATATTTTTATATGTGGATAAGATGCGCCAAGTTTAGCAATGCTATTAGATAGAGGCAAGTTCAATATCTTAGTCCTTTTAAAGTTTGTATTTCTTGCATAACACTCATAAATACTAGTGAAATGCATGTGTGATAATAAAAAATAGTATGTTATCAACTAATTTGAGATAAATAATATATGTCAATGGTGTAGAATAAATGTCTAATTTTGAATTTTAGAATATTTTGAATGTTTTTGTAATTTTGAAATTTTTTTGTACTTTTTTCACTTTGCAACTTAGAACAAATAGAAACTAGTGTTAACTAAGGTTTTGAAAATAGAAGAAAAGAGAGGGATGTGAACAATCCACAACATGTGTCAATGTGAAGTATGCACTAGAAATGATGTCATGGCCATGTGTAGGTGAGATGCCCCCATTGTATGTGTGAATTATAACTTTAAAAAGCCTATATAAAATTGAATAAGTATGTGGAGGAATGATTATACATCCTTATTTCATTAAACACACACTTATCAATGTATCTAGCATGTATGATCAATATGACACAAGAAAATAGAGATTTTTCATTAATAATTATTGGTGTGTATACTAGGATTGAGTAAAATATCGAAACATTGGTAATATTAAGGGTTTATGTGTTCATATTATAATTTAACTATGAAAAATGGTACAAGATAGGATCGACCAGCTCAGGAAAGTACTGGTAGTTAGTTCTATCCTAGAATGGTTGATATTGTCTTTTATTAAATATGTAGTTTTGATCAATCAAATTGTGAAAACAACAAGGTAAATGGAAAATGAAAGCAATATAGATCATTGTTTTGGATTGTTTAGATTTGAAAAGTAAAAAAGAAGAGCCAAGAGGCTAAAAAATCACCAAGAGCCAAGGGCTAGAATAAATTGATCCAATCAATCACATGTGAAATAATTAGAAGCGTAACATTGTGAAGTAATTAAGAAGCTATATATAATCAATTTTTTTGTTTTTTTTTTAATTTCTATTATTTGAGTGTTTTTGAGTTTTTTGAATATTTGACAATGCAACATATTAACCAATGATTCCATCAAGACAAGGGTCATAATAATCTATAATAAATGGTAAAAGGGTCGCATTTTATGAATAAAATAAGCTAGATGTGTATGATTCATAATCAAAAAATTCATCATGTGTTGTAATGAAACTATCTAGATCACTACTTATGTGAGGGAGGAGTAGTTCTAAGAGATGTGGAATGGTTTTAAATCTGATGAGTAGTAGGAAATTATGCCACATGTTTTACTTTTTTAGGAACATGTTGATCTGCATGTATCACTAATTGAGAAGGTGTTGTATGTGATTTTGCTTGTTTTGAGCTTGACACCTTTTTCCCGATAAGCTATTTTTGCATTGGTTGTTTTTTAGACTTTTACACTTTTTTTTGTTGAATTGGTTGAATAAAAACCTTTTGCATAGGTGCAAAAATTGTAAATATATTTTTTAGTTACATGGATATATCAATGAATTATGGCGGTGGATGGGGAGAAGATATTTTAGATTTTATAGGGTGCTCATAAAGGATTCCTAAAATTATAAAAACTTGATTAAAATGAATGTAATTTAGGCATTGATGTATTGTATAAGGTACAACACAAAGCTTTTATAACCAAGGGTGTCCTAATATCATGTCAAAGACCTCACTCTATGATAGAACTATAAAATTAGTAGATAGTATAATAAGGTCCATCTGAAGAGGCAACACAATGTGTCCCAAATTAGTTTTTTATTTCTCATTAAATGTCTTAACACTTTTAGATGTTGCTTGTATGGCATGCTATGTGTAACCCAATGAATGGAGTAATGTTATTGTACATGCATTCTCACTTGATCCATTATCAACTAGCACACTATGAATGGGTTGTTGATCAATATATGCACATATACATAAAGTGAGAAAATCATAATCATCATCCATTATCTCAATATAATTAAAAATTATCATAGGAAGTAGATGAGTTGTTTAAACAATTATACTAATAATACCATCTAATGGATTATCATATGACTCAAGAGGTGGATATGCATTGTAGGTATGATGTACTACTGAACTACCCTTGTTTGTATCATGGTTTGAAAATAACTTACTAAAAATATTCAACTTAATATTGCCATTTTGTTGAGGCTTAGTTTCCTTTGTAGGAGTACCTAACTCAATGACATTATTATAAACAAGATACTGATTAAGGTGTTTGAGTTTGGAACATATCTTAGTAGAATGAACATTTCATCTATGGTAATCATAATATGCATTATTATCAAAATATTTACCTTGAGGTTTACTTATATCTTGTTTAAATGGTGGAGGTAGAGTAGTAAGACTGCACTCTAGTAAATTTTGTAGCAATTTATGATGTGGTTGTGGTAATGTAGAGAATTTCCTCCTTGGTTGATATGATAAAATAAGTTTTTAGAAAGATTTAGAGCTAATATTAACTTTGATATTTGCATCAAATTTATTATCTATTAGCTTAGCTTTGTAAGATGGTTTGCTTTGAACATCATTGTGGAAGTAGATGCATGTGCATATTTGAGATTGTTTAAAGCAATAAGCTTGAATTATCTCTCTCTTATTATATGAAAACATTCCTCAAATGATATGATTTTTTTTTTAAATAATTGACTCATGCAAAGGTGAAAATAAACTTTATTTAAAAATATCTTGTAATTAATATTCTACCAATGTATTAGTCATTTTGGTAAGCATGGTCTTGTAATGAAGTACATAATGATTGATATGATCATTAGTTATTTGTTTAAGCTTAGAAATTTGTGTGTAATCTTTTAAACTTCTTAGAAAAATCTTAATTATAAACTTCTCATTGAAATCACAATCCAAACATGTCGCATGAAAATATCTAATATGTTGTTTTGGTTCTCATTTATCTTCATACAATGAAAGTTCAGGAGTTATAAATCCTAAAAGTATAGGATATGCTACAATGTTAAGTGCTAATGGATTATGAAGAAAGTCTTGAGAATCCAACAATTGGCTAGTTTTTGGTATGCCTTACTATAACTGCAACACCTTAGCATGCAAATGTGAAATAATTTACACAAGGGATTGTGTAGTAGGCAAGTTATGTTTTTTAGTATGCATAACTATCAAAGTTCCTATGTGAGTCATTTGGATAGGCATGGACACAGAGATTTATTGGTAGCCATGTGATAGTATTATCAATAGTAGAAGTAACAACACATGTAGTAGGGTTTACAATGCGAAAGAATAATTCTTGTTGTGCATTGAGAGTATAAATTTTTGCTTTTTGTGCATTTTTAGAAGATAAAAGGACTTATATTTATTTTGGTATATTTCATGGCATTTGATGAAGTCCTTCTCTAAATATGGATAAATGTTGGATTTGTGCATGATCTACTCCATCTAGTTCCCTAGGATGTGTCCTATATAAGCTTTCATGAGTATTTTGTGTGTTACGGTCACCTTCATTAGCTCGTTCATTATGATCATCATCTTTAAAAAAAAAATTGAGTAATTTTTTAATCAAAATAAAGGGAATCATTGTTTGCATTAGATGAATCCTTTTGAATAGTGGGCAAAGGGATTTAAATGTGATCAATATGGGCCACACTCAACTACATCTTAAAGGAATAAAGGAGGTAGGTTTTTTAGATGGCACATACAAATAACATGTAAAGGATATTGTAAATGATAACTAAAAAAATAAAGTTAGAAACAAAGGAAAAAAATTATGTATGGAGAATAGTAAATTCCCCTAAAATCCAAGGTTAAAAGAAAATAATTTCAATGTCAGCTATTATATCTAAGGTCAAAAACAAGTTTTTATAATGTCAGATGCTCAAAAATTTATCTAAACCCAAGGACAAAAGTTTTGAATCAATGCTCAAATAAAAAGTAGGTTTACCAATATTTTTTATCGAAATTTGAATTAATTTGTTTATTAACCCTAATTATAACAAATATAATATAATATAATATAATTTTGTAAATCAAATGAAATAAAAATACTAAATTAATAAATGTACAACCAATTAAAATAATACTAACTATGAATAAAATGAAAGACTTAATTATTTACTATTTGAGATCTGATTGTGTGAAATTGACAAAGAACTGGAATTGATTAACATGGATTGATTATGTAAGTGCACAAAGACTAAGATTGAAATTAGTGAATGACAAGATCGTTTCGCTTGGGGAACAGGATTAAACGTCACTATAGTCCTAAGTATCAATCTTGTCTTCTATTTAAAATTAGATTACTCAGGGCACAATCATTTATGACAACTTAAATCACACATATTTGTAGAAATTTGACCTTCATATGCACATGAAAGACATGAAAATGACTTCTTCAAAGTTGAAATACTAATAGGGATTGCAATAGTTGAAAATTACAAATATAAAAAGGAGGAGTGTAATGGGTTGAGCTGACCCAATCACCCCTAGATGACTAATCATTGCCTATGTATCCAATACTTCAAAGAGAGAAATCAAGCCAACGTAATTCTCCCACTTAGAGTGCTTCGTGAAATTGTGCTCTTTTGAATATATGAATACATCTAGAGATGGCTTGAACAATTGATCATGATTTGATTTGACTTGGATAAAATAAGCTTTGGAATTTGTAGAGGACTACTTCAAATAATTAGAATCAAAATTGGGAAGAATGGGGAAGCTTTGTTTAATGTGCAACAATGTAAGTGCACCCTTGTATTAAAATTGACAAATGGTAGAATATGTGACTTAGGTGTGCCTTTATATCAATCCAAGAGGGGAAAAACTCTCAATACCTATCCTAAAAATATGAACAAACCTATAAGGGAGGGTCCAAGTTTAAAAATTGATCGTTAGAAGAGCTAATTATAGGATCAACCCATAAGGGACAATAACGTCTACCACTATTTGTCATTAAGGGAAACATGTGAATTTTGGGTCCAATGAAGTCCATATAGATGCTTAGAGGGGTTATATTAGTTTAGAACATTTATGTAGGAGGAAGATATCAATTTAGAAAGGAATAGGTCCATATAGGTGATTAAGATAGACTGAGGTGGAAAAATAGGTCCAGATTAAGTGCTCAAGTCAATTAAAGTAAATAGGGCCATATAGGACATTATTATTTGTGATCAAATTTGAGTGATTAAAAATAGATATCAATAATCCAATAGTAAAGTAATGCATGAAAATTACATGATCTTAAAATAAACAAATAAACTACCAAAAAAAAATATGGATAAAGGACAACAAAAATTGCTTACTCTAAAACAAACTCTATGTCGATAGAAATTTACACATGGGAGTTTATCGAGTATGACAAAGGGAAAAATAATAATGCAAATAAAAGAAATCAAATATACAAAAAAAATTGTGGAAATGAAAGGATAGGCCAAGTCTTGGGCACAAGTGGTAAAAGGATCATTATCTAAGCAAATAAAGTTTGTAGAGAAACATGCATTATTACAAATGAGAGAAGAAAGATAAAGGTATGATAAAATTATATATATAATCATAAAAGCAATGAAAGATTATAGATAAGGAAAAAACACCAATAATTTAATAAAATACATTCTTGAAGACAAAGTGCAATGAATAAGCCATATTTATTAAGCATACATATTGATAAAAGTGAAGGAGGGAAGGACATGCATATAAGAGTTATAATAAAGAGCATGGAAAGAAATAACATATTACTAAGAAATTGAAAGTTGTTGAAATACACGTGGTTTAATTTAGATATGTGTGTAACCTTGATACAACAAAAAAAAAAAAGGGAGAAGCAACTCAAATAAATGGAGGCAAATAGGCATAGCTAAAAAAAAAAAAAAACTAGAATGGAAATTAGGGTTTCACCCTATGTGCAAGCCTAAGCCTTTTTTCTGGTGGTATGCATGAGACTGTGTTTTTTTTGTAGTCTACAAGAGTTCTCTAATCTCCTTCTAGAAGTGGCATCACCCTAGCATGGCTTATCTACAACTTAAGGTTGTGATCCTTTTATTCTCATGATGTCTACATGTTTTTAAGTGAGCCGGTAATTGTTCTGACGCAACATCTATATCTTGTTCTTCCCTATGAGTTCTTATGTCTTAATGAGGGCATATTTGTTAGATTCAATGCATAAGGTGTTATAGGCCGATCATTTTCTTGCCTTGCCTTTTTCTCCTTCAAGGGTTTCACCAATGATATGTGACTCAACTTTAATTTGTGGTCAAGGTAATCAGGGGAGGGTTCATGTCTCTTTTGATGTCCCTATGGTTAAGCTGGGAGGTGAGGTTTTGAGAGATGAGTCTTGGTTTTTGACAATCACTGTGGTTTGTCACTTCCACAAATTCTGGTTGAGCACTGTTAACTTGCATGCCTGTATTTCCAAACATTAGAAACCCATCCTTTCTAATACCTTTGTTATACATTTATGTTCCAAAGGCTTTTTCATTATTGTGTCCTCCTCAATTGAGGATAAAGATCAGTTGTTGCATTCGGGTCCTTGGTCTTAGGATAAAGTTTTTCTTTGCATGAAACCATGGTACCTTATCTTCAATCATGTTACCAATTCTTTTTGTTTTTACCCAAGTGTGGGGTAGGTCACCTCATTTACCCATGTAATTTTGGAAGGCTCATTATCTTCAAGCAATCAATGGTTATCTTGTAGATTTTACTTCTTTTTCTCTTGAGACTGATGATCACACGCAAACCACCTTTACCTGCATGTGCATTGTCATGGATCTCTCAAATGGTTTACTATAAATTTTAAAGATAAAGGCTAGTTATAGAATTTTGACTCAACCTCTAGACTAGGAAAGGATAAATTTTATATGCAAATTATTATTTACTCACAAGCATGTAGAAAAGAAAATTACTGCCCAAGGAAATTGGGTGATCATGATAATATCAAGATAAAATATAGAAAATCTATAACTTGGTGGAAGGATGTTGAGGGTGATCATTTGATCGTTTATGGTAAGGTTAAGGATAAAGCCTCACATGTTGTTTCTTTAATAAAAAATAATATTAAAGCTTCACCAATTGCTTCTCCTGCCATGTCTTCCTCCATAATGATTTCTTCTTCTACTTCTTCTTCTTTCAAAAAGGTTGATCTCTTTGGTAAAAAAGGTTTTGTTTTGGATGACTCTACTCTAGGGTCTCCTTGGATCACATTTGATCTCTCTTTGCAATAATTATGTCACTCCAACTGGGGAGTTCTTAGATAACTGTAAAGTTTGGACAACGGTCTTGCATAGGATGAATTCTACTATAATAAGAACTTTTGTCGTATGAAACTTTGTTCTCATAAAAAAGCAAGAGTATCTTAAGGAAACATGTTGTTGTGGTTTCTAGTTATTTGGGATTACTTTGAAAATTATTTTGACAAGTCTCCTTGCTCGGGGTTTATCCCTTAATTTGGTTTTGAATAAGCCTTTTGGGTTTTTCCCTCTTGTAGGTGGAGAAGTGTGGAATCCACCTTCTTCCATCCGATTTCTTGTATATCTCACTTTTATCTTAGTATGTGTGAGGGTCCCTTTAACCCTTAACATTAATCAAATTAAAAAACCCACATTAATAACCAAATGCCATAAAATAGATAGGAAGTTGGGGTTCTCTATGATAACCTAACAATACTAAGCTATAACTACAAAGGTTACCCTCAGTGGCAAGATCTTGAGTTGGTGTCTATAGCAAAAAGAAGAGATGTCATCATACATGTATAAACATCGAATTACAATGGTTGCAAATATATAAATTTTGAATGGTATAAAATAGCATCAATATGGAATAAAATGACTAAAAATAACAAAGGTCATGAAGGAGGAATAGTGATATTTAAGAAACATAAAGAACCATGAAAGTGGAAAAGTAAGACCCAAACAACATTTAGGTCAAGATAACTGAAAAATGAACTAACAACTAACCTTAAAACTTTCTACTTTCCCCTGTAAGGATTGGAATTATATAAGAAAATGAATTTAAATTGTGAAGATTCATATGCCTCATTATAAAGAGACATCCTGATTAATAGCAACCTGGGGGAGATTGCTTCAATGTAAGGACAATGAATTATCATGGGCTCATTTTGAGAAATAAATATGGTATGGAAAACATTTATTTTGTTATGGAAAGAAGAAAAATAAATTGGGAAAGGTCCTTTTATGATGAAAAAGGAGTTGTCACATGCCACAAGGAATTTTTTTGGAGATATATATAATATATTACACGATCATTTATAATGGCATGATCATATGGTATAGTTCTGATAAATTAACATATGATAAAACAACTTAAACATAGTTTACTATGTTATTTATTCCATGTATATTTATATTGAGACAAATGTATATAAAGTTTCAAAATTCTGCCATAGAAATTAAATCTATTCATATTCCATCATGCATGAAGATTTGTATGCTAGGAGAGGACATCTATCACAATAAAGATAATACACCCTTGCAAGGTAATATCCTCATGCCTCACAAAAAATGACAAATATTTCAAACACCCATGAAAAATCTCTCAAGAAAAAAATAAAGTGGTATATTTAGTATATCTAGTTGTCGTAATGATAACAATATATTGATTTCCATAATTCATAATTCACTTAGTTCATGTAAAAGATATAGGACACAGAGGACAAATAAAAATTCCTTGAATGTTCTGTTGTCACTTTGAGATGTACCTTTGAGGAAGGTCTTTAAGATTCCTCACCCAATTGACATAATGGGATCACTTCCAAGCTATGGGTGACCTATAATGGAATTAAACCTCCAGAGAGAGCTAGTCCCTTTATGAATCACCTTGATCCTCACCTAAACTACTTCTTGATAATGAAAAGAGAGAGAGACACAACTACTTCTTATACTTCTAAAAATAACTATGGGGTGATGCCCAAAAATTGAATACCTCAACTTACTTAGACACACATAAAACGAACTCAAAGAGCACTCACACATATAAAACTCACGATTCACTAATGAATCTTGAACATAAGTGTTTTGTGGAAAGGATTCAACTTATAATAGTACCCAGAAGGATGACCACTTGTCTTAGGAAGCTCAAATGATATTATAAATTCTCGACATCTATTAACTATTATACCTATCTTAGATAAATTTATGTAAAAGACATCGAGAGATATCATTCTCAAGGTGCCTATTTTATATTGGATTTGTGACATAAGTGGAATAGACAACTCAAGAATGATATCTCTCGATGTCTTTTACATAGATTTATCTAAAATAGGTATGTTAGTAGCAGTTGTGCATTTTGCATATTTATTTAACATATAATATGAAGTTTTTCATAAAATTTGAAATTTATAATATACATCATAGTAAATTATACAAAACTATAATACACAATACATTAAATCACCCAAAACTTTAATATACATCATCTAAATTTTTTAATCGAAATAGTTATTTAATACTCATCAAAATGTACCACACATATCACATATAATGTCAAATAATGAATAAGTACACATCACATAAAATGTCAAATAATGAATAAGTATATGTACCTATTTCATAATTACATAAAATTATTTTTCCTCTAAAAGTTTTAATCTCTCTTCCTCAGATTTCCGTTTGGAAATTTGTTTCCATATTTTAGATTTTCATAGTGATCATATGTAAAAGGAGGTAATATTATTAGTCCCTCCAAGGGCTTTACATGAGATATAGCCACAAATGTTAATCATGTTCTTTCTGATTGAATTATATCAATTATGGCTTTTGAAAGAGTCAAACCTTGTGATTTGTGTATTGTTAATGCCCAAGCCAACCATAATGGTAGTTGGGATGTGTGTCCCCTTTGTATTGGTGCAATTAGAACTTATATAGAGTCTCATATTCAAATGGTATTCTTGAGTAACTTTCAAGCTCGACCATAACATATGTTAGCGGTTCTAGTGGGGCACTCTTAGGTTTATAGATTATACTTTTGATATACTCTATAACTCCATTTAGAAGACATGCTTCTATCCAAACATTGGAAGTTAACATGACCCTTGCATCAATAGATATCAGTAACTCCAAATCAAGTTCATCATTGGGACCTCCCATTGGTGCATTGGCACTTATTAATTTGGTTGCAATGCTACGTGCAACTAGTCTTTTCAATGAATATAATTTTCTTTTATTGTGGTTATGCACATTATCGTTTGTGGAAAATAAATGAATACAATTGTAAAGGCCTTCATTGGTGGTTAGTTATTGTCATTAATAGATTCCAATCATCTATTGTTTGATTTGCATATCTTAGATTTTTTAGTAGCTAACGAAACCTTTGTTGGTCATCACTTTCTCCTTCCTATCTAAATATCTTATCCAAAGTAACAACTATTTTGAATTCTTCCCATAATAGTTTTGCTCATTTGTTGTTATCATATGGTGGTCTATATTTAATAAGAGGAAGCTCACCCAAATATCTAAAAATAATAATATATCTACCATCAAAACTCATGTTTGCATTTTCAAGAAATGCTTGATGTTGTAGACACTCAAAAATTGAACACGAAAGTTTTAGATGTCAAAATGCCTTGGACCCCTACTAGACCCTGAAGCTAGTTGACCACCTAGTTAACTAAGCTCCCGTACTAACTTAAACCTTTGAAAACCCCTTTTATCAACCAATTTTTAAACTTGTCTTCACCCATTTCTCCCTAGGCTCTCGACCACTGACGATCAACCTAATCTTTACGGTTAACCTGATTGTCGATGGTCAGGTATTCAACTTGCTTTAAAGCCACTTCTAGCTATGTATAATATAAGCATGACACAATTTAACAACTTCCCTTTTATGATGCTAACAAGATTTAAAGCATCATAAATAGAAACTTCATCCCCCTATCCAATTAGTAACTTCTTCCTACTCAATTAGCAACTTCATCGTATAAAAAGAGAAGATTAGGAGGTGAAATGGAGGGATGTCCAAGTTATCAAATCTTCTTACACACAGGTATCCAACCTTCCTTCAAAAATCAAGTAGTAGTAATGGAGATCTGAACCTCTAATCGAGTTGTTCTATAAGCCAAATTACTATCACTCTGGCCATATTGCTCCAACCTTCCACCATTAACAATCTAGCAAGTTGTAAGTAACTTTGTACTTTGTTTTTGTTTTGTCTCATTTCTAACCCTCCTGACCTGATCAAACTTATCTCCTAGCTTCCCATCTCTGACTAGACCCATACCAAAACCCTTATTTGACCACTTACTCAATTTAAAATCTCTTTCTAAAAAACCTAGAAACACACATAGGCAACTGTCGATGTTTAGCCTTACCACTGGTGGTCACCTTAACCATCGATGATTAGTCCAATCGCCGATGGTTCACCCAACCATCGATGGTCACTATGGTAAAAATAACAAAAGACTATTTTTAGTCCCTTTACCTCAACCAAACCTTGATTTTTTATTCTTGTTTATTTATAGAAACTCCTTTGATTTTTTGAACTTGATCCCAATTATTTTAACACAGGTATGGACCCATTTTTGCTATTTTAGTCATTTTCTTTAAACAAGCATTTTGATTTATTCTTCTTGCATGCATTTAGTTTAATGTTACTAGATGCAAGTATTCTTTCTTTTCATCTATATCAACTTGATTGCTATCAATAGTGGATTGAGATCCTCTTAGCAAGCATATGCTTCCTCGTTCTAGCTCACACTAGGTAGTCCACTTAACTATCTCGCTAACAAACCCATTTTCAAGAGTCTTTCTTATTTGTAGGTTATTACTTCCAAACCAAACAGGAGTTTCCATCATCATCTGGATCATGTGTGCACTTTTACCATGGATTCCTTTACACACCTCTTTTACTAAATTTTTACTTGCTTTCAAATAAAGAAATGAGTGAAAATTAAGAGAAACATTTTGGCACGCCTGGTGGGACCCAATATCCCTTTTTCTTCCTTTATTCTATGCTCATACAATGAAATCTAAAATTTCTTTTGGGATTAAAATAAACCTTTTGCATACATTGATTGATTGTTTGATTTAGTTCATCTAGTTGTAAACACCTAAATCTGGCCTCCAATAACCTCCAATCAGACTTTTGACTAATTCTTACTAAAATACATAACTTGGCCTAAAAACATTAAAACACATTAAAAGCTTTGAACTTGATATAGTCAAGTGCTAATTTTGGCTAGGGTATCCCTAAGTGAGGCAATATAATTTATGGGCCAGCTAACTTTGATCAGATCATTTCGAGTCAAAATGCCAATTTTGCACTTAAGTTCTCTGGATTGCTCTTTTCTATCAAATTTCTTGCATGAGACACGTGCCTTTGTTATTTATTGTTGGTAACATCCTAAATAGGCAGATGGTTCCAATACATCTGACATTGACTTTCAATTCCAACCCAGTCAAGTTTTGAACCAATAACAAAGCATTCTAATCAATTTGAATAATTTATGCACAAAGTGCTTAATCATGCTTAAGAGCTAGTTAAAGCAAATTAGAGTCTAATTAAGAATTCCATGGAAACTTGTTGAATAATTATTTTTGGAAATGAATATTGAATATCTACATCATCAGGTGACCTTATTTCTTGAGAAGACATCCCTAGACCATAAATGCCACAAATATCAGGATTCATGCCTCCCATGCCTCATCAAAACCCTCCATGCCTCTTAATTGTTCTTCTATCCCAAATATTGATCATTTTGTTTATCAATTTTAATTACAAAATTAGATTAATCTTTTGCCACACATCTCAATCTTGAGATGGATGGTTCAGGTTGATTCTGATCAATCTCAAAAATCTATAAATAGAGAGGCCATGAACATCATTTCTAATCTATTTTGGTACAAAGTTATTATGCTTAAATATCTTCAAAAGTCTTGATAATGGAAATTTATAATGAACAAATGATTACAAAAGCTATTTCAATTAGTGTTATAATGCCAAATTGATTCCAAACGAAGCCAAATCTATAAGGTGCCAAGGAGAAGAGGAGATAGCCAATCCTCTTTTGATAAAGACTTCATGAGTAACAACCAAGCAAGCCACTACAACAAGCATTTTGGAGCATCCAAGGAAGGTAAAACAAGGTTTATTTTGTATTTTAGTTGTATGTTTTATTCATGTTTGTTAACTAAGCTCTCCCTAGTGTCTAGGCCTATAGATGTTATGCTAGTTAGTTTGTTTCTTTCATTTTGTCACTAACACGATACTAACCATCCTCTCTTGAGTCAAATTCCTAGATCACATAATGGCATGCCCAGTGGGACCAGATGCATCCTACACATGAAGAATATCATTATGCAACTTTAAAATCTTCATTTGGATCATTAAAACTCTTGTAATTTGATTTTTTAACTTTGTTTTGTCCATTTTTTTGTCATGGGTTTACACAGTAACTGTCGTTGATTGGCATAGCCATCGTCGATCATTATTTGTATAACCATTATCAGTTTGATAATCATTATCAGTTAGTAGGTGTAACCATTTTTGGTCATAGAACCAACATCGGTCACTATATTTTTCTTTAAAACACAAACTTGAGAGCTAATAGGCCATTTTAAAATGCTTGGTTTGGGGTCATACGAACTCTGTTTTGGATCATTTTTTTAAACCTTGTGTTTTCTCCTAAATTTTTAGAATTTAAAATTAGTTTAGCTACAAGTTTTATATATTTTTCCAAAAATATTTAAAAATCTATTTAAAATGTTTCTAATCTAACATATTTGCTTTTAGGGTGATGCCTTAAGGGTAGACAGGTAACCAACAGACTTAGAACTTATTAAAACATGTTATTAAGAAATCTTTGGCATGCTTTTAAAATGAATTAAGAATCTTTTATTTGGTGTTTAATGAAACATTTAGGTGCTTAAGTGAATGTTTTCATAATTTAGGCTTTCAAAGTTCACAATCTTAAGACAAAGAGGTCAAATGAACACCACCAAATCTTTCATTTGGGCTTAAAATTGAACACACTTGTCATTTTTGTCTTCAATATTTATTTGATCTAAGTTTATTTTGCAAAGAGAGGGGTGTTGCATGTATGCTTTTCCATTTGTCTCCTTTAGGGAACCCTTGGAATCAAAAGTGTCATTCCTATTGCAAAAAACCTAGTCCAAGGCTTAGAAAGAATATCATCTAAAGCACTCTCTAAAAACTTGTCAAAGTTTGGATGACCTTGAAAATGACCCTAAAGTCTTTCTATTAGTATTTTGTTTCATTGCGACTTGGCTTACAAGAGGGACGTCATTACCTCCTACGAGTTCTTTAGGGAAGCTTTAACCTAGGGTTTCATCTCCTAACATTGACTTCACTTACTCTTTTGGAGTTGCACATGGGACATATCTGTATTTGGACATCACACTACACTAAGTGAACAATAAGATGTAGTGGTTGTAAAAAAGACTAGACCTTTTTTCAACTAGCCAATGCCACAATCACCCAATTTCTATGCTTATCTTTTACATCATTTGACGTGAAATTCATTATGCAATTGATTCCCCTAGAAACGTTCAAAAGATTTCTAGTTTAGTCAACCCCACATTGCCATACCCTTGCTAGGATTTAGACAATTATACTTAGTGTATTTTGGTCATTTTTGCTTGGTATGTTTTGAGACTAAAACTTATTTATTTGTTCATAAGCCATGTCAAAACAATGTATTTGAGTAAAGGAGGGTAGTGTTATGCTGCCCAAAACATGTTTAAACCATTTTGCCTTTAAGTATTTTGAAGCACAACATAGTTCACATCATTCAAGCATGCTTATGTTGTTAGGCTGCTTAATTTATTTCAAGACTTGTTTCACCTTGTATAAAAAATCATTATTTCAAACCATGTCATGTATCCCATTTAGACCTTTGTCTTGTGTTGTCATGCTATCCAATTTTGTCTAGCTTGTTTTGTCAAATCTTTATTTTCAATATTGAGTTTTTAATTAGCCTCATCAAGTTTGTATTCAAACATCAGTTGATTTCTATTTAGGCCTTAATTCATGGGGCTGATACATAGATCTTTCTCTTTTGGGTTGCATAACTTCAGTTAATCGATTACCCAAATTTGAAAATTGTTGAGGTTTGTTTGTTCAGTACCTATCCTTATCATTATTTGTGTTTTTATTTAGGGAAACATAGTCTTTCTTCAATAGACTTTTTCCTCATGCCTTATGCCAACTGATCATGTTTATGTTTGATTTTGTGTGTCGGGTTTATGTCAAAGTTATTTCCAATTAAGTCAAATCACATCAACCTTTGTTTCAAGTCTAACGTTTCATGTCATTTGGCCAAAAGTCCTAGCATATGCCTGTTTGTTTGAGCCTAGCTTTTGACTCTATATTTGGACAAAAGACCTAGTAACTCAACTTTTCCCTTTCCTAGTTTAGACCTTGTTTGGAACACTTTGAACTAGACCTTTGACATGCTAGTTTTTATTCAAATGCTTGAACTTTTTATGCGTATGATATTTGACATTAGACATTTGATATTATAATATTTTATGTCAAGTTTTAGTACCAACCATTTTGGAGATACAGCTCCACCTTTAGACCACATTGGAGATACGACTCCACCCTTTCGACCAAGTTAGACCAAGTTTGAACCATTTATCTTTTGGACATAGTTTTTTTGGAGTTTGTAGAACTCTAAGCCTTTTTGTTTTTGGATCTTTCATCATTTATATAGATATGTGTAGCTACACCTATGGTGGAGTCATGTATAATCTAACTTATGATAGAATGGCCACACAAAATGAATTTGATGGCTTTATTCAAGACCTTAACAATATGGTTTGTGAGATAAATTTCTATCCACCTCATAATAATCATTCATGGGAACAAAGTCACGAACCAGCTCACGAACCAACTCAAGACCTAGATTGGTATGAAGAGGCTTATGAAGAGGACTTTGAAGATCCAAATATAGATAATGTTGTTTGGGATATGAATCCATACCCTCTTTGCAATAATTAGTACATGGAACATAGTCAAGAACCAACTTATGAGCCAACTCATGACTAGGATGATATGGTTTATGAAGAAGACTTGGATGCTTTGGCTTGTGCAAGCAATCAAGTTCCATGATGTCTTTTTATTATCTGATCATCGACTACCCCTAACCCTCATTTGGATTATACAATCTATCAAGCTCTACAATATCCAAGGAGTACCAATACCTCATCCTTTGGTTTGTGCGAACAATCAAGCTCCACAATGCCCCTTCATCATTCTAAGACCTAGTCCTTTGGCTTGTGCAGGGAATCAAGCTCCACATCACCCTATCATTACCATTTCAGGACTTCATCTTTTGGCTTGTGCAAGCAATCATGCTCCCCAATGCCCTATCATTATCCACCCACAAGCCATTCCTCATCCAGAACCAATCCCATCCAAACCTCAACTGATCTAATCCTTTGAAGACCAAGTTGTGTTCAAAACTTGTATTTTCTAACTCATTGGAAATCAAAGCCAAGACAACCAACCAATCTGAGATGTTTTTGTTGAACCAACCACTTGTGATAAGTCATTATGATGAATCACCTATTGATCCTATACCAGTTGTCAAAGAGTCTCAGTCTGACAAGCTAGTCTTTGTTGAGTCACTTCTTAATGATTATAACCACCTTTGGGAAAATCATTACCTTGACCATGTGCCTATTTTTTAAGAGCCTCCTATTGACAAGCCAATCTCTAAGGAGTTGTCTCTTGACCTTTTTCCCATCCTAGAGAAGTCCCACTCTAACAAATCAATTTTTGTGGAGCCCATTATGCCATCACAAGTCATTACTTATCCAAAATCAAATATTCAACAAGACATCATTGTAATAGAGTACCCATCAAATAAAGACTCAAAGTTAGAGTCAGGTTCTATTCTTGAACCAACAATGGATTTACCATCAGAATTTGAATCAATATCAATCTCAATATTGGATTTAGAGTCCTTTGAGTTAGAATTAGATTCAGAAGAAGAATATGTTCATGGCTGTTACAACATTGGTTACACGTGCCTTGCAGATCAATTTCAATACATTTGTGATACTTTTATGATTTTTGAGGACGAGTACTTCAGCTTTGACACAAGTTATCTTGGTATCTTCTTCGAGGATTGTACAACCATTACCATCAACCAAAATAGCCATATTATTGACATTCCACCTCTTACAAGTGTTGATTGGGATCGACAAAGTCATACTTTGTTGAACTGGATCCATGGAAATATAGCAATCAAAGAAGAGCAATAAGGCTAAGACCACATTCATATAACAGAAGAACACTCTCCTAGTGAAACCTTTTGAGAGGCGATAGGGGACAATTAAAGTCATAACTCAACATCCTCTAGTGAATCTTTTTTGGAAGCTCTAGAGGATAATCAAAGTCAAAAGTCAACATTACTCAGTGAAACTTTCTCGAAGGCACTACGGGACAATCAAGATAACTTCATTAGTGAAAACCCTTTTGAGACACCAATATCTAAGCACAAAATGTCTTTAATGCTTGATGAAAACAAAATCAAATATCAAATCAAAATAGCTTCCAATTGATAGCCTAATCAGATGGTAGCTACTCTAAAGATTAAATAAAAAAAATTGGTGGTCCTATCAAGAGTAGAAGTCTTTAGCCCCACCACAACCAAAGTTATGTTGAATCTGACATCAACAACATTACGTGTGACTGAATCTCTCGATCTTCATTTATTTCCCAACTGTTCCACATTCCATTATCATCTACCATTCCATTTCACAATCAAATCTACCATCCATTATTTGTCCTTTTTTACCATCCATGGTAGCACTTTCCTTTATAGAGGCTACAAAGATACCTTGTCTTAAAGTTTGAAGGAATCAAAATCAATGACCAATGAAGATCACAACAACATTCTTATAATCACATTCTATAGGTAGTTATTGATGGAGTAGCTATTCAAACAAGGTGTGGGATAGTAATTAACATGATCAATTATTATATTTGTATCATTTGTTGATTAGGACATGCATCTCCACCTCAACAAGAATAATAGAATCATATGTCATTTTACCATACCCATGACAAACACATAAAAAACCAACAATTACCTAGGCCAGAAACATGTACCATACCATTTCATTGTCATGCCATTGTCATTGTTACATATGCCTATGTTCCATTATTGCATATTCTTTCTATTCACCCTATCACTTGGGACCAAACCCTCTTACCATTTTATCCAACCTATCAAAAACCATCATTATCCTACAACAAGACCATACCATCATATCATTCCATTCCTCTCTAGACCAAACCCTATTTTTAGTCATCCTACCCAATCCTATTTTGATCTTGGTTCATTTTTTTCTTCTCGCACCTTTTATAGGGGGATTCCAGTCAAGTTTCAATAATCAATAAAATCCATGTTTACAATGATAGTCTATGAAAGTAGTGTGACAGTTGATCTGGCAAGATATCTTTCATCCTATTAAGCTTGTTTGTGTGAGCTTGATTATATCCACCTATGGGTAAATCAACATTTCACCAATCTTGCTACTAATTATAACCGCCTATGGGCAAACTAGGAACACTACTTGTTTATCATGCATTGTCGCATCACCTTGCCATTACTATTTTCATTTGACTGGCCATTTGCCAGATTTGAGAACTTGTTGGGACCTAGTTGGTTTTTCCCTACCTTTTGTGTAGACATAATTACTATGACTTGAGGCCATTTTAAGACTATGTGGGTCATGCTCAATTCATGTTGAGGTCACCTCAGTCCCCCTTTCCATATGCTCTCGCCATTTTATGAGCAACCTAGGCCAAACACTCTCATCGTTTTACGAGCAGGTATCTTATCATTCTTGATCAAGTTAAGACACCTCAAAAAGGCCAAAAACCTTCATAATATTTCAAAAATCCAAAAATATTTGTCTTGTCTAAGCCTAGTCAGTTGTCCTCGATCCACCTTACTAGGGAATTGTCATTATTATGATGCTTTCTTTTGCTTTTGTTTTTAGGTTTTCTATTTGTTCGTTTATTTCAAGTTGTTTGTTTATTTATTCACTTGCATGTTTAATTGATTTTAACACTATTGCCTTGAGTTAGTCTATATGCATTCATGGGTGATTCCTCAAGCACATTATTCTCAAGTCTATTCATATTCATACGTCAATATTATCATCATGGTTTTTATCATTGGTGTATTATTTTTGAGTGTTTATTAGATCGGGAGTCAGTCCTTCTAGATATTTTGGGATAGTCTTCATGGTGTTCAATCATGATTCTTACCATCACATGCTATAACAAAAATTAGCTTTAGGAAGGTCTACAATCAATGGAGCCGTAGAAGTTTTTCCTTGACACCTTGGGAAATCCTCCCATCCCACCCTTGATCAAATCAACCATTAAACCATTTTAGTTGTATCATTTCTAATTAGGATGAACATATCTCCTCATTGACAAACACAACTAAATCATTCACACTGATCAATCTTATTCTTCTATCCATCTCTTTCGTCACTTTGCACCTATTCATCTTTAATCTGTATTCTAAGTTATATCTTTGAGTTATGCTTGTTAATCATCCCTAACTGGGGCACCATCAATTTTAGCCAATCCATGTTTGCTTAATGATTATAACCGCCTATGGATAAATCATTATTTTGACTTTTATCCCTAATTATAACTACCTTTGGTTAAATCAATATCCTTTTTACATTAATGCATGCGAGCATTTTCTCACTTGGATTAATCTCAACCACAGGTTACTTCCACCCTTCTTGTTTCTTTTCGAGGGACTGCCCATCAACAAATGTGACAACCACTCCCTTAAGGGGGCATCATCATAGGCTTCCCAAAACCATTTGGAGCTTTGTTCTTCAACCATCATCTTCTTTTTGGCATACAAGCCATCTCTCATTATTTAAGAAGACATTACTTTGCCTACGGTTTGCAACATCTTCTCAAATAGGGGCAAATGTAGACACCTAAATCTGGCCACCAATAACCTCCAATCAGGATTTTGACTAATTTTTACTAAAATACATAATTAGGCCTAAAAACACTAAAGCACATTAAAATATTTGAACCTAATATAGTCAAGTGCTGATTTTGGCTAGGGTATCCCTAAGTGGGGCAATGCAATTTATGGGCCAGCTAACTTTTATCAGATCATTTCGAGTCAAAATACCAATTTTGCACCTAAGTGCTCTAGATTGCTCTTTTCTATCAAATTTCTTGTAAGAGACATGTACCTTTATTATTTTCTATTGGTAACATCCTAAATGGGAATACGGTTCCAATGCATCTGACATTGACTTACAATTCTAACCAAATCAAATTTTGGACCAATAACAAGGCATTATGATCAATTTGAGTAATTTGTGCACAAAGTGCTTAATCATGCTTAAGAGCTAGTTAAACCAAATTTGAGCTTAATTAAGAATTCCATGGAAACTTGATGAATACTTATTTTTTGAAATGAATATTGAATATGTGCATCATTAGGTGACCTCATTTCTTGGAAAGACATCTCTAGGCCATAAATGTCACAAATATCAGGATTCATGCCTCCCATGCCTCATCAAAGCGCTTCATGCCTCTTAATTGTTTCTCTATCCCAAATATAGATGAGATATTTATCAATTTTAATTACAAAATTGGATTAATCCTTAGCCACACATCTCAAAAATCTATAAATAGAGAGGCCATGAACATCATTTCTAAGCTATTTTGGTGTAAATTTATTATGCTCAAATATCTTCAAAAGTCTTGATAATGCAAAGTTATAATGCACAAATGATTCTAAAACCTATTGAAATTATTGTTACCATGCCAAATTGATTATAAGACAAGGCAAAGCCACAAGGTGCCAAGGAGAAGAGGAGATAGCCAAGCCTCCTTTGATGAAGACTTCATGAGCACAAACTGAGCAAGCCACTACAACAAGCATTTTAGAGCATCCAAAGAAGGTAAAAGAAGTTTTATTTTGCATTTTAGTTGTGTGTTTTATTCATGTTTGTTAACTAAGATCTCCCTAGTGTCTAGGCCTAGAGATGTTATGCTAGTTAGTGTGTTTCTTTCATTTTATTTTCATTTTTTCACTAACATGATACTAACCATCCTCTCTTGAATCAAATTCTTAGATCATACTAGTAACGTAAAGTCAAAGTAATTAATTGTAGCTCTCACTCTTGTTATCACACACTTTTTTCAAACCACATAACCAATCAACACATCATAACAAATTTGAGACAAGGCCCGACTAGGATTTATCACCTAGTGGTAAACCTCACCCATTCCCAACAATCTTATTTGGAGGTCATTACCAAGGGGAGAACCAACTCAACTCTCTGGTTGAGTATAAACTCTAAAATTTAGTAGATCTTGGCTAAGCACCTGACACCCTTATCACTGCAGTGTGTGAAGTGAGGAGGTAGGCCCCAATATCAAGCCACATATTGAAGATCAATACAAAATTTCTTTCTTGAGCACCTAAACACAACTTGGAACCAACCTTAGATTTTCTTTTTAGAACCCAATCTATAAACCAAATTTCCTCTTCACACTTTCTAAGGCATAATCCAAAAGCGATTTAAAAATAATCCTAAATTGTTAAATGCACTTTAGTGTATGTTTGATTTCCTTAAGATCTTTTCTTTTGGCTTATTTTGTGTTTGAGTTGTGAGTTTTGTTATTTATTTTCTATTCCTCTCATGGTCTTCACTAGACAATAGCCGAAGAATCAAACCAACCAACAACCACCTTTTTCTTCCTTCATAGAGTATACTTTTGATGTTGAGGGTTCCCCTCATTTTCTCCCCCTCCTACCAAACCTCCGATTGTTTTTGAGGGTGATCTAGATTTCACTGCCTTCCTTGATAACAACCTCTTGGTTCTTTAACATTACCAAAACACCTTATCTAACCATACACGTTTTTATTCGATTCCTCCTACGAATCCTCCCTATGGTTTGCCTCCCCATCTTTTGGTGGGTGCCACCTCAACCCAACCCATGCTCACCCAAGCCTCTTGTTCTTCCAATATCCCACCTATTACCAATCCTCAAACTCCATCCAACATCCCAACTAGTAACCAAAAACCTACTACCCCAACCAATACCTTCAACATTGGATTAACTTTACCTCTTATTACCTGTACTCCTTCTACCATTTGGGTATCTTCTACTCCTATTTATAGCATTCCACTTAGTTTAACCAACCCACCAATTTCCACCCTACTTCAAGGTTTGGTACTTTCCATACCTCAAACACTTCCACCTATTAGCACTAGAGTTACTACCCACCAACAACCAACTAACACTTTCATACCTCTAACCCAATCTACATCCATGCCACCATCCACCAACCCAAACATACCTCTAAACCAACCCCTATCATCCCCCCAACAAGTACCCATGACATCTTACCCATGTGTTTCTAACTCACAAGGATACATAGCACCTTTCACCCAACCGTTTGTGCCAATCAACCCTTATGTGGCACCTTCCCAACCCCCTATGACGACTTATGAATATGTGGCTTCTTTAGTACCCTCAATCACTTAGGCAATTGATGCCATCCAACCTCAACAAATCTTACCACCTAATTATGCAACTTATCAACCAGAAACAAATTTGGTTAAGATGTTAATGGATAAAATGACCAACCTAATGTCATCTATCTCTGGGTCTCAGAACCTTTTATCCTATGATCAAAATCAACTATGTGATGAACCCATCCATCCATTTTTATCCTCCTTAATGGGAATTACCAAAGTTTTCCAAATGTCAAGGCAAGTAGGACCCCCAACAACATTTAAGAGCATTTCATCATTCTGGTTATTTGATTGCATATGATGATGCTCTCCTCCTTCATACCTTCCCCATGTCTTTATCAGGGCCAACCCTTGATTGGTATAGTGCTCTCACCAAGCACTCTATCTTTTCATTCTTCTAACTAGCCCAAATCTATTTAGAGCACTTCTCAGTAAATATATCTTAAAGGTTTCTATTATCGACCTCTATTCTTTTAGGTAATTTGATGATGAATCAATTATCGATTTTGTATCTAGATGGAGAGGTCTCATCAACCAAATTTATTTATCTTTACCCTTAACTGAGTTGATTGAGCTCTTCTCCTAGGGTTTTTCCAAACATATTGCCCCCACTGTTCAAGTTCAATTTTTCATAAATTTTGATGAGGGATTCACCATGACACACAAAATTGAAAACCAAGCCATTAACGAAGGGAAATTAAAATTGTAGAACAAAAATTCTAGATTTGAATCCAATGACCCTCCCTCCACCAAAACCACTAACCAATCCAACCATCCCAATACCAAAATAAAAACATCCACAAACTTAGTTTCCCTAAAAATTGCTCCACTACCAACTGTCAACCAACCTCATCAAACCAATTCCTCCAACCCTTCCTACCAACAAAATTGACACTAAAAATGAGCTCCTCCAAAACAATATACCCCCATAGGGAAGTCTTATGCTTCATTTTTTAATAAATTACTCAAAACTAACCTCATCCAACTTCCACCTATCAAACCACCCCAATAATTTGATGTTTCTCACCCCGTGCTTGGTTGGTACAATGAGAATGACCATTATTTCTTTCATCGAGTTATAAGACATGACATTAGTAGGTGTAATACATTTAAAAGTCTGGTCCAAAGCTTAATTGACAATGGATAACTTGCATTTGATAATCCCAATGCACCTCCTAATCAATCCCTCAACATCTTCCGTAAACCTTTTTCCAATCATGCTCCTTTTTCCTATCACCATGACAATAAACCATAATCATCTCATTCTTGTGAGGCACATATGATCAATGTTATTATTAGTGAGCCCATTGTTTAAGTGACCACTACCACAACCACTTCTTCCTCTATTTCACTCACAGAAGTAGTGGACTCACCTTACATTCCTTTGGATACCCAAACAAAGGAATCAACCACCCCTCTCTCTTCACTTGATGAGACCTTAGCTTTAGCCACATCTCCTTTGATGGAAATACCAAAGGATAAAACCTTTGTTTTAACCATTTCTTCTTCCTTCACTCCACCCATTAAAGTGGTAAAAATTCCCTCCATTCCTTTGGACACCTAAACAAAGGAAGCAACCATGTCCGTTCCTTCACTTGAGGACACCACACCTACCTCCCCCATCATAGAACCATCCATTCTCCATTTGGAAACCATCCCAAAAGAAGATAAGGTTACTTCATCCACCCAACCACCAATTTTGGAACCTTCCATCAAAAACAAGGATGGAGGAACCATTCCCTCTTCTCCACTTAAGGGCTTAATCTTTGAAACCAAGGACCAAGGAACCAAACCCATCTACAAGCCCTTTTCTAGACTAGCCTAAAGTCTAGAGTTCACTTCCCAACCCAACTTTGATAGAGCCACCTTTTGGCATTGTCTTGGGCTCCCTTACCAAAACAAATCTAAGTCATTCACCTCACTTGAATCCACCCTTAAACCCATTATTACCTCTTCCTCGAACACCTCTTCTTCCAAAACCATAGGTGAATCATCCCAACCACCTCCCTTTAGCATTACCAATTTACCTTATGCCTTTCTTACCAAACTGATCAATAATATAAGAATTATTCCCACACCTAGTCGTACTCACCCTTCTTTGAAGTTGGACTTAACCCCATCTAGTCTACCAAAGAAACATCCAACTAAACCAATTAAGAAGGTAGAGTTACCCAAACCTTTACCTCGAACTAGACTTATACCACCTCATTCTCACCTACCCTCTATCTTAGGATCCCATCCTTCTAGCATCCCAACTACTTATTCTTCCTCGAGTAAACCATCCCCATTTTCTCTACCTACGCCTACACCCATCAAACCGTTTAGTTCTCCATCAATCTTAACTAACTTATCTACCTCTGCTTTCCCACTTATACTTAACCCCTCATCATCCAAATCTTCCACTTTCATATCATTTACCCTAAAACCAATGACAACTAAGCAATCCAAACCACCAACTAAAACCATTCCACCTCCTATAACTTCTATGGTGAAAATTACTTCTAAGTAGGCTCCCATCCCTAAAACTAAAAACCCATCACCTCCAACACCTTTGAATGGATCTTATTCAACCATCCTAAAAAGGTTATTGCAAACTTCTTCCATTAGCTTACCACCTATCAAACCATTCTACCCTTCAAATACCAAACCTTCCTAGTTCAATGATAAATTGATCTATGCGTATACCATAGGGTATCAAGGCATGACATGGAGAACTACAAATCTCTCCAAGCACTTGTTCATATCCTATGTGACAAGGATGATCTATTATTAGATGAACTTATTTTACCCCCATTACCAACTCAACTACCCAACCAACCTACCCAATATTTATCTACTCCCCCACTCTTACCCAAGAGTGAGGAGGAACCAAAGCAACCATTAAACCCAACAAATCTCCCCATCCACACTATTCATATGGTTACTTGATCTTAGGCCCAACAAATGGACAAGGGCAAAGCCAAAGTCTTCATTCTTTAGACATACCCCTCAACCTTCTAACCAAACCCAAACACCTAAACCTTCACCTATGCCACCACCAAAACATAAAGTATCCATTTTGGGAGCCTCTCCCTCTAACCCTTATGACTCCATCTAGCACATCGTGTTGAAACAACTTCACCAGACATCAGTGAAAATGAGCCTTTATAAATTGATCAACACCTCACCCTACCATCATCAGGCACTAATAGAGGCTCTGTAATCTATAGAGCTTCAACAAGATTACCCTCAACCTTTTGTACCCTTCATTGGAGCCCTCCAAATTTTTGCCTTTGTCACATTTCAAGATTTTGAAACACCTCTTTTTCATACTAAGGATCCCGATCCTCCCCTCTTCATCACTACGTACATCAATCAAACTTACATAAAAATGGTGATGATTAATGGAGGAGCTATCATCAACATTATCTCCTCTCATGCTTATGACCAACTTAAGTTTCCCAAGAACATCATGTCAAAAAGCATAGTGATCCTTTGCTCTTTCAATGATACCATGGCCACGATCTTGAGGATGGTTGTCCTCCATATCTGCTTGGGACCTCACACCATTCTTGAACTATTTTATATTATAGAGGGTGAGTTCTAATATAATTTATTACTTAGACACCTTTGGATCCATGCCATGAGTTGTGTCCCTTCTACCTTACATCAATGTGGAAATTTTGAACATGAAGGTCAAGTTGTTACCATCAAATCTAACCCTAATATTTTTTCCTCTTACAATATGACATATCAACCTAATGATGTTCTTATTCCTCCCTCATCCACCTCACCATCAACTACTAACAACTCTACCTCACCACCAACCAAAACCAACAACACTCTTGCCCATATCATTGATAAAGCTTCCACTAGCTCATTTATCCCTTCTTCTCAGATCCCTATAGAGGACCCCTTAGAACCCATGTTCCAATATCTCTCCCTTGGGGAATATCACTTTTTAGCCTTAGATGCTCTCCCTACTCTGTAATAATATGGGAACCTCAAACATGACCCTGCTTACGATCCCAACATCAAAACCATCATCCCTTTCACACTCCCCAAACATCAAACAAATTTCATCTATAGGGGACTTGATCAGCCACTTTCAACTTCTACCACTACCTCATCTATTCGACCATTCACTTCCAAATTCTCTTATCTCAACAAACTAACCTTTGCTAAAGCTTACCTTTATAGAGGTGCTTGGAAGGGGTTTGGTCTCAGCCTTTATGAACATGGACCTCATGATCCCATAATCAAACCCAAAAAGCTCATGAGTTATTTAGCCTTGGGTTCGTACCAGTTAAAGAAACCACCTCACCAAAACCCATCACTACCATTGATAAAGATGTTCCATCCTCACCAACCCCATCTCCCTCAAATACTGAAGACTTCGACATCATCCCATCTAACTTTTTTTTTGGATCAATACCATTAGTTTGGGCCCCTACACCTATCAAAAGGATAGTCGAACTAAAAGCCTTCCTATTATCCATCTTGAAACGATAGAGCAAGGTTATCCTACCATCAACACCATCCACCATCAGGATGATGATTCCATTCTCACCTACCTCAGTACAAGGGATTCTTCTATCCATAAATCACTTCCTCTAGAGAACTAAACTACACTGAATGAATCCACTATCGATGTCAACTTAGGTACTTAGGGTAACCCTAATATCATCAAAATCAACCAATCCTTAAATTCCATGGAGCAACAAGATTACCCTTCTTTCTTTTGTGACCATACGATAGTGTTCGTTTGGTCCTATCAGGATATCCCTAGAATTTACCTTTCTATTTCCCTCCACAATATTGTCACATGTCCTGAGGTTAAGCCAATGTGATAAAAGCTTCATAGGATGCACCCTCGCATAGCCCTTCTTATTAAAGAAGAACTTCAACATCTCTTATCTATCTTCATTCAACCCATCAACTATCCACAATGGGTTTCTAACATTGTTCTCATCACC
This sequence comes from Torreya grandis, assembly GCA_037957365.1. Lineage (NCBI taxonomy): Eukaryota > Viridiplantae > Streptophyta > Pinopsida > Cupressales > Taxaceae > Torreya > Torreya grandis. The sequence goes on along the minus strand of JARHVA010000173.1, from coordinate 3,799,250 downwards.
AAACCCACATGGGGACTTCACCTCTACATCAACTTTCAAAACCTCAACCTCGCTTGCCCAAAGGATGAATTTCCTTTGCCAAACATCGACCAACTTGTTGATCTTATAGTTAGCTATGAAATGTTATCCCTCATGGATGATTTCTCAAGATATAATCAGATCTTGATTATTCCCAATGATCAAAATAAAACTTCCTTTATCTCCCCATGAGGAACCTTCTGTTACAGGGTCATGCCTTTTGGTCTAAAAAATGTTGGAGCAACTTATTAGCATGCTATGACCCACAAATTTCATGATCTCATCCATAAAATTACAGAGGACTATGTGGATGATCTCCTTAGGAAATCCAAACACCACAAGGATCACCTAGCCATTCTCACAATCATCTTCGACTGACTAATCCATTATCATGTAAGGCTCAACCCCAAGAAATGCATTTTTGTGGTCTTATCAGGAATGCTTCTTGGATTTATCATCTCTCTTTGAGGAATCAAAGTGGAACCCACCAAAGTTAGAGCAATCTTAGAGATGCGTCCTCCTACTAACCTTAAGTAATTCCACAGCCTACAGGGGAAGCTCCAATGCATTCATCATTTCATCTCCAAATTATCAGATAGAATGTCAACCCTTTCATGATATCCTCAAAAAGGACACCTCTTTTAAGTGGACCAAGGACTATCAATAAGCCTTTTATGCAATACTCACTCATCATGATGAACATAACAAAGAGAAAGCCATATAATACATTAGTCACACACTTATAGAATATGAGACTTAGTATACTCCACTTGAGAAACTTTACGTTGCCTTAGTCTTTGTGGCCACCAAACTCTGTCACTACCTTCTTAATCAGAAAACCTATGTCATCACTAACACTGACCCACTCAAGTACATGCACTCTAAACCATATCAAAACTAGTGTATGGCTAAGTGGCTCATGCTTCTAATTGAGTTTGATCTTAAGTTACTTTAGCAAATCCCATTAAAGGGTAAGTCAACACTGATCAATTGGTCGAATCTCCTCTACCAGACAATCAACTAGTTCTTCTTGCTTTATTAGATGAGTCCATCACAACTCTTTCTCGGGAGGAACCCACCTATCAAATGACCATGTTTTTTGATGGCTCCAAATGCCAACATGATGGGAGTGCCATAATTATTCTCATTCCCCTTAATGGTGAACCTCTTCCCCTTTCCTTTAAACCTGACTTCAAATTCACCAATAATATGGCTAGATATGAAGCCCTAATCAGAGGTCTTCAAACCGCTCTAGCCTTGGGAGTTAAAATAATCCGTGTCTTTAGTGACTCCTAGCTGTTCATCAATTAGGTCAATGGATCCTACCAATGTAAAAATGATGTCCTATTGAGGTATAAACAACTCATCATTGTACTCTTAACATCATTTAAGCATTACCTTATCTAGTCAGTTCCTTGATCTACCAAAACATTCATAGATACAATGGCTTCCCTTGCTTCCCAAATCCCATCTCAACCTACTGAATCTAAATTTTTTGTCACCATTAATCATTTTATCACATCCTCATAGATCAATTTTGACCTTCCCACCATTTGTAGTGTGGAAGCATCTCTTTTCGACATTTGGTACGACCAAACTTTTAATTACCTCAACCTCAGTATCATTCCTCTTGACCTTTAAAGGAATGCCCAAAGAGACTTTGTTTAGAGTACCTTTCATTACACCATACTAGGGGGAATCCTTTATAAACAAGGCTTCAACAACCTCCTACTTTGTTGTCTGAGTAGTCATGAAGCCTCCCATGCTATCAAGGAAACACGTGATAAAATTTGTGGGGGATACGTGATAAAATTTGTGGGGGATACTTTAGTGGCCTAGTTGTCATTAAACATATCTTTTGCCTTGGCTATTATTGGCACACCCTTAATCAGGATTGTTGTGATTATGTAAATAAGTGTATCAAATGCCAATAACACACTAATTTACATCATGCACCGACCCATGGATTTCATGTATCCAAAAACTATTGGCCCTTCTTGTAATGGGGTCTCGATCTTATTGGGGAAATCAATCCTCATTATTCACAATGACACCAATCCATCATTATTGCTACTGAATATTTCACCAAGTGGGTGGAAGCCATCCCTCTTATCTCAGCGAAAGCTAAAAAGATTGTCAACTTCATCACCCACCATATCATCTACCACTTTGGTTTTCCCCATAAAATCATCATTGATAATGGCAAATATTTTTAGAACAAGAAAGTCCAAGATCTTTGCGAAGATTTTGGCATCAAGTTAAACTTTTTCTTTCCCTATTGTCCATAATCAAATGGACAGGTAGAAGCCTCAAACAAAACCCTCACCAACATGCTAACTAAAATAATAAGTGCTTCAAGTCAGGATTGGTACCTGTACATCCCTTTCACTTTATGTGCCTATCACACTAACATTCGAACCTTTATGGGTGCTACCCCTTTCTCTCTTATCTTCAGGGTAGAGGTAGTCTTGCCTGTCAAAGTCCATATTCCTTCTCTTTTCATATCTTTGCATGAGATCCTTTTTCAGAGCGATTATCATCGGGAATGTCTCACATGACTTGAGATACTTGACAAACATCACCTCGCATCATTTAATAATATTTGTGTTTATCAATAATGAATCAAGCACACTTACAAAAAATACCTAAAAAGTGAGAATTCAACATCAAAGACCTCATCGTTAAGAAAAACCAACATGTAAATAATATGGAGAAAAACAAAAGAGGCAAGTTTGCTTTCAATTGGATTGTACCCTACATCATAACCCATAAGTATAGATCAAGAGCTTATCATTTGTCTTCTCTTGAAGGCAAACCAAAACCTAAGCCTCTTAATGCTTTGAATCCACATCCACATCCTTTCTATTGTTAAAGTAGGATCACCTTCACCTTTATGTGTAACGTAAGCTCATCCCTTGGTTTACGAGATTCCTTACATGTTCACCCTATTCTTCTTTAGGACAATTGATTACCGCATGGGACAATGTGATTATCCGTCATAATTATAGCCTAATCCCAAGCATGGATACCACGGCTCTACCCATGGCATGGTTCTCATGGATACTTTTCATCTTTAATCAGATGGAATCCCATGATTAGTTGTCTCTTGAAACACTTCCTCTCATCTATCATTCACCTTTTGTGCTAAAAATCTTACCTCCATAAAGATAAACCTCTAAGCCTAAATATACTTGTCCATGTGTAAGCCTATCTTTCAAAATTAAATTGGGATCCTAAAATATCACTTGGGACCATATCTCTAACATTGTAGACTGCTCCCTTGAAGGACAGTTGCGCAACAACTAAATTACTTAAAGATAAACTGATCCCTCGAAGGATAGCTATAAAAATCCAACTTTAGACATTTCCCTTGAAGGATGGCTAAGATAAGTTTGTCAAAAAAAACATTTGAAGCTTCCCACATCAATCATCTTCACCAACCTATCCAAACAACAAACAACCCTATGTCAAAATCAAAGCAAGCAAGCTGCAATCAGATTTTACATATGGCATTAGTAAACTTCCTACATCGATTAGTCTACACATTATATTAATGCATAGACTTATCTATTATGGTTATTTGGTCACCTATATAAGGGGCAAGCTAACCCATATTAGGTTACCATATCACCCATTTCTCTGTTTAACCTATCACCTACTTTCCCTTCATACCCTCTCTAAAATCACAAGACTATGAGCTTACTTGACACAAAGTGATCAAAATACCTTCATTTTCAATCAAAGCATGCTCATGCAAAGCATTCAAAAGGCATATTTTTTCAAGTCAATCCAACTTTAGTTTTGTTAGGCCCTTACCACTGAACACATTATGCCTTTTTCTTACCCTTTATTCATTAGTTCATGTGGACATATGTCTCATGATTCTTCTCTCTTTTCCACATTTCTTGTGTTATCTAAACCTAATTTAGGTGATTTTATTATATCCAAATATCAAAACATTCAAAACATTATTCTCATCAATGCAACAATCCATATATATCATAATATCATGAACCATGTCTATACACCATATCTTATCCATGAATAAAACATCAAAACCATAAAACATCAACAATCACATTTTCGCATCATTATCATCAAAACAATAATCAATTTATCATAACATCAACAACATAAACTACATAATATAAATAAACATAATAGACCATGTCATATTGATACTTCCCATAAGCATAACGATAATTCAAAACACCAGCACATCACATCCCAAACAAACATGACCAAATCACCTATCACATATCTAAATCCTCTCTATGAACCACATCATCACATAAACTAACATTATCAAATAAACCATAAGCAAAACCATTAATCACATGTCCATAGACAAATCCATGGATCTAAACCTAAAATATTTATCATAATATCAAACATCTCATCACATCATCATATAACACAATAAAATCAACCATGATCACCAACATCACATCATCATATAACATCATCTATGATCATCAACTTCACATCCATCAATGCACAACATCACATGCCTAAATATACAAGTTCACATATCATCTCATAGAGCATGGGGCATGAGAAACCTATCATTTCATCATAAACATACATCATGAACATCCTAATGAACCATCAATTTCATAAGCACCATCCATAAATATCTCAAAACATCAAATAAGCATAACATCCATAAAAACCATCAACATCAATAAACATCTATAATCATCATAAAACCTCATCATCATTATATACATCATAATAAAAGTACTACATGTCAATGAGTATACATCATGTCCATCCAATAAGAAATACATGTCATAATGTATAAATTTCTCTCTCTCATGTATACATCTCACATCATTGGCATGTAGGTTGATATCAAAATAAAAAACATATACATCATATAATCTAATTTATCAAGTTCTTGGGACACCACTACCACTTGTACCTGCACTTGCACTATCATCTGGTGGTGGTCCCCTTAATCTCCTTGCCTACCCCACTATAGCGACCCACTATCCCAGAGTAGCTATAGATGGACCACCTACTAAGATGGCCCTATACTCTCCATACCTCGTCTCCAATGGCAACTAAGCCAACACTATCACCTTGTAATATCTCAACTCCTCCATGGTGGCTAAGTACCATGTTATAGGAATCATATCAAGTCCTGTTGTTGGTGCCCCTACTAGTGTTGTCACTACTCTTACCCTTTACCTCAATGAATATCTCTCTTGAATCACTAACCCAATAGAGATCCTCACCTAATCTTGCTCTCTAGTGAGTGTTGCCACTTGACCCTATAAAATGACAATCTAACCCTATAAAGTGGTCACCTATATCTATAACTTGATAATCTGAGCCTGTGTTTCTATTAGTGCTACTGCCACTTATACATCTTATGCCAATGCTCGAGTGAGATCAAAATTAATGTGTTGTTAACACCTGTCACCCCATCCAAAAGTGACCTCTACATATCAGGCCTCATACCATGTTGCATTACCATTTGCAACCCCTGCATCATCTATCATGCCTCTCATTAACAACTCATCATAATCCAAAATAATATCATGTGGCTATGATGCTGGGAGTAATATCTCTACGTCCTCCTTCCTGTATCTCTATAAATCTAGTGGGATCTCCTGTACAAGGCCAAACTTCCTTTAAACTTGATCAAATGGGATAAGCTCAGTCTCACCCTTCCACCTCCCATATATTCAATACTAGCTATGTAGTGATAGTGTATGGTAGTTATACTCTACCCACCTTGGCCAGCTCACATATGACCTCCACACTATGTCACCTTCCACCAAACCCTCCAAAGCATCCCTGAACTAATCTATTCTCTTGCACCACCCCCATCACCTATCAACACATAATCTCCTCTCTATCTAGTGAAAACCATTAGAATGGGTACCTGGTTGAATCCCTCTCATGGTACCCCCACTGCTCTCAATACATGAATATGTTTGTATGGTCAATACTGGAGTATAAACCTAACACTAATTCCATATTCCCTGTATGCCCAAAAGGCCCAAACCTCCCTATATATTTGGACTAGTAAAATTGGGGCCTACCCAAACATAGTCCTCCCTAGCAACATCTCTACCAATATCCCTAGTAATTAGTATAGAAATTAGTCACTACTTGAATTTGATAGTGCAAAGTAGGACACGAATATCATCATCATGGTGATTAAGCATCTATCCTTGAAAGCCCTCTAGTATAGTGGTCTATAACTAAATCCTCTTGAATGAAATTGAGTGTGCACCCGATCTACTCCATACATAAGATCCATATGGTAGTCTATCTCCTTAATCTCTATATGATAAATTGGCTCCCCTCGAATGGGTAGCCATGTAATCCATTGAATATCCTCTAGGAGAATATTCATCTCCCCCATCGATAGCAAAAATGTGTTTGTGTCTAGATCCCATCTCTCGATGAGTGCTAAGATCATTATTGCACCCTATGGCTAGTGCTGGTAGTGGATCATCACTCCTAGTCTGATCGTCTCCATATGCCTCCACTCCTCTATGATGATTGCATCATGAATCTCAAAAAATATCTTATAGACTTGATCCTTAATCTGAATCTACTTATGAGCCTACAAAACAATAATATTAGCATGCATACTTAGTTTTATACTTCAAACTAAGCATCAACCTCCACCTTCCTTTTTCAAAAATATACCATATTACCTCTATCAATCAACCAAACCTCTATTTTTATCAACACATCCCTACTTTTATCACAACCTATTACCCTATTTCACATAATTTCCACTACTACTATTCAATACCAACCCTAATACACTATTTTACATACCTGACATTTCTTTTACTTGACTATACATGTCAACCATTTTACCCATATATCTCATCTTATCAACCCTACATTCGACTTTTTATACCACTTAAAATAACTATTCAATGCCTTAAAAAAACTTTCAAAACCACTTATACACACACCTTCACATAACTTTTCACCTTCAACATCTTTACAAACTTTGGGGACCCATGACTATCAATGGTCAAGTTCCCCCAACCTTTTAAACTTTTTAACAACCCCTAGGTGATAATTTTTGGAGATTACCTCATCTCACCCACCCAAACACTTGAACTTTCAGATATTACCCTTCTCTGAGCACCAATTTGACCATGTCCACCTCGACATTGGCCATTTTGACCCAAACTATTCATGTGTTTTGTGATGACTGTGCTTGGTCATTTTGACCGCACTGACCAACCTTACCATGTTGGAATTTTGCACTTTGCACAACCTCATGCACAACCAGACCATTTATGTTATTTAAGGGAATTCTTTCTACCTTAGATACCCATGAACAACACTGACGCTATCTAAATGACTTGATAAGATTGCCCTGATCAGCTATTACCAACATTGTGGATCGGTTACTCCTACCATACGTCCCTCTAAAAATGACCTTATTTTTTACCAACATTAGCAAATTTAGTCTTTGTACAATCTAGACTATTGTATTTTTCTTTGTGTGTGTTTTTACATTTTAAATGGCCAACCCTTTTTATCATCCACCTCGTGACTCACCATCTACCACATATCAAACCCTGACCCAATTTCATTTTCCCCTCATCAACTTCTTGTTTGAGGGGGAACATCTCCTCCCATACTCAAGGAAATCATACCTTGACCAATAATCTATTATTATTATTCAACTTGTTAATTTAAGATCATTTAACAAAAAGGGGGAAAATGTAGACACTCAAAAACTACACATGATAGTTTTAGATGTCAAAATGACTTCGACCCCTACTTGATCCTAAAGCTAGTTGAGCGCCTAGTTAACTAAGCTCCCTTACTAAATTAAACCTTTGAAGACCCTTTTTATCAACCACTTTTAAAACCTATCTTCACCCATTTCTCCCTAGGCACTCAACTACCGATGGTTAGCCTAACCATCAATGCTCTGGTCTTCAACCTACTTTAAAGTCACTTCCATCTATGTACGAGATAAGCATGACACAATTTAGAAAATTCCTTTTTACGATGTTAACAATCTTTAAAGCATCATAAAAAATAACTACATTCCCCTATCTAATTAGTAAGTTCCTCCTACTCAATTAACAACTTCATCCTATAAAAGGAGAAGAGTAGGATGTGAAATGGAGGGACATCCAAGTTATCAAATCTTCTTGCACATAGGTATCCAACCTTCCTTCAATAATCAAGCAGCTGTAATGAAGATCCAAACCTCTATCTGAATTGTTCTCAAAGCCAAATTACTATCACTCTAGTCAAATTACTCTAGCCTTCCAACATTAGCAATCTAGCAAGTTGTAGGTAACTTTATACTTATTTCTTTGTTTTATTTCATTTCTAACCCTCTTGACCTGATCAAACTTATCTCCTAGCTTCCCATCTCTAACTAGACCCATACCAAAACCCCTACCTAACCACTTACTCAAACTACATCCTCTTTCTATAAATGTTAGAAACACACACAGGCAACAATCAATGGTTAGCCTAACCATCAATGGTCACCTCAACTATTGATGATCATCCAACCACTGATGGTTCACCCAACTTCTGATGGTCACTATGGTAAGAATAAAAATAGGCTATTTTCAATCCCTCTACGTCGACCAAACCCTACTTTTTGTGTTCTTGCGTGTATGCATTTACTTTCATGTTATTGGATGCAAATGTTCTTTCTTTTCATCTACATCAACTTAATTGTTATCAATAGTGGATTGATAGCCTCTTATCAAGTACGTGCTTCTTGGATCTACCTCACGCTAGGTAGTCCACTCAATTATCTCACTAATAAACCCCTTTTCTAGTGTCTTTGTTATCTACAAGTTATTCCTTTTAAGCCAAAGAGGAGTTCCCATCATTGTCTAGATCACATGCACACTTTTCCCAGGTATTCCTTTACACACCCCCTTTACTAGTTTTTTACTTGCTTCAAAATTAAGAAATGAGTGGAAAATAAGAGAAATAGATGGAGTCTAGATTCTATGCTTTATAGAAAATTTTTCCCAATGAAGCTCATTTCATTAATCAATATTTATTTTATGTTACAAATATCCTCTTAGAAAGTTGTAAGTCTTGTTCCTTCTAATACAACAAAATCCACAATTGGGATTTGAAGTTGTGCATGGATAGTTGAGGCACCAATATTGAATGTTTCGACTTTAGTTGGTACAAGTAATAAAAGTGGAGATCACTCTAGGAATGTTACATCTTGAAGAGCTCGATGATTGACACCTATCAAATATGATTTTCTTATTCCTATTATTCCTTAGACTGCCATGCATAAGGGTGAAGTATTTTGACATGCATGATAATGTGTCATAACCATATGCTTTTTTTTGTTTGGTACCCAAGGTTTCATAATTAATTTTTGGTGTTATATCATCATCTATAATAAATCCATTATCTTTCATGGTGTTTAAGAATTTGATCACTTTATTTATGTATTCTTCAGCTCTATATTCATTATTCCATAATTCTTGTCTATCAATATCTCTTCCTCCCAACATATTTATCTCACTAACTTCCATAACTCAGCCACGTTGTAGCTTGGATATGATTTCCCACTCATGTTCCATTGTGTTTTGCTAAACAAGTTGATTATCCTCATTTTCAATATCACCGTGACTTACAATATCTTTTAAAATTGTTCTTCTCTCCACATGCCAATAGTTGTAATTGAATGAATTCCAATTTTATATTATTTTTTTATTATCAATTCTAATATCTCTTTATATATCATGAAATGGCTTGGAAAGTAATAAATTTGACTAATATATCAATCTATTTATTTGTTTCATGCGTAAGGATGAAGGAAAACCTTGGAAATACTCTCACAATAGATGCAATACTCCTTGCCTCCCACTTGTTGTCTTTTTTCCACCTTGCATTATATATCCAAGATCTAGCTACCTCAATAAGTGATGTTTTTTCTGTGTAAAAAGTCATATTCTTGTATCCATCAATGAAAGATATTATATGTTCTTCATGATCATTTTCTTCATTTTTGTTTATAGGTTTGAATACCCAATGTGAAACATTCAAGTTCACAAATACTCTACTAATCTATACCAACATAAGTTCCAACAACATGTGACATGTTTCTTGTGCCACAATGTCTCTTTTAACATGTCTTAGCTAGAAGTCTTATATATGTTTTTCCTACTAATTCATCAAGGTTTTCAATATTTTCAAGCCGGATCAACATTTGATGATAAGTTTTAAAAATCTTCTCTACCCTTGTTTCATACTTAGCAATATATTTGACCACAATGTGTTTGGACAAAACACATCATGGCCTACATTGCTCTCCATCATTGTAATATATAGTAGTGATTATGTGTATTGACTCTATCATCATTTCTTGCAAGCTCAAACTTTTTATCTCTTGTTTCTAAGTCTTCATATAATTCTGATCCATTGAGATTCAATGGACATGGTGCACCATACATAAAAGAAATAATAGCTCAATTATTAGTTATTTTATGAATATTATGTATAATTTTTATACAAAAATTTACATTATTGAAAATCTTACCTACAGACCATTTTTCTTCTTTTATTACGTAGGCAAACACCCTCTCTACACATTGTGTGTCACTCTACACAATTAAGTAGCTCTTCATAATCATGTTCCATATCCACCTGTGTAATTTGTCTTGTATTTTGAAGACATGGATATTGCATAAAATTTTGACATGCAAAAAATTAATGATGTATTACAATTTTTTGGTTACATTGATAAAATATAGATATTGCATAAAACATAGATTACTTAATGATTGATAGCATACTTGTATGTTTCATTAGTGGATATTTTCCATAATTCAGAGCATGAACTATAGAATGGAATTAATTCTCAATAATTTTTCATTCAAAATCATTTTTCCTATTAAGGTTATCCATATTTGGTGCTCTATCTAACCATATGAATCCATCTACATGTGGTGAACCTCCATGTTGCCATTCATATCTACCAATAATCTTTTACTTTCATTCTTTTTTGCAATATCTCCTTACAAAAAATTAAATATCGCAAGTGCATATAGTGTGACACTATACGAGGATAATCAACAATACATTAGTGCATGCAGATCAGGCCAATACATGTCAATTGCACTCAATGTGAAGAAAATGGTAGGTGATCCAATTTGATGCAACATGTCCATTAATTCACCATGACATTTTTCCCAATATGACCTTGTACCCCTTAATGATGTTCTAAACTACATCAAATGATATGCTAGATGGGAGTGGGGTACATTATCCATATGCTCACATAACTCAATAATAATGATTGACATCTCTTTAAAGCTTTTTTTCATGAACATTGCACTTGAATTTTGTGCATAACTTCTCATAATCATGTTCATCATGTACTATCTAAATCATTGATGTCAATCAAGATGGTGATCCCTATATCAAAATAGTTGTTAATAAATTCATGCAAATGTACTCTTTTCAATTGTGGTTCTATCCAATCACATATTCCATTAGGAAATAATATTGGAAATGTCATATCAAGTAATCCTAACATGACATACTCATTTATAAGAGATGCTCCAATCCCCAACCAATCAATTAGTGATCCAAGATCTGAATTAGGGTTATTTACCCATGCATGGATTAATTCCATCTCCCTTGGAGCTTTAGGGGGTTTATAGGCCATTGAATTTTTGTGAACAATGATATTTCTTTCATGCATCTCCATTAGTAGACCCACAAATACAACTTCATTTGTATTAGAATCAAATTACATATGGACAAAGTTCTATTGGTTAAAGATATTTTCATTAGAGTCAGGTGTAAGATCACTGAGTGCATTTTCATCAATCTGAATATTTGAATAAAATATGTCATGCTATATTTTATATTTCAGTGCCTTATATACTTTCTCTATATTGATAGTAAAGTTGCAATCTGTAGATGTCAACCATTTTTCATTATACAGGCACACTATCAATCTCTCCCCCTGCCCCTCTCTCATTGTAGAACAAATTATAACTTTACTATCAATAGAGAGAAAGTATATAAGGCACTAAAATATAAAATAAAACATGGCATGTTTTATTTATATGTTCACATTGATGTAAATACACTCAACAATATTACACCTGACTTTGATGAAGATATATTTAACCAGTTGAACTCTATCCATATGCAATTTAATTCTAATGCATATGAAGTTGTATTTATGGGTCCATTGATAGAGATGGATGAAATAAATATCATTGATCACATAAATTTAATGGATTAAAAACCCCCTAATGCACCAAGGGAGATGGAATAAATCCATGAGTGGGTAAATAACCCTAATGTGGATCTTGGATCACTAATTGAATAGCCAGGGATTGGAGCATCTCCTATAAATGAGTATGTCACATTAGGATTACTTGATATGGCATTTCCAACATTATTTCTTGATGGAAGATGTGATTGGATATAACCATAGTTGAAATGAGTACATATGCATGAATTTGTTAAACATCTATTTCGATATAGAGATCACCATTTTAGCTGACATCCTTGATTTAGATATTACATGATGAACATGATCATGAGACATCAAACACAAAATTCAAGTGTAGAGTTCATGAAAAAAGCCTTCAAGAGATGTCAATCACTATTACTAAGTGACGTGTGCATATGGATAATGTACCCCACTCCCATCTAGCAGATTATTTGATGCAATTTGGAACATCATTGAGGGGTACAAGGTCATATTGGGCAAAATGTCATGGTGAATTAATGGACATGTTGTATCAAATTGGATTACCTATCATTTTCTTCACATTTAGTGTAACTGACATGTATTACCCTGATCTACATGTACTAATGCCAAGAACCTCGCCAATAGATCCATGAGAAGCCCAATGTTGGTGAAGGTAGAATATCATTGATTATCCTCGTATAGTGGCACACTATATGCACTTTGGACATTCAAATTTTTGTAAGGAGATATTACAAAAAGGAATGAAAGTAAAAGATTTTTGGTCTAGATATGAATGACAACATAGAGGTTCACCACATGTGCATGGATTCATATGGTTAGACAGAGCAATAAATATGGATAACCTTGATTGGAAAAATGATTTTGAATGAAAAACTACTGAGAATTACTTCCATTCTATTGTTCATGCTTAGAATTGTCAGGGAGATCCACACTAATGAAACATATAGGTATGCTATCAATCATTAGGTAATCTTCGTTCTATGTAATATCTATATTTTATCAATTTAACTAAAAAATTGTTATACATCATTAATTTTAGGCATGTCAAAATTTAATGCAACATCCATCTCTTCGAAATACAAGACAAATTACATAGGTGGATATGGAGCATGATTATGAAGATCTACTTAATTGTGTAAAGTGACATAAAATGTGTAGAGAGGGTGTTTACCTACATAATAAAAGAGGGAAAATGGTTTGTAGGTACGGTTTTCAATCATATAAATAGTTGTATAAAAATTATAAATAATATTCATAAAAAAACTAATAATTGAGTTATTTTTTCTTCTAGGTATGGTGCACCATGGCCATTGAATTTTAATGGATAAAAATTATATGAAGACTTATACACAAGAGATAAAAAGTTTGAGCTTGTAAGAAATGATGATAAAGTTAATACACACAATCATTTTATATTATAGCTTTGGAGAGCAAATGTAGATTGGCAACTTATTGTGTCCAAACATGCTATGGTTAAATACATTACTAAGTATGAAAAAAAGGTAGAGAAGATTTTTGAAACCTATCATGAAATGTTGGTGCAACTTGTAAACATTGAAAACCCTGATGAATTAGTAGGAAAAACATATAGAAGACTTATAACTAAGACAATTTTTAGAAGACTTATAACATGTTATTGGAGATTTCGTTAGTAGAGAACAATAGGGTATTTGTGAACTTGAATGTTTCACATCGAGTGTTCAAACCTGTAGATAAAAATGAGGAAGATGATCATGAAGAAAATATACTATCTTTCATTGATGGATACAAAATAGGCCTTTTTACATAGAAAGCACATCACTTATTTGGGTAGCTAGATCTTGGATATATAATCTAACGTGGAAAAAATATAACAAATGGGAGGCAAGGAGTATTGTAGGTATTGCGAGTGTATTCCCAAGGTTTTCCTTCATCCTTGTGCATGAACCAAATAAATGGATTGATATTTATTGGTCAGAGTTATTAATTTCCAAGCTATTTCATGATATATAAAGAGATATTGGAATTGATGATGAATAAATAATATCGAATTGGGATTCATTCAGTTACAACTATTGGCATGTGGAGAGAAGAACAATTCCAAAAGATGTTGAAAGTCAAGGTGATACTGAAGATGAGGATAACCAACATGTTCAACAAAACACAGAGTAACATGAGTGGGAAATTATATCCAAGCTACAACGTGGCCAAGTTATGGAAGTTAGTGAGATAGATATGTTGGGAAGGACAAACATTATGGAATAATGAATATAGAGGTGAATAATACACAAATAAAGTAATCACATTCATAAGCACCATGAAAGATAGTTGATTTATTATAGATGATGATATAACACCAAATATGAACTATGAAACCTTGAGTTCCAAACAAACAAAACACTTGATATGGTTATGACACATTATCATGTAGGTCAAAATACTTTGCCCTTATGCATGATAGTCCAAATAATAACAGGAATAGGAAAATCATATCAAATAGGTGTCATTCTTCAAGCTCTTCAAGATATAACATTCCCAGAGTGAGCTCCACTTCTATTACTTGCACCCATTGGAGTTGCAACATTCAATATTGGTGCCTCAACTATCCATGCAAACTTTGAATCCCAATTATAGATTTTGTTTAATTAGAAGGAATAAGACTTACAATTTTACAAGATAATATCTGCCACATAATATATATATTTATTGATGAAATGAGCTTCATTGGGAAAAATTTGCTATAGAACATAGATTCTAAACTCTGTCAAACATTTACTAAAAATGCAAAAAGGAGTTTTGGTGGTATATCTATTATTTTGATTATAGATTTGGGTCAACTTCCTCCTCTTAGTGATATACCACCATATGATAATAATAGATGATTAAAACTATTGTGGGAAGAATTCAAAATAGTTGTTACTTTTGAAAATATATTTAGATAAGAATGAAAAAGTGATGACCAATAAAGGTTTCATCGGCTACTCGCAAATCTGAAAGATGCAAAATGACAATATATGATTGGAATCTATTGATGACAAGAACTAATGTTAGAATAGATAGAGCCACAAATAAAGGGTTTGAAAATTATATTCTTTTATTTTCAACAAATTATAATGTGCATAACCACTATAAAACAAAATTATATTCACTGAAAAGACTACTTGCATGTAGCATTGTAACCAAATTAGTAAGTGTCAGTGCACCAATGGGAGGTCCAAATGATGAACTTGATATGGAGTTACTGATTATTATCGATGTAAGGGTCATGTTAACGTCCAATATTTGGATAAAAGTAGGTATTATAAATGGAGCTCTAGGGTTTATAAGAAGTATAATCTATAAACCTAGGAGTACCCCACCAAAACCACCAACATATATTATGGTCGAGTTTGACATTTACTTGGGAATATCATTTGAAGATGAAACTCCATATACAATTCCATTTTACTAATATAAAGGGGACACATAACCCAACTACCCTTTCGATTGGCTTGGGCATTAACAATACACAAATCAAAAGGTTTGATGCTTTCAAAAGTCACAATTGATATAGGTCAAATAGAAAGAAGAAGACCAATATTTGTGGCTATATCCCATGTAAAGTCCTTAGAAGGACTAAGAATATTACCTCCTTTCACATATGACCACTATGAAAAGCTAAAAAATGGAAAACAACTTTTCAAACAAAAAGTTGAGGAAGAGGGATTGAAAATCTTAGAGGAAAAATAATTTCATGCACTTATCAAATAGGTACATGTCCTTATTCATTATTTGACATTTTATGTGATGTGTATAGTACATTTTGATGAGTATTAAATAAATTTTTAGATTAAGAATTTTAGATTATGTATATTAGAGTTTTAGGTGATTAAATGTAATGTGTATTATAGTTTTGTATGATTTAATGTGATATATGTTATACATTTCAAGTTTTATGAAACACTTCATATTATATGTTATAAAAATATGCAAAACACATAGCTACTACCAGTATACCTATCTTAGATAAGTCTATGTAAAATATGCCAAGAGATATCATTCTCAAGGTGCCTATACCACTTATTTCACAATATGAGGTGTTATTTATTATATGTGAAAATAATATCTCTTCACTATATGTGAAAGATACATACTATTAATCTAGCTTACTATCACTTATAGCGTATTATAAACTATGAATTGCATAAACTCCAAGAGACAC
The DNA here is from genome assembly GCA_037957365.1 of Torreya grandis. Taxonomy (NCBI): domain Eukaryota; kingdom Viridiplantae; phylum Streptophyta; class Pinopsida; order Cupressales; family Taxaceae; genus Torreya; species Torreya grandis. The sequence goes on along the minus strand of JARHVA010000173.1, from coordinate 3,782,829 downwards.
AAACTACAACCTGAACAAGATCAATTTTCTTACATAAAGGTACACAAAAATGGACATAAATGAGGGATATATTGTAATTATCACAAGTTTACATCAATAATTCATCAATTTCACATAAAAACACAACATATGAGAAGGTAAGATAAGTTCTTTTTTACTCGATAAGGTGTTTACAAGTCTAAAATTTGGTAGTGCTCAGCCAAAACCAGCTATAGGTATATTAATTACTTTAAAAAAAATTACATATAGTGAAAACAGCCCTTAGTGAGGTGATAAGCATGCAAGCTAAAAAATAGATGATATTTAACTTCAATAGACATCTTATTCTATTATCCAATGTATTAATTATTGTCACTCAATTTTTCACCCTTGGAGAGGTAGTTCTAGCCTCCTCCAAATTGAGTGAAACATTGGATTACCTCTAGGCCTGTGGGTTAAGCTATAGCAGAGGTAAACCTCTAGATTGAAGGGCGAACTCTCTACATTTTTCTTTAATCGATTATCACCTATAATACTTATTTGATTGGATAAAAAGAGATAGAATAAACATGAAAATAACCTTTTCTAATGAGTTGATACACCAAATTGATCTCCACTAGAATACCATATACTTGCACTATGAAAGATGACTCGCAGGGCAACTTCAACATCCTAGATTGCTCTAACATAAGTGTTTCAAACATGAAGGTGATACACATTGCAGTTCTCAAGGTGAATGAATGAAACCAATGTTATTCATTACTCTTAAAGATAGACAAAAACATTAACTATACTTCATGTGACCTTTTAAAGAGCAGACTACTTGCATCGAACATGAAAGAGTAAAGATAACACAAGGATAGATGATTATCACATGTCATTCCACTATGCACTACTTCACACACTTAAAAAGAAGTTATGAAATAAAAAATTGATTTAAAATATTTATTCAAAGGTAAATATTGTATTCAAACCAACAGGGCTTTACCCTAATAGGCATGGATATTTAAACATAGCCAAAAGTGGTTGCTCTTATAGAGAAGGATGAAGAGAGAGAGAGAGGTGTGGTAGAAGAAGATGGAAAAGTGTCCATGAGAGTTAAAAAAAGAAGAATATTTATGATACATTCCAATATACCTCCAAGGCAATGTGTCTCACTCTTGAAGCAACTTTAACCTTCCAAGTGGCATGGGTGTTGCAAATTGGCTTGACATATTGACTAGCTCTTTGAAAACTGCCCTTCTTTGCATAAAAGAAGAGACAAATAGACTTACAGATCATGAAACACAATTTAAATGATATCATCCCACTAATTAAACATCAGATATTCCTTAGGAAACTCCTCTAACCTGCCATTCCATCATTCATATGCATAGGTGTCTTATGACTCTTCATTTCCCACACCTAGTTTGACCCAAGTGGCTCAAAACTCAAGTGCATATTATAAAGATAATAAAAACTCCATGAATGGTATTAAAATATGTTATTAGGTCTGAAACACACCGTTTTGGTTCTTAGACCAACTCCCAAGAACTCAATTTTCTCCTCAAGCCTTCACTAGGCCTAGTTTCTTTGTAGCTCTTTTTTATCTTAAACTCTTTGTGTAGTGAGTTGTATAGATTATATTTAAAAAATAATATAATATTATAGGACATTTTATGTCCTTCTATCTCTATGTTAAATTTAATATTCAGACTCTAAGTAGAAGTCTATCTTCTCTGCCTTTCTCTCTCTTGAATTAGGCATCAATTAGGCCTACTTGCTTTAGACCCTATTTTCTTGATACATACTTCTTACACACATGTGAAATCACTAAAAATCATGTGATTCACTTTTACTAGGACATAAATAACCTCCATTCCAATTTTGGGGTCATGAGACTATGTGGAATTTTGCAAACCAAGAAATGGCCTTACCTCCTAGTCTCGTTTTGAGCCTGTTTGAGACTACCTTGAAAAATAGCCCTAGTTTGGTATCCTATAAAATATATTGTGAATTTTTTTGGAACTTAATATATATTTAAATTCCAAAATGAACTCATCCCATGATTTGGAAGCTCTCCCCTCCTCTGAACACCTAAAAAACACCAAAAACATGCAAAAATAGGGCATCTATACAAGTGACAACATCATAAAAGTTCATTGGGGTAACATATTTGGATTCATAAACAAAATAAAAGATTTTTTAGGAGTTAAATATGTCATTATATGTGCTTTTGAGGCCTTTTTTCCATGACTGGTCACTATCAGGGTTTAAGAGAGGTTTAAGGCCTACTTGGGGTCTTAAGGATTGTTCATTTAAAAAAAAAAATTAAAATTGGAAAAGATTATTTATAGACCCATTACACTATTAAAAAAATATTATACTCACATCTAAATTATGGGCAATGATATGAGCATCTAAAGTTGCTCTTCGGGTGGCCTGCTTAGTGTTCTTGAGGCTAAAGAGAGGTCAAACATGAGTTTTGGGTCTAAAAAATTAGTATGATTATTATGAGAGGTTAATAAACCTCTTAAACATACCTATAAATTATTTTTAATTCCTTTTAAGTCTTTATTACCCTTATGTATGCTCAAGGTACAGTGGTTAGGGTGTTGGGGTTTAAGAACTATCTCCTTCTTGCTAGCCCTCAAGGGCACTTGGATATAAAACTAAATTTTGTTTCCACTTGATAATATATCAAGACATATTATATGAGATTTCACAACCTCATATTCCCTTCATGATTTTTGGAAACTTGTTTCATGCCCTTTTAACTCAAGTAGACCCATAAGTCTCTTGGTTGCCCTTACCCAAGGAATAGGCAGGGTCTGAGACAAAATAGTGAGTATTTCCACTCTTTGTCTAACCTTAAAATTTACATGAAAATATTTTTCATCCCCTGGCCACCATCTATTCTAATTTTTAGAGAATTATTGTGCCTATGGAGGTCTCAAACATAAAATTACCTCATGACTAGTTGGGTTTGATGTGACTGTGTGAAGGGTTTTGAAACCTAGACTGAGTATTTGACCTTCTCACCTTGTTATCAGACCTGAATATTCATACTGAGGTGTTTAAAACATTTTATATCATTACAAATGAATAATATCAAACCTTTTCATATTTATTCTTCAATTCAATTAAAACTCACCTAAAAAGGCAAGTAGGCATGTATGTATGTCTTGATTGTGTATGGGGTTTGGAGACCAGTTTGTTCAATCTTCTCTAGTTACCTCTTGGTTTAGAAACTCAAGGTGACCTGTATATCTACCCTAAAGTGGACCTTATAGTCCCTCACTCCATTATTTACTACTCACTTTAGGCTTAAGGTTTGTCTAGTCATGTATGTGGCTTGTAGGTATCCTTAAAGACAGACAATATACTAGGTTTTAAAACCTCACCTTTAGACTGATAGACTCCCATTGATATTGAATTATGATTTGATAGTTTTAAATGGTATGAACCACCTTATAAACATGCCTTTGTCTATTCATTCTTTAGACTTAACACTAACCCATATGTGTCGTATAAGGCAACTTGTAGGTGTTCTTTAGGGTTTGACTATGTGCTTAGGAGTTCTGAGATCTCTCCTCTTCATCAATGACATTTACCATGATTTTTAACATAATTTAGGTATCTAAATTTTTTCAATAACCTTAAAACATACTTATGTTACCTTTTTGGGCCAAAAAGTGGAATGGTCAGTACTAAAGGCCTGTATGTGACTGTGTAGGACACTTGACTGCATTAGGTGTTCAAGAAAATCTCGTTTAACATCACTTATCTTCTCAATGTCCTTGAACAAGTTTTTAGTCTTAATTGATTTCAAACATCTTTAGATACCTCATGTTCTTCCTTTAATATACTTAAGACCTGTCTACTTATCATTAGCCACTTGTAAGTGGCAATCAAGGGTTATGACTATGTTAGGGTTTGGAACTGAGTTTTCTCTCCTACCATGAAACTTAAAGATGTCCATAAAAAAGGGACTCATTCCACTATGTGTAGAGTATATACACTTCTTGGCACTGTAAAATCATCTTGTCCTTGCTCCCATCCATATAGGGTATTATGCACAACTGTAGGTGTCATTTGATTGTTAACTCAGTCCATTGTCCTCTTGACTATTTAAGTAACTTAGTAGTCTCTTCAAGATTTTGAATTTATTTGAATTTTTATGGGGAGAGTTGGAGAATATTCCATTGTCTTAGCCTTGTTGGTATTAATTTGATATTTATTAGGTCTAAATGAGGACTTACATGCTTAGGGCTTGTGAGTTTTATTTGACTACAAGTGACTACACAAGGTCATCTTCCCTAAGTCCTCAGACTTGTCAACATTGTTAAACTACTTCACACCTCCTAAACATTTCTCAATGGTATACAAAGGTTAAGACCAACATCAAGCCACCTTATATCAACCTCAACTAGTTTATACAAACTTGTAAGAGGTCTCATTTGTTTATGAACTCAACTACCAAGCCACTTTTTTGTATTCTTAAACTTCCCAAAATCTATCAACTCCACTACTCACTCTAGTCATCTTTGTCACTTATTAATGATCTTACCAAGTATCTAACAAGGACTTAGGTCACCTTAAACTTACCCTACAGATCTATATGGACATGTAGGTGCCTATTAGTTCATATATAGGTTATATATGCTGAAAATGGAGAGTCTAGTTAGTTTGAGAGACTTTGATGATAGTAGAATATTTAGAGGCATATGAAGGTATGAGGAAATGTATTTGGTTCCCTTCATGGATTTGAGATCCTCCCAAACACTTCACGTTCTATACAACTATATATGAAAGAGATAAGTGTACATTTTCATTATAAGGTGTATTATGGGCTCTTTTCTTGATTATCTCATGCTTCTAATATCACATATGATCTCATAACCATGCACCATGATGTTTCAATGGTTCCTAATCCAAAAATGACAATCAAGCTCCAATAAAATGCTCAAATAAAGATCATGTCTCCCAAAGGACAAGCACACTTGAAGAATATGGATCAAAACACATATCAGATAAGTAAGAAATGAATTCCCTAAAACTAATGGATTTCCCATACATAATTAATCATAAGAAACCTCTTAGAATTATCATCATGAAGAAGAAATAGGGACTTGCAGTAGGATTGTCTGAAACAACTTATATACCAAGGCATTCTTCCTTCAAGTGAAAGTGATTCATGGAGATGGTTCAAATGATAAAAATAACATGAAAATGAGATACAAGACCTCTACAAATCAACCTCAAAATAATTCCTCTTCCTTTATTTTTGAGCTGGAGAAATAGGTGCAAGAACAAACCCTTCTCATATGCATAAGCCATAATGACCTATTGTCACTTTTATTGATTGTTCATAAAGAAAAGACCAAAATTATATAAAACAATATAACTAATTTCAATCTTAATTTTACCCCTAATAATATCCAAAATTTTAGCTCCTAACTCTCTCTCTCCTGGCCATACCATTCAATGCAAATTTGCTTTCCTGAGCTTATGAAGGCAATGATGGAGGATAAAAAGTGTTTATAATGTCATTTCTAAGTTAAACATGGTTTATAACTATAAAGTTGTCTTAGAGAGCCCAAGGGTCACTTCCAAACTATTATCAACTAAAAGTTGATCTTACAAGGCCATACAGGTGCTTGAAAAATGTCATTTTACCAAGATTAGGAGTTGAATTACAGATTCTCTCAAACTCTGACTACTTGTAAACAGTCTCTAACCAACCTATGACATCAGGGATGTTTGTAATTCTTTAGAAACATTTTCCTCTTAAAATGGCACATCCACCTCTTCTACATGGGGCAAAAAATGGCCAAAATGGCATTTTTTTGCATATAAAACCAAATAAAGGTCAAGGCATGATAATATGTTATAAATGATGTCCAAATAACATTTTGAAATTACTTTAGACCATACTAGACCTTTGACCATGTACTTGACAATAAGACTAGATAAGTGAACATAAGATAAAAACTTGGGCAATGAGAAACAAGGACACATATGACTATATGGTACTATTCAGGACCACTAGAAACCATGACAAACATTAGACACCTATGTGAAGTTTTAATTTATAGGGGTGAACCAAATTTCACTCGGGGTCAAATTTGGTCAACATTATTAGTGATTCACAAGGGTAGCATGCCTATAATGCTAATGGACTAGTAGCCTTCTCCTTCCATTGGGCTATGGAGTCATTCTTCTACTGTAATTCAAAACTAATATGCCTTTCAAAGACTTCAAACTCACACAAAACACACAACAATAAGGAAACACACACTATGCTCAAAGCATTTAGGGAAAACACACAATAAATACTCAAACAACACACCTAACCTACTATATATAGACCTCAAAACATCTTTGAGCTGATGGAACACTTTTTATTTCTTCAATCAAGATAAAAAAGAATGTTGCTTCTATTATAGTTGATCCATGAGAGTAAGTCACCATAGGATGGATGCTTGTAAAAAAGAAATCTTGTGAATATGATCCAAAATCTTACCATTTATAGGACCTACACTAGCTATGAGTACACCATTTGAAACTCCATGGAATGGTCCTCCTTATTCTCCATTAGGACTGCTTTATAGTATAGCCTTCTTGATCTCATTAATGTTCATTTGGTGATTTTCAACTTGCTCTTTGAGAACCATATAACCTTTGTCAACTTCACCTTCAGCTAGACCATGACATAGTTGATGTCTAGACCATTAAAGTTGTCTTCTTGTTGCATTAACATGTCTGCAAATGGTTCAACATCAAACTAAGGTTTGGACTGCTCTTCAACGACACACATTTCTACCTTAGCCTGATTGTACTCTTCCAAGGATGTAGCCTAATTTTTAGTAACTTGAACCTTTTATTCATGCTCCTTATTCTTTTGAGGAAGGGTTGCCTTACTCTCTTGCTCAAACTCCTGAACTATGGCATGAAACTGCTACCATAAGTCATCTTCTTCTTCATGACTATCAAATCCATGAACTCTTTCAACTTGGGTAGGCAAAATGGTATTGTATTTCTTATCATAATGATCTATCACACTTTAATACTCATCATCATACATATGAATAATATAGTTAGCCTCAATAACTTGTTGAAAATGATCATCAAAGCTTAATTTAGAATGTTCATCACCTTCATCATGAATGATGTATGTGCCAAGGTCTGTCCATTAAATGAAAGTATAAAAATCATATTCATATGTGTTAGCACCATAATCATATAGAAATATATTAGAGATACCTTCAATATCGGAATATGATCCATCATCTATATCATGCTCCTTTTACTCATGGATAGCACAATTCAAGTTAGAACTAGCTTTCACATATGGCTCAATGTGAAACTTGGCCAATGGTTGTGTTCTAATAGTCACCTTTGATCCATACCTCATTCTAAAGGCTAATATGGACAAATCAGTTGAGAGACATCCTCCTATCTTGGTGGTGAAGTCTCTTGATAGACAAACAAAAAAATGAGTAGATAGATCTACCACCACTATGTCTTGCAAGATTGGAAAGCTTGGACAGTCATGTAAGAAAACCTTTAAAATTTTGATAATCCCTATTGAATTACCTAGTGTCCAATCAAATTTTAACGCTCCTTTTATATATGTTTCATATTTCAAACTTAACTTGTTTGAAACTACCTTGGGCCTAATTGAAGTACTTGCCCCACTATCCACAATGTAATTATGAACAAACTTGTCTCCCACAATGAGGGTAATATAGAAAGGTGGGGGATTTTTAGATTTGATGGACGGTTAAACAATATGGGTGGGATAATTTATGAGGGACACACCAACATGTCTTGATGTTTGAGTATTGATATGGATTTGGGACAATTGCTCTTGAAGTAGTTCTTTTTGATCGGGCATTTTGAGAACTTCTTAAAGAGATATACTAGTATTTATCCTCTTCAAAGAATCAATGATATTCAAAAAATAAACACTAACCTTTTCTTGCATTATTGAAGGCAAAGAAGTGCCTTGAGCTTGAGGTAGTGGAGTAATTTGAGTCACCATTCCCACATTCTGATTTTGAAGAGGTGCAAGACTTGTAAGAGTTGCCACATTTGCAATCACACCTTATGGCCTTAGAGGAAGATTATTTGAACTTGTATTCACATCTTGAACATCTCCCAAGGATCTTCTCTTTGACCTTGTGTTGGATGCAACTAAAGTAATCTTATTTAGGATAGGTGTATCTTGTTTTTTAAAGTTTATGAGGCTCACTCCTTGAGGTTGTCATCCTTCATTTATTTCTACTTACATGAAGTTCTCATATTATATTGTCAATTGAGGAGTAGGTCCTCCTTTAGCTACCAAAGCTTATCCTTCACCTTCATTGACATTCATGTATTATCCATGAGGCTTCCATTCTTCTCCTTGAACCAAGTTACTATGGACTAGAACCATGGCTCTTGTGTTAGGAGTCGAGTTTGGATTATAGGCATGGGGTGGCTTATTGAAGTTAGGCTAACCTTGTCTCATCCCTTGACCATATTGTTGAGGTGAGAATCAATTTTAATTTGGATGATAAGAGTAGGGGTTTTAGTGAACTCCAAACTATTGATTTTATTCCCTAACTTGAGTTTCTAAGGCCTTGTACTTCACTTCCTAATTAATGGTATCTTTTGATTTCTTTGGGGTAGCTCTAGACTTATTATTTAAACTTGGAATTGGAGCAAGACTTAGAGGAACATCAGACATGTTAGGTAGAATAGGCATATATGATTTTAGAGGTAGCTTACTGGCTTGGATCAAACCATTCTCATCTCTAATAACTATGTCATAGGCTTCAGACAAAGTGTACCCACCCATGAATTGCAACATGATAGTTATATTAGTACCAATAGCTCTAATATATGTTGGGAAAACAAAACTTACAAGGGGTCTCATGGGAGGTGGAAACCTATTCCATGTTATTTGAAACCTCTTATTGAAGTCATGTATAATCTCCTTAGGACCTCTTTAAATGACATTCAACTGATGTATGATCATTTTAGATCTTTGAGTCAATAACTCCCCAAACTCATCCCAAGTTGTGATACATCCCCTCGACAATGTTCTATACCAAGCAAGGGATTTTCAACTAAGAGACATGGTAATTAATATGACTGTAATGTTAACTTCAGTGACATTATGGAAATTACAGAAGTTAGATATGTCCCTAATATGTTCACTTGGGGGGATAGGACCTTCCCCATTGAATGTGGGAACACTCTTGGTGGCATTGGGGGGGGATATTATCATAGGCATTGAGGTTTATATGATTCTCAGTATTGAAGGCTAGGAAAGCATGTTGCCTAGACATGTTATCCTCAAATTCCTCTTCACTCTCTTTCTCTTCTTGACTTGCAAAATCTTCTTGCTCTTCAAATGTCAAGATAGGCTCAGATTATTGAACTTCAAGAGAAAGTTTAGATTGAGGGAATGGATTTATAGGACAGTTACCTCTACTAGTAGCTAACCTAGTAAAGACCATGAAGCATGAACAAAAGGAATAATAAAACTTGGTTTACAACCAGATATTACCTTCAGTGGAGTCAACAAATGTGGAGTAGAACACACTTATATAGTTGTGATGTTGTCAAGACCAACATTCACCTTGATAAGATGTGCTTAGAATAATAGTCCCATCAGACAAGCTAGAGCTATAGTCACTCAGTTTTGCATCCTTGGAGAGGTAGCTTAGGCCACCTCCAAATTGAGTGAAAAATTAGACTACCTCTAGGCATGTGGGTTGCCTATAACATATGTAAACCTCTAGATTGAAGGGCTATCTCCCTACATTTGTCTTTGGTAGCTTATCACATATAATACTTTTTTGATTAGATGAAAAGAGATAGAGGGAACATGAAAATAACATATTATAATAAGGTGATACACAAAATTGATATCCAATAGACTACCATAGACTTTGATTACGAAAGATGACTCACAAGACTAGCTTCCTCATCCTAGATTGCTCTAACACAAGTGTTTTAAACATGAAGGTGATATGCATTGCACTTCCCAAAGTGAATGAACAAGAAGTATGATTGTAAACACTAATTCTGTTACTTACACTTAGATACAAACAAATACACTAACTATACTTCATGTGACTTGTTAGAGAGTAGACCACTTGCACCAAACATGAAGGAGTAAAAAGAACATAAGGATAGATGATTATCCCTTGTCATTCAACTATGCACTACTTTACATGCATAGACAAGAAGTTATAAAATCAAAACTAGATTTAAAATCTTTATTCAAAGGCAAATTTAGTATTAAAACCATAAGGGATTCACCATACTAGGTATAGATCTTTAAACTTAGCCAAAAGTGGTTGCTCTTATAGAGAAGGATGGAGAGAGAGGTATGGAAGAAGAATATGGACAAGTGTCTATGTGAGTTAAAATAGGAATATGAGTTATGAGACAGTCCATCAGACCTCCAAAGACATGTGTCTTACTCTTGAAGCAACTTCAACCTTCCAAGTGGAGTGGGGGTTAAAAATTGGCTTGACACCTTGACTAGCTCTTTGAAAACTATCCTTCCTTGCATGAAGAGAGTGAAAAATGGACTTCCAACTCATGAATTCAACTTTAACTGATCTCGTACCACTCATTAAACATCTGACATACCTTAAGAAACTTCTCTGACTTACCATTCCATCATTCATGTGCATAGGTGTCTTGTGACTCTTCATTTCCCACACCTAGTTCGGTCCAAGTGGATCAAAACTCAAGTGCATATTATTTAGTTTGTAAAAAATCCCTGAATGGTCTTAAAATATATTATCAAATCTGAAACACACCATTTTGGTTCTTGGACCAACTCCCAAGTAAGCCTTCACTAGGCCTAGTTTCTTTATAGCCTTTTTTTACTATAAACTCTTTGTGTAGGGAGTTGCACAAATGACATTAAAAAAATAAATGAATATTATAGGACCCTCTATGTCCTTCTATCTTCAAATCAAATATCATCTTTAGAATCTGAGTGTAAGTCTATATTTTCTACCTTTCTCTCTCTTGAATTAGGCCTCCTTGCTTTGGACCCTATTTTCTCACTCCAAAATTAATCCACTCCTTTTAAATCACCCAAAATAATTTTATTAAATTTCATATTCCATCACCAACATCCATGCTAATTTTTAGGTCCTGAGACCCTGTGGAAGTATGCAAACTAAGAAATGGCCTTACCAGCTAGTCTCATTTTAAGTTTGTTTGAGAATACCTTGAAAAATGGGCTTGGTTTGGTTTCCTCTAGAATATAATGTGTAAGTTTTTGGAATTTAATGGATATTATTAGTCCAAAATTAACTCATCCCATGATTTGGAAGCTCTTCCCTCCTCAAAACACCTAAAAAACACTAAAAACATGCAAAAATAGGGCATTTGTACCAATCCATACAAGTGATGTTAGCATCAAAATTCACAGGGGTAACCTCATTTTAGTCCTCAAAAACATCTAATAGGTTTTATCATCAAAATATTTTTAGTCCTTAACAACATCCAAGAGGTTTCAGGAGCAAAATATGACATCAAATGTGCTTTTGAGGCCTTTTTTCCATGACTGGTCACTATTAGGGTTTAAGAGAGGTTTAAGGCCTATTTGGGGTCATAACGATTGTTTATAAATAAAATATAATCAAATTACCTCATTAAACTTGTAAAAAATTCTTGATATTCCCCTTAAACTATTACAAAAGGCTTAGACTCCCATGCAAAGTGGGAATAACGGTATGAGCATCTACAATTGTTATTCAAGTTGCTTAGCATTATTGAGGTTAGATTGAGGTCAAACATGACTTTTGGGTCAAAAAAATTATGTTGACTATTTTTATAGGTTCAAAAACCTCTTAAAAATTCTTCTCCATGATTTTGCATGCCTTAGAAGTCAATATTACTCCTATGTATGTTAAGGGTACACTGGTCAGGGTGTTGGGGTTTATGATCTATCTCCTTCTTGCTATCACTCAAAAGAAATTGGACTAAAAATTTAAGTTTATTTCCACCTAATTATGTATGTATATCTCTTATATGACCTTTTTCTACCTCAGAGTCCTTTCATGAGGTCTAAAAATTTGTTTTATGCCCTTTTAACACAAATAGACCCTACGTCTCTTGACTGTCCTTGTCTAAGGAGTGGGCAGGGTTTGAGATAAAATAGTGAGTAATTCCACTATTTTTTTGAAATTTAAATTTAAATGAACATATTTTTCAACCCATGACCACCATTAGTGCCAATTTTTAGAGCATGATTGTGTAATATCCCTTTACCATCGATAAATCAACCTCCAAATCACATGTCTTAAAGAGACATTGCCACTAGCAATCAATGAAATTAAAATCATATCCAAAATAAGGAGAGTCAATAATAACTTAAATCAAATCCCCAAATCACAAGAATTTCCTCCAACATAAAAATACATGGAGATTTCAAGTTATGAGGATCACTTGCAGCCAACTATTAAGGACATGAAATTGCCAATCATCAACAACACTATGCAAATCAAAATCTCGAATAGGGAGCATCAAAACATTATAATGGAATCGCAACATGAAAGATGAAACACCACAATACAACCAAAATTAATTAATTAATTAACAACAATCCTTAATAAAAGGACATCACCTTTGGGAAGACATAACCTGTGGAAAAAGACATGTGGATAAGACATATCGTTTGATGGAAATCCTTGAAGGTATAAATAATCCATTATGGGAATGGAAAATGCATCAAATTCATGTATATAATCATTTAATATTGTACAAGTGTCATTATTACAATTATGATTAAGGACAAAAACCCTTAGTTGTGTAATTTGATCACAAGGATGAAAACCCTTGTCATCATAAAACCTAAGGATGAAACCCCTTGTAGATTAAATACTCTATTATTCAAAAATTCTAAATTAAAAATTCATTTTATTATATAAGTTTTTATTTCAAGTTTAAAATCAATAATTCTATAATTATATGTTGTTATTTAAGGATTTTATAATGTGTCTTAGATTATATATTTCAAGGAATAGGACTTAAATCACCTTGTATGCAGATTCTTGCATGAACAAACCCTGTTTGGAGAACCACTCTTTTATATGCAGACTATGTGTCCTTATTATCAAGGGTTGTATATATTTGAAGTTGTATTGATAAAAAAATATTAAAGGATATTTAACCTTGTCTATAGTTGAAGGGTTTTACAAAAATGAAGAGTTTTTGATTCATAATCCATTCTGGGATATGCATGTAGCAGACTTTGAGGGAGAGGACTGTTTGTGTATTCCATTGATAGGAAAGAACATTAATGAAATGGAGAAGATATTTTATCAGAATTGGTAAGGCCATTTAATTTGTTTATAGAGGTACTAAAACTTTATTTTGGCATTGTAATGTGTTTGATCCTTTTATAGGTAGACGGACCTGTGCCTCTTTGTATTCTTGAACAATTAACCATATAACGAACTAGAAAAGTATAGTAGAGGGTTATAAAACACTAAATGTTGGTGGAAATTTTTTAATGAGGTCATTATAGACTATAATAACCTCTCACAGTCAATTGAAATCATCTGTAACCCTAAAAAATAGTTATTTTGAGCTCTCGGGTCCTCTCAGTCTTGGAAAATCCTAAAGCTAGGGTTTTGCAAGTTTAAGGAGATTCCACTAACTAAATTGAATGAAATTTGGTGAAAAGCTTAGGAATAATATTTTTAAATATATTTTGAAGTTGGTTTTGTGGGGATGTACATATATGTATGAATTATGGATACTATAGGCAAAAGGAACCCTAGGAGACCTAATTGGAGGAAATAGTAAGCAAAATATGTCTAGTAAAGTGAATTAGAGACTAAGTTGGATTATGAAACTTTGAGGATAGTCAAATAATGGAAAAGGGTATCTAAATAAGTGTTAGATTACAAATTGGTGAAGGTACAAACCATGTAAATTAAATAAAGGCCGTAAATAGGGCTACAAGGAATGGTTAAAAGTATAGAAGAGTTGTTTTAAGTTGTCTTAATGCACTGTAGGAGGTTATAGGTGAGATGAAAGGTTTAAAAATATTTTGAGGAGAAATTTTAAGGTAAAAATAATAAAGATCCATTTAAACCAATTTTTGGTCAATTTGATTAAGAAGATTCAGGCAGGTTTACAAGTAAGTGAATGTAGAACAGAATGTTGGTGGAAGCTCTACATCATTATGGTATCAAAGCCTAAAGATTATTTGGGAAGAGAAAGGATAGTAGCAAGCAGCCAAGGTACATGGTTTGTTTTGTTTTTCATTTTATTTTTTGATGCATGGATGAGATGTGTTGAAGTGTGCATGAAGATTGAGAGAAGTTGGTAGCAGCCTTGCAACTAAGTGTGGCTTGATGATGAGAAAGATATTGAGAAATATTGATGAAGAGATCATATGTGAGCATAGAGAGAAAATGAGTCCTATAAGTAGGACAAGAGGAGAAGTCCCAAGTGAGGATAAGAAGAGAGACCTAGTTGAGGTCAAGAGAGAGAGATAAACCAAGTGAATGGTCAACATGTGGCAAGAGAGTGAAGGTTTGTCAAAAAGAGGTATAGGTCCAAGTGAGGCAAAGGAGTTGATATAAATCTTCAAGGAGATGAGGAAATAGAGAGGTAAGAAGAAACATGGCATAGTTGATGAGAGAAGCTACCACAAGAAGAAGATGGTGTAAGAAGACGCCAAGCAAAGAATGGAGATGGAGAAAGAGATGCAAGAGATGAAGTAGTAGATGGATAGGATGTTGATTATGATAGAGAAAATATGAGAGATGGGAAGCCCATATTATGGATGGGTGATGAGGAAGAAGCCACTCAAGTGGTCAATCAAACTATTGATAAAAAGAGGAAAGGTGGAAGCAAAGAGAGAGGAGAGAGAGAAAAAGAAGTTCTTATGCAAGTAACTCAAGAATGAAATAAAGAGATATAAGATGAGGATGAAACAAGAAGAACAACACCTTGATGAGGAGGTGACGAAGTTGAGTGAGCAAGTAAAAGAAGATAAACAGTGTTTTGAGATGGAAGAGATGCAATTGAGTGAAGAACAAGGTTATAATTACAACCAACTAGATGAAATGAAGTATCAAGATGAAGTGGATCAAATTGAAAGCCTCATTGAAGGTTTGGAAAAGGAGGTACAATCACATGAAGAAGGTATGTAATCTAATTTTATATTTTATATGAAAGTTCAAAATAGTTATAAAGAGAAATGACATCCTTAGAGAAGGCACTAAATGGTGAAGTGATGGTAAAGGAAGAGGAAGTACAACTTGCAGTAGTTGAAGGCCTCATGAAAGAGGATAAAGAATATGTAGAAGCATTGAAGGCAGAAATACATTAGTTTGGAGCTATAGATCCATTTGGAGGATTTAACCTCATAGAGATAACAAGTATGCATGAATTTGGCATTGTTTTAGTTGCAAGTATGAATATGAAAAGGAAGGAAGGACAAAATATAGTAGTTGCAGCAGTGGTTTGGGGCATCTACAACCCATATGATAGAGGGAAAGTTGAAAGAATGAGTGCACATGCAATGCAAGATGATACAAGCAAGCAAGGAGGCAAAATAGTGTATGATAGAGGTAAGGTTGAGCATAAAGAGGAGCATCTGAGGTATGAAGGAGCAGAAAAAGACAAGAATGATCCAAGAGAGATGAATTGGAAGAGACAAAAGAAGCATAATAGTCTATTGGAGCTCAATTTTTATCTCCCCTAGGAGTATGATGTATGGGCATCCTATAAGGACCCAAAAAGTTGTTAAATTTTGTCTTAGGTTGGTCTAGTAGGTGTCTTACAAGTGATAAAGTTCCTAAATAGTCTGTATGTGGAGTCTAGTTCGTCTAAGGATGTATAGAATTTGAATTATTGGTTTCCCACCAAAATGTATTATTTGAATCTTTCAAGCCTTATTGATGGACTTTTGGAACATATTATGCAGGTGGGATATGTATTCAATATTTATAAAGGTTTAAATATTATATAAGGTCCTATGTCATGGGACAAATATGTCATATTGCGTGAAAAACAAGAAAATTGCATTGTAACCCACAAGACTCTACATGGAAAAGTTGGCTAAGAAGTATTTATGCACTTTCTTAGAGTTGATAGGGGATAAGAGTCAGTTTTGTGTTTGTTAGATAGAGTGTTCCATTTGATATAGAAGGATGGAGAAGGGATTTGTCAAGTTTTTGTATGAAGGGGAGTTGATGCTTTGTAACCCCTCTTTTTGAATGAAAATTCATAAACCCTATTTTGTGATCAGGACTTTGGTTGCTAACCACATATGTTATTGTTGATGGAAGGTTGAGTTTATTCATTGTCTCCAAATGTTCTTGGAGGAAATTGGATGTTGTTTTGTGAAGACTTACTTCAAGGTATAAAGTGAAAAGGGAATTCTGCTTAAGGAATATAGATACTGTCTTTGATGTGTTTTCTACTTGTTAATGGACTATATTTCTAAGTTGAATGATTAAATGGAATTTGAAAATGGTTATATATGTTCTTTAAAGGGTTTTAGAATGTGTTTGAGATTATATATTGCAAGGAATAGGACTTAAATCACCTTGTATGCAGACTCTTACATGAACAGGCCCTGTTTGGAGAACCACTCTTTTATATGTAGACTGTGTGTCCTTATTGTCAAGGGTTGTAGATATTTGAATTTGTATTGATACAAACATCTAAAAATATATTTAACCTTGTCTGTAGTTGAAGGGTTTTTAAAAAATGAAGAGCTTTTGATTCATAATCCATTATGGGATGTGCCTGTAGTAGACTTTGAGGGAGAGGACTGTTTATGTATTCCATTGATAGGAAAGAACATCAATGCAATGGAGAAGAGCTTTTAGAATGAATTGGTAAGACCATTGAATGTGTTTAGAGGGGTAATGAAACTTTATTTTGGAATTGTAATGTGTTTGATCCTTTTAAAGGTAGACATACCTGTGCCTCTTTGTATTTTTGCATAATCAACCATATAACAAACTAAAAAAGTATAACAGAGGGTTATAAAACACTAACTATTGGTGGAAAATTTTTAATGAGGTCATGACAGACTAGAAAAACCTCTCAAAGTTAATTGAAATCATCTATAACCCTCAAAAATAGTTATTTTGAGTTCTTGGGTCCTCTCGGTCTTGGAAAACCCTAAAGCTAGTGTTTTGCAAGTTTAAGGAGATTCCACTGACCAAATTGAATGAAATTTGGAAAAAATATTATGAATAATATTTTTAAATATATTTTGAAGTTTTTTTTTGGGGATGTACATTTATGTATGAATTATAGAGACTACAGGCAAAAGGAACCCTAGGAGATCTAATTGGAGGAAACCGTAAGCAAAATATGTCTAGTAAAGTGACTTGGAGACTGAGTTGGATTATGAAACTTTGATGATAGTCAGATAATGGAAAAGGGTATATTAAATAAGTGTTATACTTCAAATTGGTGAAGTTATAGACTATATAAATCAAATAAACACCATAAATAGGTTTATAAAGAATGGTTAAAAGCAGAGAAGAGTTGTTTTAAGTTGTCTTAATGCATTATAGGAGGTTGTAGGTGAGATTAAAGGTTTAAATATATTGTGAGGAGAAATTTTAAGGTAATTATAACTAAAATACATTGAAACCAAGTTTTAGTCAATTTGAACAAGAGAGAGCTATTGTTTATTAAGAATCTTTGGGCAGGTTTACAAGCAAGTGAATGTAGAAGAGAATGTTGGTGGAAGCTTTGCATCATATGACCATCACATGGAAAGAAATTGTTTATCATTTGAAAACATTCCATGGCTTTTGGTTGAATTTGTGTCTCTAAGAATATAAAATGATCATGGCATAAAAAATTTCAATGAAGATAGGTTAGAAAATAAAAACTGTAGAATAGTATCACAAGACCTGCTAAATTCCTTTAAACAAAGGTTTTTTGAAATCCAAGAAGATACTATTATAGAAAAATTTGATATTACTAGTTCTATGGCTATGTCTGGAAACCCTCAAATGAACCCTTATCTAGAAGATGTTTTTGTTAGGCCAGAGAAATTGGATTTAAGTATGATGGAAAGCCATTCACAAACAAAAGTGAAAGTAACTTTGGACTCAAAAGGCACAAAGTTTAAGAATGAAAAAGGGGATCATAATTTCCCATCCCCATTAAACTCCAGAAGTAACTATGATCCAAATTTTCAATCAAACTTTTGTACTACCTCAAGGCTTTCAAGCAAAATATCCAAATCAAGTGTCTCAAGAAAAATGAAGCCTACAAAATTAAGAAACAAAAACATTTCTTCCCCTATATACTATTTGGAAAAGAAAGAAAATATGAAGTATTTATCAATCCCTCATAATATAGACTAAAATAAATTTAATGAAAATCAGAACAATAGGATAAAACTAATCACAATCTATACCAACAAAAATGTAGATAAGATTTTCAGTTTGATGGATCAAGACAAGATTGTGGCCCAAGATCACAAAAATTTAGAGAGATAATCCACTTATAATTTTGAAGAAAGATACCTACATAAATGACCTCAAATGAATATCTCCAGTTTACAAGAGTTGAATGACAAGAAGATAGATTCACAAGGAAACTATTCTAGTTATGATGGTACATGGGATGAAATTCAATGTTCCTCATTTGTTTTAGAAAAATAAGGAAGTGATTCCAATGGAATAAATAACTTTATCATTGAAATTAGGGCTATATCTCCAAATCTTACCTTCTATGATACCATGAAATGGTCTTTAGTGAATAGCATGGTAGGAGAGAAGTTGTTTCGTACTATAATGGATTTTAATTTCATGTATACTATAAAAGAAAATGATAGATGGGTTCATGGAATTTTCAAAAGGATTAATTTTGGAAATGGTCCACATCTTGGCATGCTTGATCTAGTAGTTATATTGGTCGAATATTCTTGTATTCAAGATAATATTACTAAATCTGGAAAAGGAATTATAAAGGCATCTACTTGTTTATTGCCATTTGTTCATCGATTAATAGTGGATTCAGATGGTTCATTGGAAAATTACAACAAAGAATTGGATCCTTTCCTTGATTTAGATTGCTTTGAATGTATAGGAATTGTCCATTAGTAGTTGTGTTTTGGTCAATCTTCAGCTAATAAATTTATCAAGTATGTTGAAAATATATCAATTTGCCACCAAAATCATGTCTCAAAAATACACAAAGACTTCATAGGAAACTAAAGTTTAGGGAAATAATTAGCTTAGAAAATGGAATGAATAAATAGTCTTAGACACACAAAGAATGGTCATGTGACCCTGGTATGGTTTCAACAATATAGAAGCTAGTTGAGTTATGTAATGATGATAAAGGTACTGGTAACATAAGAGATTTGGTTGCATATTTCATTGCAAGAGTTGGTGTTGGTGATCCTTA
Organism: Torreya grandis; assembly: GCA_037957365.1. Taxonomy (NCBI): domain Eukaryota; kingdom Viridiplantae; phylum Streptophyta; class Pinopsida; order Cupressales; family Taxaceae; genus Torreya; species Torreya grandis. Next base: position 3,763,446 of record JARHVA010000173.1, on the reverse strand, counting down.
TAACATTGTTTCTCACTTGATGATTTCAAAGATAATGTCTCTTGTTTTCTAGACAAGAAAAATGGTGATATTTATATTTGCATCAATCTTAATAAGGGTGTTTTTGAACAACTAGTGAGTGCTATCATTAAACTTATACAACAATACTTATTGGATGATTTAGTGATGATAGTGGATATTGTGGCAAATTATCTTTGGGGTTTATTTTCAACTAAGAATGTTTAGAAAGTTCGTCAATATCTTGAATCTGTTGAGAGGTTCTATATTGGAGTGCAGATAAGTGGGGTCAATCTCAAGCTTGTAAAATGCCTATTAAAAGAAACATGTTCAACATTAATTAATAAATTCATTTCTTTAGAAGATACTTATCTTTGACAAACATGTGGAAAAGAATTTGAGGAGTGGATCTACCCACTTGTCTATTCTCTTATTCATCATGCAGAGGATATAATTTTACAACTGTGTCAAAATGTTGGGCTGGTTAAAACACCTCTTGTAGAAGTTGATTTTCCTTGTATCCTTAGAAATTTAGCAAGGAGAAATGATATTAACATCCCTATTTGCAGTTTCATTACAATTCTAATTGAGGAAAATATTTTTACTGAATCAAATGAAAGTTTATGATTTGTCTAAGTGGTTTTGGATGCAATAAATGAGCTTTGTCTTCAATATGTTTTGATTTTTTGGAAATATTTTCCTATTAAAAATGCCACATGGGAAGGAGAGACCATTCTAGAGTATCCTAACTTACATTTTCTTGAGGACAAATAATTTTGGGAAGGGAGGACTGTAATATCCCTTTACCATTGGCAAATCAATCTCCATCAAATCACATGTCTTAAAGAGACATTGCCACCAGTAATAAATAAAAGTAAAATCATAGCCAAAAGAGGGAGATCCAAAAATAACTTAAATAAAATCTTCAAATCAAAAGACTTGTCACCAACAAAAAAATACATGGAGATTTTAGGTTATGAGGAGCACTTACAACCAACTATTAAGGACAAGAAATCACCAATCATCAACAACACTATGCAAATCAAAATCTTGAAAATGAAACATCAAACCTTTATAAGGAAATCATAACATTCGAGATGAAGCACCACAATATAACCCACATTATTTAATAATTTATTAATTAATTAATTTATTAACAATAATCCTTAATAAAAGGACATCACCCTTAGGAAGACATACCCTTTGGGAAAAGACATGTGGAGGAGACATATCATTTGATGGAAAGCCTTGAAGGTATAAATAATCCATTATGGGAATGGAAGAAGGAATCCAATTCATGTATGTAATCATTTAATCTTATACAATCATCATGTTTATAAGTATGATTAAGGATGAAAACCCTTAATTGTGTAATTTGATCACAAGGAAAAAAACCCTTGTCATCATAAAACCCAAGCATGAAACCCTTTGTGGATTAAATACTCTATTATTTAAAAATTCTGAATTAAAAATTCATTTTATTATATAAGTTTTTATTTCAAGTTTAGAATCAATAGTTATTTAAAAAGGGATTTCCAAAGAATTAAATTCTTGCATAATATTTTGATTTGGAATAATAAAAATTATTCCTATAGAGGTCTCAAACATCAAATTACCTCATGACTAGTTGGGTCTGTTGTGACTGTCTGTAGGGTTTTGAAACCTAGACTGAGTATTTGACCTTCTCACCTTGTTATCAGACCTAAGCAGTCATATTGAGGTGTTGAAAACTTTGTATATTATTCCAAATGAACTCTATTAAACTTTTTCATAGTCCTTCAATTCAAGCAAAACTCACCTAAAAGGGTAAGTAGGCCTGTATGTGTATCTTGACTATGTATGGAGTTTGGAGACCAATTTGTCCAATATTCTCTAATTTCCTCTTGGTTTCAAAACTCAATATAACTTGTCTATCTAGCTTGAAGTGTACCTTAAATTCCCTCACTCCATGTTTTACTGCTCACTTTATGCTTAAGGTCTGTCCAGTCATGTATGTGGCTTGTATGTGTCCTTGAAGATAGGACTGTCTATTGGGTTTTGAAACCTTACCCTCACACCAATAAACTTTCCCATTGCTCTTAAACTATGAGTTGATATTCCTTAACTAGGTTTCAAACACTTTCTAAACACACCTTTGTCCATTCATTCTTTAGACTTAAAACTAGACCATATGTGTCTTAGAAGGCAACCTATAGGTGTTCTTTAGGGTTTGACTATGTGCTTAGGAGTTCTGAGATCTCTCCTATTCATCACTAACCTTTAACATGATTTTGAACATGTTTGAGGTCTCCAAATGGGTTCAAGAACCTTCAAACATATTTTTTTTTCCTTTCTAGGCCTGAAAGTAGAATGGTTAGTACTAAAGGCCTGCATGTGACTGTGTAGGACACTTGACTGCATTAGGCGTTCAAGAACCTCTCCTTCAACCTCACTTATCTTTTCAATGTCCTTGAACAAATATGCAATCTTAATTGAGTTAAAACATCTTTAGACACCTTATGTTATTCCTTTACTAGACTTAAGACATGTCTACTTCTCATTAGCCACCTATAGGTGGCAATCAAGGGTTATGAATGTGTGTTGGGGTTTAGAACTGAGTTCTCTCTCCTACTATGAAGCTTGAATATGCCCCAAAAAAATAGACTCTTTACATTGTGTGTGTAGAGTTTGTAGACTTATTGGCACTATCAAATCATCTTGTCCTTGTTCTCATCTACATAGGGTACTATGCACAGTTGCAGGTGTTATTTGACTATTAACTCAGTACATTATCCTCTTGATTCTTAAAGTAACTTAGTAGTATCTTTAATGTTTTGACTATGTTTTCATTTATCAGGAGAGACTTAGAGAAGATTCCATTATCTTAGCCTTATTGGTATTGCTTTGATATTGATTAGGTCCAAATGAGAACCTAAAGGGTTAGGGCCTATAGGTCTCATTTTACTTCTAGTGACTACACAAGGTCATCTTTCACGAGTCCTCAAGCTTGTCAACATTGTTAAACTACTTCATACCTCCTAAACATTTCTCAATGGTCTACAAAGGCTAAGAACAATATCAATCCACCTTATATCAACCTTAATCGGTCTATACAGACCTATAAGAGGTCTCATTTGACTATGAGGTCAAATACCAAGCCACTTCTTTGGATTCTTGAACTTCCCAAACTCTGTCAACTCCACTACTCACTCTAGTCATCTTTATCACTTCTTAATCATGTTACCAAGTCTCTAACAAAGATTTATGTCACCTTTAACTTACCCTATAAGTTTGTATGGACTTGTAGGTTCCTATTAGTTCATACATATGGTCTATATGTAGAGAATGGAGAGTTTAGTCAGTTTGAGCAACTTTGATGATATTATAATAATCAGAGGCATATGAAGGTATGAGGAAATGTATTTGTTTCTCTTCATGTCTCTAATATCCTCCCAAACACTTCACAGTCCGTATAACTATATATGAAAGAGACAGTAGCAACTTCTCATTGGAAGGTGTAGTATGGTCTCTTTTCTTGATCTCTCATGCTTACAATATCAAAGTATGATCTCATAACTATGCACCATGATGTATCAGTGGTTATTGCTCCAAAATTGATAATCAAGCTCCTATAGATTGCTCAAACATAATTCATGTCTCAGAAAGGACAAGCACACTTGAATAAGATGGACCAAAACACATATCAGACATGTAAGACATGAATTTTCTTGAAAATAATGGATCTACCATAAATAATGAAGCATAAGAGTCCTATGAGAATGATCATCATGAATTATAAATAGGTACTTGTATCAAGATTGTCTAAAATAAATTATATACCGAGAAATTCTTCTTTCAAGTTAAAGTACTTAATTGAGATGATTCAACTAATAAAACCATAATGAAAACTAGATACAATACCTATAAAAATCACCCTCAAAATCATTCCTCTACATCTATTTCTGAGCTGGAGAAATAGGTGCAAGAATAAACCCCTCTTAAATGCATAAGCCATAGTGACCTACTGTCACTGTTAGTGATTGTTCATAAAGAAGAGACCATGATTATATAAACCAATTCCACTAATTTAAATCTTACTTTTACCCCTAACAATGTCTAAAATTTCATTTCCTAACTCTCTCTCTCTCTCTCTCTCTCTCTTGGTCGCACCATTCAATACAAATTTGCCTTCCTGAGCTTGTGAAGGCAATGATGGAGGATAAAATGTGTCTAGATTGTTGTTTTGAACTAAAATTTGGTATAGAGAGAGATGTAAAATTTTCTAAAATATCCCAATGGGTCACTTTCAAACCATTTTAAAATAAAAACTGATCTTTCAATGCCATATAAGTTCTTAAAAAGTGTCCTTTTGCCAAGATTAAGAGTTAAACTACATATTCTTGTCAGACTCTAACCACCCCTAAAAATTATCTAACCAAACTATGACATTAGGTATGTTTTTAATCCATTTTAAACATTATCATCTTTAAGTGGCACATCCACCTTTTCTAAATGGGCCAAAAAGTGCCAAAATAACATTTTTTTGCATATAGAAGCAAAATAAAGGTTAGAGAATGATAATATGATATAAATTATGTCCAAATAGACTTTTGAAATTAATTTACACCATATTATACTTTTGACCATGTTTGACCATGTACTTTACCATAATACTAGACAAGTGAACGTAAGACCAGAACTTGGACAATGATAAACAAGGACACATATGACCATATGGGACTATTTAGGACCACTAAAGACCATGACAAGACCATGACAAACATTAGACACATCTATAAAGTTTTAATCTATAGGGGGTGACCCAAATTTTACTTGGGGTCAAATTTGGTCAATACTAACACTTGCTTGAAGGTCTCTAAGTTGGGAGGGGAGCATAGAAGTCCTTGTTTGAGGCTTGAAGGTGTCAAAGATCAAGAAAAGTTGACCTATTTTGTTGGAGAGTTGTCTCTTATACTTTTTCATTATCTTTGATTTATTCTTATATATTCTCACCCTTGAATTTAGGTCCTTAAATATTGACTTAGTCTTCAACCAACTCCTCTAATCTTTCATGATGAATCTCCACCTTGTGAGGGGAGTTTAAAGACTTCTTGTTATTGAATTGAATTTTTCTCCTTGATTATGGTGTAGAGGTGAGAAATGGTCTTATTGAGATGCTTGGGGACTCTTTCTAAACTTGAATATTTCTTGAAACTACCTTTAATTTCTTGTAACTCCTAATAATGGTATAAAACTACAGTAGTATTCTTCTTGAGGTTGTTTAGGTATTCTATTAAATGACAATGATGATGGTGCATTGATAATGCATAATTTCATCTCTTCATTTGATGATCTTCTTAACTATGTTCACACTCTTATCTTTCATTTAAATTTCTATGATCATGCTTTAAGACCTTCAAAATTTTAAGTAAAAGTTAGATCATGAAACATATACCTGATATCAACCACTTTGAGGCTTCTCACAATGTCCTTCATGGCTCTTGAGGATGACATATTTCAAATTTATAGGTGTGAGATCCATTAGTGCTCGATAATCTCTTGAGATAGATATATTTTATTCAATTCCTTCATTCTCCATGTTCTCAAGATCCTAACGATCTAAATCAAGGTTTATTAGCTTACATGCAAGCTCAATGGATTGACATTCTAAATACAATATCCATGGTAGCCCAATTAGGATTTTCAACAAGACCCGCTTGAACCTTATGAGTTATAAATCCTTCATGGATGGACTTCAAATGTCTATAACAAATTTATTACATTAATATAACCTTCGATCACCTACACACAAAGTTTCAAGGCATTTGGATCAATAGAAATTGAATTCTAACACTTTTAGCCTTTCTGAGAACTAATTTTCAACACTTTTGCATGTGTAGGTATGTAATTTTGACTTTTCTCTATCCTAAATTAATTTAAAAACATGATACCACCACAAATTTTTTTTAAATATTGACTTCCACCTTTAGTTCAAATATCATAGGTTTTGGATCAATATAACTCAAATTATGCTCCTTTTGTGCACTTAGGATATTTTAGGGCAACACGCATGCCAGCTTGGTAAAAAAAATATTTTGATCTCTACCTCAATAGTTCATTATTTTTGTGAAAATATTTTATGGAACCCCTATACATCTTTCAATAACTAAAAGTGCATGTTAAATTACAAAAACACTCTAAAAACACTTTTTTAGGTTTGTAGGCCTGTAGGTGCTCATTGCTCATGCATATTGAATCATCTAGATCCATTTTAAAGGTATAAAGGATCTTGTAAAAGGAAATTTGGTTCATGTTGAATCATTAGTTGTGTTGAGATTTCAAGACTTTGAATTGTCCCCTGCAGTTGACTTCAAACTTGGTAAACCTTTGTCTTGCTTGCACATTCTAACCTGCAAGTTGTATTCTCACCTTTGATAATGCTTGTAAATTGGTTGAAGGTTTATTTAGATCATTGGTAGGTCATAATATCATTATTCATGCTTTAAAAATACTGAAAACACTTCAAAAGTTTAATTTTCAACATTCATGCTTTCTAGGTAGGGTTTTAGAGCAATCTTGCTTCTTAACAATTGTTCATGGAGTTCAAGCCTTATTGTGTTGAGAAGTGTTGTCATTGATGTCAAGGTGCATATTTTGAATATGCATGGTGAGTGATTTGTGAGACATTATCTTACATGATTGATGTGACAAGGTAGCCATATGACAAGAGAGAATTTGAAGGCAACCTCATGTCTCTCTAATGAGAGAGAATTTGAAGGCAACCTAATGATTCTTATATTGGCTATTGTCAAGGTTATTGTATTGGTGTGATATTATTGTATGGTGATTAAAATGTAAGCATGTTTGAGTGCTAATCCTTAAGTATAAAGTGTTTTAAGAGGCCTAGTCATAACAATCATAGTCATATCATGAACATGTGTATGATGAGCATGAAGAGGTTTGTGAAGAGGTACGACATTGGTTGAGGAATATGTAAGGCATGTGAGTAAGGTGTAGAATCATCAAAGAGTGTTTCAAGATCAGTTGTCATAGTTTTCAAGTGTTTGAACCTATTAAGAGACTTGAGAAGGTTTGTACATATGATGCCTAATCTCGTGCATGAAAGAGAATGGTGGCTTGGTGAGATGGATGTACAGACACATAAGAGGATATATAAGGTTGTTTGATAATGCATATGAGGCATTAGAACACTCATGAGAGTCTCAGAGTGAGCCCACATGGGTAAGACCTATAGACCTAGTATGCAACTAGACCACCTCTAGACACTATCTGACCTAATAAGGTGTCATGAGGAATTGTCAAGGCCTTTTAAGGATGTAAAGAAGTGTATAAGTATGTGAGAGGTTGTTTGAGTTTGTATATGAGGTGTTGAGAGCTTGGATAATAGTTAGAAGGTTAGTTTCAATACCTAATGTGACTTGTAGGTCAAAGCCTAGAGAGCAAAGAGAGAGAGTATGGCCTAATGGGGTTTGAGGTTCTGTTTCCAAGGCCAACATGAACATTTGAGCATTGAAATAAGTGTGTAATGTTGTTTCAAGTATGTTGACCAAGTTTCAAGTCAAAATTTGAAGGTTAAGGCAAAAAAAAGTGTTTTGAGGTCTTTCCTGTGCACAAAATGAAGGGTTTCAACCCAAAAAAAACTTTCAAGTGTTCATTGGCAAATGTGATCTCTACATGGGAACCTAAGTTATTCATGGTAGATGGGGAAGGGTCCTAGCTGAAATTTCTAAGCATTGGTTTCTAGAATAAGGAGCTAAGCTTTATGAATGATATTTAAGACTGAAAGATGGTTTAAACCCTCAAAAAATCCTAACAATGACCTTATGTGAAAGATCTTGTTATAAAGTGCTCAAAATGGATTGATATGGCTAGTTAATTTATTGAAGGTTTTATTCAACTCTCCCAAGCACCTCCAAGTGTGATTGATTTGTCAATTGTATGAGTGGATCCTACAGGAAAAACCTTATTTTCTAGACATTTAATGTAGCAGACAAAGTTATCCAAGTCAAAGTTGATAAATAGATGAAGGACAAATCTTGAGATGTATATTTGATGTTCATGGTGGTTTTTGAGTAGGATATCACCTTCAGGTATGCTAAACCAATCATACAAGCTGACCAGTTGCTAGCATGCCTAATGATGTAAATAGTTAAAAAGCTCGATAAAAGTGAGAAGTTGAATAGGGATGTGTTACCATAGATTAGGTATGAATCCAAGTGCATGGAGAAGTTGTTAAATACCTATAATACATGTTCATGTTGGACAGATATTTTTGAGGTAAGTGGATATGATGAAAATATTGCTCATAAGTTGACATGTCTAGTGAAGATGAGATAGTGAAAGTGCAAGCTCATGAGATTGGTCTGCAAGACCAATATTATCATGTGAATATATTATCTATCTATATAATAATAGTCTTAATGTTAGGGTGTGGAGCTAAAAGCTTCAACTATGCAGACGAAGAAAAAGAGGTTGCTGAAGATCTAGAAGCATCGACGTCGGTAGCATGACCGACGTTGGTCAAGATGAAGCAGAAGGCAACCGGCGTCAACAGGGAGTTAGTCGACGTCGGTCAGCACCAAGCAAATAGGGACTGACGTCGGTCACCTGTGTGTTCCAAAACTGTTCGTTGCACGAACAATTAGTTAAGTGAACTGAGTGTTTGCATGTAAAGGCTATTACGAGTCTTGAGCTGTGTGTCTATTATTAGTAAACTAAGAGTCTAAGTTATTGTTTAAGTCTGGAATCTATTTATAGACCCATTGACATGTATTGTAATAATGAGCTAAAAAAGGAAGGCAAGGAAGTTCCTTCCATTGTAAGATCATTGAGTTGCAGGTTGTTGCAAGCTCATAGGAGATCTACATGTGTGAGTATGGTCTATTGAATTGCAGGTTGCAAGTTCATGGGAGATCAACTTGAAGTACTATAGAGTGCTTGGTGTACTGGCAGGGTTATTACTGACTGGTTGGAGAGGTGAATGCTAATTCTGTGTGTGAATTGTGTGTTGGGACCATTTTTGGTAGGAGAGTGTTTTGAAGAAGAATTACTATACACTTGAGGTGTGGGAAGCCTCTATAAGGTGGAAGAGAGTGGCATCTCTTTATTGTATTCTTTTCTATACAAATGTTAATACAAGATATTGTATTGTCTCTCATATTCTGTGCTATTTGTGAATTATAGTTACTTGTACTTCTGGTATATTTATGCATGTTTAATTGCTTATATTTGGTAATCATATTGTGCTCTTTCTGAGGAGCAAGATCCTAACAAGTGGGATCAGAACAAGGTGTTTTGTTCTTGGATTCCCCAACAACTGGTATCAGAGCTTTTGGTTGGGATACTAACAGGTTGGATTAGATCTAGTTAGTGTGTGTGTTGATTACAGGTTACTCATAGGGGTTTTTGTTTGAGTGGGAGTAGAGCAATGGCAGAAGAAAGTAGACTACGAATGGAGAAGTTTAATGGCAGGAGGTCCAAGTCCAAGTATGGCAGAATAACCTGTTGGAAATGTGGAAAGAAAGAGCAGGGAAAAGAAGATTGTTGGTTGGTAGCAGATCAACATGAAGGACATGAAGAAGAAGCAGGTGTTGCAGAGTTCGTTGCACAGGATGCTCTGGTATGTTCTTTGGATAAAGTAGAATCTTGAGTTTTATATTCTGGTGCCTCTTTTCATGCATCCCCAAATAGGGAATTTTTTCATGAGTATGTCTAGGGAGACTTTGGAGAAATTTGTGTAGGGGATGGAAAGCCTTGTCAGATGGTTGGCAAAGGGAAAGTGAAGCTGAAATTGTAGACAGGTAACACATGGGTGTTGAAGGAGGTCATGCATGTCCCAGTTCTGGAGTGGAATTTGATTTTTGTAAGAAGTTTGGGTGATGAGGGTTGCACAGTAACTCTCACAGCGGACTCTTGGAAGGTTACCAAGGGTGCACTTGTTGTAGCAAGAGGTAAAAAAGTAGGTATGCTTTATCTATCTACTTATATTACTGATTCTCTTTTTGGGTTATCTACTTCAGCTGTAGATTCGAAGATGTGGCTTAATAGGCTTGGTCACATGAATAAGAAGGAGATGCATGTCTTGAGTCAAAGGGTATGCTTTCAGATTTGAAGAGCATAGATCAAGATTTTTGTATGCAGAAGAAGAAGGTGATGTTTCTTGAGGAATCTGATGTTAGTGACAAGAACAAGAAATCCTTGGTTTTCAAAGAGAAGGTGACGGACAGAGTTTAGCACAAGGGGAAAAAGAATTATGAGCAGAGTAAGGGTGATTTGGACAAGGGTTTGATCCAAAAGGAGCTCACAGGAAGAAGTCAGTTCTCACAAGCAAAACACAGAGACCGATGTCAGCTAAAAAATTGGCATCATCGTCAAGACAGGGACTGACATCAGCTATGTGCAGCCTGACATCGGTGACTCAAGGCAAATAAACACTGGCATCGATTAGGGGGAACCGACGTCGGTAATGAGGCAGTCGCAGGGAATTGACATCAATCGGGTGCAGACTGAGATGTGATTGGCATCGGTCACTGAGACAAATTTTGTGTGTACAACAAGCTGTCAAGGAGTCTCAAGCGCCCATATGGAGGACTTAAAGGGTATGTTAGCCTCAAATTCATCATTTCCCTTCTTTACACTACTTGTTGCTCACTTATGGTAAAGAATCGGGAAGTTATTAAAGAAGCAGAACAGGTAGATCCAGGAAATAGTGGGAGCTTGGCACGGATGGAGGATGTGATTCCTTGGAGAAAAACCAAACAGGAGTTTTGGGTGGAGTTGCCAGCTGGAAGAAAGCACTGAGAGACGAATGGATGTTCATGATGAAGAAGAGCAAAAATGGACATGTGAGACAGAAGGCCAGGGTATATGGTCTTGTATAAGCTGTAGGACAATAGAGGTTTGATCATTGTGTTTCTCTTTACCAGATTGGATAATATTAGCTACATTATTCTATTACTGTATGATGTGCTTATTGCAGGGTTACATATACAGGGAGTTGCTAAACTAAAGGTAAAGCTAGTTCAGGGGTGTGTCATGGAGAATTTGGGAGTAGAAAGATTCTTTGGCATGAGTGTGTTCTAGAGACATGAAAGGTCACATGTTGACTATGTTTCAGGATGATTGTGTGAGACCGGTTGCATGCCGATGGTTGGACAGTTCACAGAACAATGTCTTGATTCACATAATGAGGTTAAGTGCATGGTATGTACTAGACCTGAGTTTTCCCAAGTAGTGGGAGTTGTCACAAGTTTGGAACCAATCCGAGAAAGAAGCATTGGAGGGCAGTTCAGTGGATTCTTAGAGGGACCAGCAATAGGTGCACATGCTATGTAGGGTCAAGATTATTTTCTACATGGTATGTAGATGTGGATGTGGCAGGTGATTTGGATGATAGGTGTTGCACCACAGGGTGTGTGGTGGTTGGTCTTCAAGAGTGATCTTGAAGAGGGATACATAACTAAGGGAACAAACTAGATGGTGTATAGGTACAGGTACAGTTGTAGCTGTTTATCTCCAAGTGGGAGATTGTTAGGGTGTGGAGCTAAAAGCTTCAACTATGCAGATGAAAAAAAGGAGGTTGCTAAAGATTCAGAAGCACTAGCATTGGCAGCATGACCGACATCGATCAAGATGAAGCAGAAGGCAACCGGCGTCGGCAGGGAGTCGGCCGATGTCGATTAGCACGAAGCAAATAGGGACTGACGTCGGTCGCTTGTGTGTTCCAAAACTGTTCGTTGCACGAACAGTTAGTTAAGTGAACTGAGTGTTTGCATGTAAAAGCTATTACGAGTCTTGAGCTACGTGTCTATTATTAGTAAACTAAGAGTCTAAGTTATTGTTTAAGTCTAGAATCTATTTATAGACCCATTGGCATGTATTGTAATAATGAGCTAAAAAAGGAAGGCAAGGAAGATCCTTCCATTGTAAGATCATTGAGTTTCAAGTTGTTGCAAGCTCATAGGAGATCTACATGTGTGAGTATGGTCTATTGAATTGTAGGTTGCAGGTTCATGGGAGATCAACTTGAAGTACTATAGAGTGCTTGGTGTACTGGTAGGGTTATTACTGACTGGTTGGAGAGGTGAACACCAATTCTGTGTGTGAGTTGTGTGTTGGGACCATTTTTGGTAGGAAAGTGTTTTGAAGAAGAATTACTGTACACTTGAGGTGTGGGAAGCCTCTGTAAGGTGGAAGAGAGTGGCATCTCTTTATTGTATTCTTTTCTGTACAAATGTTAATACAAGATAGTGTATTGTCTCTCATATTCTGTGCTATTTGTGAATTCTAGTTACTTGTACTTCTGGTATATTTCTGCATGTTTAATTGCTTATATTTGGTAATCATATTGTGCTCTTTCTGAGGAGCAAGATCCTAACAAGTGGGATCAGAACAAGGTGTGTTTTTCTTGGATTCCCCGACACTTAAAATCACATAGGATCATCCTCATGCATCAAGAGTGATCTGGACAACAATTCAGGTGATAATTTGGGTGACAGTTCTACCCCAATTGATGATGGAACTTTTGGGAGCCATAACTTTTGTACTATAGCTCCAATTGAATCCCCATTTGAACCGTTGGAAAGATAAGAATGAGGAGAATGTGGTGAAATGTAACTAATATAAGCTTGGTGGTTTTTGACCACTAAAAATCTAATGGAAGTTCCCCAAATTATAATTTTAGTAGTGCAGTCTAAAAATAGTAAGTTTTTAAAAATAGTAATTCCTCAAATTTTGTATTTTTTTAAATTGTGGAAGTCAAACCATTTAATCTCCCTCAAGATTGGTGACCTTACAAATCCTCCTCCTACTTTGAAAATGTGTATAGATGAAGATGTAACTTTAAATGTAAATCAAACATCTCTTCCAAAAGATAAGCATATAATTGTATTGTGATCTTGAGTAATAAAACATCTCTTCTCAAAGAATTCATTATTACTATGTTATTTTCATGTTCTTGAAATATCTGTCAATCAAAACTTCCAAGTTTTAGATCAGTGGAATTAGATCAATTTATCTTGAGAGTGTATGATCCCGTGGATGAGGTTAGGCTACAAAAAGATTGGGTGGAAAACACTAGAGCTTCCAAACTATCCACCTATTTAGTCTAAATGACTTCAAAAGGTGGATGACATCGAGACATATGATCCCTTCAAGGAAATGGTGAATGAATCCATTTAATGGAAACAATTATAGATGCTATAATAATTCACCTAAATTCTCCAACAACTCATGATGGGAAATTCTGGCTTCTCATCTGCACTTCTTAGCTCCTCATCCATGGAATTCCCTTTCAGTGACCCAACACCCTTCAAGGTTTAGGTAAATTTTGATATCCCTACATTTGAAGACAAAATCAATGCTGATGTATTAGAAAATTGGTTGGATCAATTATCTTCCTACTTCTCTATAAATACATTCATCGTTGGAGAAAAGATCAATTTTGCTCTTTTGAAAGCATCATTGCCCGTGAAAAATTTTGTGGGAAGTGTACAAAAAGAGGTTCAATACATATGACATTGAACTTGATTTGGAACCTACCTAGGATGATTTCATGGAAGTGGTAAAGGAAGAATACTATCCCATTGGAGCATATGATGATCTGTACATACAGTGGCAACAACTTCACCAAGGTAAGGACCAATCTATTCAAAATTACATAGACATTTTTCATTCTCTATCTGCAAGAATGGGCATCTAAGAAAGTGAGAAACATAAGAATCTGAAATATCATGGTGGACTATAATGGTACATACAAGGGGAAATGGAACTCTTTAATTTAGAAATGCTCAATGAGGCCTACAAGTTTGCAGTGAAGATTGAGCAGAAGTATGGAAGAAAGAATATGAAGAGTCAGCCTTCGAAATGGAAAAGTGATAAGAAAGGTCAAACATGAGGCTAAAATTGAAAGAAAAAGGAGTTTTAAGATAAGAAACCCCAAAAGGGGAAGGCTAGAAAATGGTGTGATTACCATAAAATTGAAACTCACTCCAAAGAAGAATGTTGAGCCATCAAGTCACTACTTTTTGAGTCACAATACTCGACATCTACTGCTTTATCTCATACACAACCTATAGTCAAAGAGGATGAAGAAGAGATTGTAGATGCTGAGCTTGATACCATCATTGCTTCATCACAGACCTATGGGGAAAGGCCATATGACAAGAAAAGATTGTTTCACTCCAAACTATGGGTAAAAGGTAAGCCTCTACATTTCATTCTTGATAGTGGGAGTCAAAAGAATTTAATTTTTACTAAAATTGTGAAAAGTCTAATTCTATCCATGAAGCCTCACTCAAATCCATATAGTACTGGATGGTTGAGCCTAGGAAGAGACCTCTGTGTCACCCATCAGTGTCTTGTTTCGTATGCAATAAAACGTTTCCAAGATGAATTCTTTTGTGATGTGGTCAATCTAGATATCTGTGATGTACTCCTTGGTCATCCATTCATGTATGATTGACATGGCATCTATGAATCATGAACCTTAAAAATAACCTTCACTCTTGGAATGTGATGCTACAGGGTACCAGAGGTACCACCTCCCACATATATCTCCCTGATTAGTGCCAAACAATGTAAGAGATTGGTGAAGAAGATAAAGCAATTTGTTCTCGTGGTGGTCAAACCATAGAAATCCAAGAAGGCTGATGTTGCAGTCCTGACTACACAATCAAGACAATAACATAAGCATATGGGACAAATCATAGGAGAATATGATAACTTATTCAAGTCAACCACGAGAGTTCCACTACATTGCCAGGTATAACATTCTATTGATTTGATCTCATGATCACCTTTACCTAGCAGTCCTATGTATCATAAATCAGTTTTGGAAAATGATGAGATAAAAAGACAGATTTAGGAATTGATCCAAAAGAGTCACATCAAGCCAAGCTCTTCACCTTGTAGTAGCCTGATTGCCCTAGCACCAAGGAAAGATGGAACATGGAGGCTATGCATTGACTATCGAGCCCTAAATAAATTAACTTGAAGAATCACTACCCCCTCCCCAAGATTGATGACCTACTAGACCAACTTTGTGGTGCAAAGTTTTTTACCAAAATTTATCTCAAATCTGGCTATCACCAAATTCCCATCGATCCCACCAATTTCTGGAAGACTGCATTCAAATCTAAGGAGGGGCTCTTTGAATGGTTAGTTATGCCTTTTGGCTTAACTAACACACCTGCAACCTTCATGAAGATGATGGATGACATCTTGTGACCCTTCACCAACTCATTTGTGGTTTTCTACCTAGATGCCATACTCATCTACAATAAAACATGGGAGGAACATCTATAACATATTTGTAAGGTGCTTCAAACTCTTCAAGAGCACAAGTTGTACGCAAATCTTGAAAAATGCACATTCAAGATGAAAACAATTCAGTTCCTAGGGTATGTTGTGAATGAGGAAGGGGTCCATGTTGATCTAGAGAAGATTTGGGTTATTCGAGAATGGCCTACACCAAGGACCCTCACAGAGCTTTGTAGCTTCTTGGGTCTTGAAAATTTTTGTCGCAGGTTTGTTCTTGGATTCTCACATGTTGCTTGGCCACTAACCTAAGTGACTAAAGGAAGAGCTAAAGCTACATTTTAGTAGGGTGAAATACAACAAAGGGCATTTGAGAATTTGAAGAACAAACTTTGCTCAGCCCCTATTCTTACCTTGCCAGATTTACATCAACCTTTAGAGTTGATGATAGATGCATCTAAATATACCGTGGGAGCTATCATCATGTAGCATGGCCATATTATTGCATATCATAGTGAAACTTTCAATGATACAATCATGAAATAATTGACATATGAAAAGGAGCTCTATGCCATTGTGTAAGCCTGTAAACAATGGAAATAATACATCTTAGGTAAAGAGATGATCATCAACACTGACCATAGACCATTGGAATTCATCCAAACATAGAGCAAACTAAAAAATGAGAGGCACCAAAAGTGGGCCACATATCTACAACAATTCCATCTAATAATCAAACACAAAAAAGGGAGCTCAAATACGGTCATAGATAATCTAAGCTGCCCACCAATTACTGCACTCATAATAGTTCTTGACCTATGTGGATATGAGACTACCACTTGGGGTGTTTTGTATGAAGCAAATCCTACCTTCGATGATACATATCAAGTGATTCAAGAAAGTAAACATGTTTTTGATTTATATTTTCAAGATAATTTCCTTTGTCATATGATACATATCTATGTTCCAGCTCTACAGCAATAAAAGATGATATGGGAAGAAAATTTCAATAAGATAGTTGGACACTTTGGTGTAGAAAAGACACTGGCAATACTTTAAAAACACTTCTAATAGCTCCATATGTGAAAGGATGTGTAAAGGTACCTCAAATCTTTCACCCCATGTGCGATAGCCAAGCCAACAAATAAGAAGCAAGGATTGTACATGCCATTGCCAGAACCAACCATGCCTTAGGAATTTGTATCAATGGATTTTATCTTAGTTTGCCCATTTCAAAACATGGCAAAGACTGTATTTTTGTTTTAGTTGACCATTTTTCATAAATGGCTATCATGATTGCTTGTAAGAAAAATATATCTATTGAATACACTACTCAACTATATTGTAGTCATGTATGGCTCCATTTTGGTCTCCCCAAGTCCATTGTCTCAGATCAAGATAGGAGGTTCCTGAGCATCTTCTGGTCCACTCTATGAAAGATGATGGATACCAAGTTGATGAAGTCCATAGCATTCCATCTATAGACTGATGGTCAACCAGAAGTGGTGAACCACTTGATTGTTCACATGATTTAGATGTATCACTCCAAACATCCATGCACATGGGATGAGGGGCTTATTTTCATACAACATGGATACAATTTAGTCCTACATACCTTGACCAAGTATAGTCCATTCCAAGTATGCTTTGGGTTCCAACCCATGGCACCAATTGATATATCTGTTCCATTCTCCACCATGGAATACACACCTCATGGGAGATCTAAGGCAACAAAAACAACAAAGTTCATTGAACAAATGCAACACATCCAGTAGCAGGTTCATGACATCTTGGAGAAGATGAATCAAAAGTATAAGTAATGCCATGACAAACATAAAATTACACACCATTTTGCTGTGGGTGATAAGGTTTGGTTATGGATTCAAAAGGAATGACTTGCAGGTCCACACATAAAAATTTGGCCTCTGTGATATGGTCCCTACACCATCACCAAAAAAGTTGGAGAAAATGCTTTTGATTTGAGCCTACTAGCCTACCTTGGTCTGCATCCAATATTCAATGTGGAGCTCCTCAAACCATATCATCCACCTTTATTGTACACTTCAGTTGTAGTAAAACAACTAGACATTGATGAGCTTGATCCATAGAGTTTTGCTCCAGTGGAAGAGGATCAGATTATGGACACCTGGATGAAGACAATAAGAGGATGCTCTATTTTGCTTTATCGAGTGGTAAAAATGGGCCAACTTAGCCACCAAGGTGAGTGGCTCACAAAGAATCAAATTAAGACATAACTACCACACTTGAAGAGGAGTATTGACACAATGGGGACCATTTATTCTCAAGGAGGGAGGAATGATCTGGGTAACAATTCAGGGGATAATTCGGGTGATGGTTCTACCCCAATTGATGATGTAACTTTTGGGAGCCATAACTTTTGCATCGTAGTTCCAATTGAATCTCCATTTGAACTATTGGAAATATAAGAATGAGGATAGCATGGTGAGATGGAATTGAGCTCCATTGGATGGTTTTTGAACCCTTAAAACCCAATGAAAGTGCCCAAAATTTCAATTTTAATAGTATAATCTAAAAATAGTAAGTTTCTAAAAATAGTAATTCCTTGAATTTTGTATTATTTTAAATTGTGGAAGTCGAACCACTTAATCTCCCTCAATATTGGTGACCTTACACATCCTCCTCCTACTTTAAAAATGTGTATAAATGAAGATGTAACCTAAAATGGAAATCAGACATCTCTTCCCAGAGATAAGCATATAGTTATATTGCAATCTTGAGTAATGAAACATCTCTTCTCAGAGAATTCATTATTACTATGTTATTTTTGTGTTCTTGAAGTATATGTCAATCAAAAATTTTGAGTTTTGGATCAAAGAGTATTTACAAGTAGTTATATAGGTGTTAAATGTAAAAATCACCATGACTGGTCATCAAGGCAAATTAGCAATTTTAGGTAAGCAAGTTGCAATAATGAGTTTGAGGCTTTGTGCCTTGAGCTGAAGTATCCAATGCATATGATGTTGTTGTTTGGGTCATGTATATCCTATCCATGCTTTGAAGAAGGTTTGAGAGTTATTGAAATTGATTGAAGTGGTAAATCCAAAATGGTTTGACTGGTTCAGGTTTGACTATGTGATCTGTAAATTGGGTTTATTTATCTGATAAATCAAACAGTTTAAAATTAGATACTAAATTATCAATTATTGAAGTAAATAGAATTGGTAGCAGAAATATAGGAATGAAGTAAATAGAAACCTCTTTGGATCTATTTCCCACATTTGAAACTTTTTGATTCTATGTCATTCACAACTTTTCATATTTATTGCTAGTATTTTATCAATCTATGTGAAACCAAATTAAAACAAAATACAAGATAAACCAAAAATAAATTTGACACCAAAAGTGATAATGGAGTTCACCCATAATATGGGCTACTTCTCTAGGATTTTAGTAAACTTCAATCTGATCCATTATAAAAATATGCAAGTATTAAATTTTTACAACTTACATTAAGAATGGATTATGAACCTAAAATAATGCTGAAACAAACTTTTAAGACTGTGATTCATTCAAAAAATGTCTTTCCTTTGTCTATAGCATATGTTCATCCTTCTCCATATATTCAGACATAATATTAAATAGGAGTGCCTTTAGTTATCACAGGGTTGCATCTCCCGATAATAAATAACCCTATAACTATTTTCCCTCCATAGCCACTGGCTTAAAAAAAAAATAGAGGCAATCAAAATTACACTCACGGGTCTCTCTATTTCTCTATATATTAATACAGAATCACTATACATATCTTCCCTTTCTACCATTAGTCTCTATGTGTTTTAAATAACCTATAATGGAAAGATTACATCTACCCTTGTACAATGGGCAACATATATATATATATATATATTCATGGATCATTAAATATCTCTTGTAATTAAAAATAAAAGATAAAAGATCTCAATCAGTACAATGCCAAATAACATATACATATATATATATATATATATATATATATATATATATATATATATATATATATATATATATATATATATATATATGTAAAGAGATTATATGATACCTTTTTCCATATGTCATACACTCATGACCAAAAACCATTTGTAAATGGGTGATAACTTCTTCACATCAAATGAACTTCTTCACATCAAATGATACTCGCCTTTATCAAATAAATGGTCTCATCAAAAGACTCAGATTTCCCTGTTCTATTCAAAGCCATGGATATATATCTTCTTTGGGGCTATCGATCTAATAAAATAGGTACAAGAAGAGTCTTTTGGTCTGTCCATTCTAATAGATGTTTAACCTTCCAACTCAACCCTATATAATTACATAGATTCAACAATATAGAACTTGGAATTATATATATACCTACAACTAGTCCATGACTATACAAATTGGCATACCTCCCCACATCCCTATCTAACAAAACCTTCAACAGAGATGCCCTTTCATTTTGGACTTAGCCAAATTATTCTGTTTGATTTTGCATGTTTATAACTGAGTATGCCTTTTCCATGACTCAAAGGCTCAAGTTTAGTTCTTTAAAAGGTGATCTACCATGTCCAAAGCTCAAAGTCTTTTAATAGATGTATATCTTTCACTGTCGCATCTATATTAACACAAGTCCTTCATCTGAGGACCACTATAATGGCATACGAGTTCCTATAAATTGTTAGGTTGTGGAGCTAAAAGCTTCAACCTTTTGCAAACTGAGGAACAGATGGTTGCTGAGTTCCAGAGGGACCGACGTCGGTCGCCTGTGTATTCCAGAACTGCCCGTTTCACGGACAGTTAGTTAAGTGAACGAAGAGTTTGCATGTTGAGACCAGTTAGAGTCTTGGGCTGCGAGGATAATTGTCTAAATTAAGAGTCTAAGTTAGTGTTTGAGTTAGGGATCTATTTATAGACCCATTGGCATGTATTGTTTAAGGCATGAGATAGAGAGGAAGAGTTCCTTCTAGTTGTAAGATCTGTGAGTTGCAGGTTGTTGCAAGCTCATTGGTGATCTACATGTAAGTTTGGTCTTTGAATTGTAGGTTGCAGGTTCATGAGAGATCAGCTTGAAGTGCTATAGAGTGCTTGGTGTACCGGCAGGGTTATTACTGACTGGTTGGTGAGGTGAACACCAATTTTGTGTGTGAGTTGGTTGTTGGGACCGTTTTTTGTGTAGGAGAGTGTGTGTGAGAAGAATTACTGTACACTTGAGGTGTGGTGAATCTCTGTAAGGTGAAAGAGTGTGGCGGCTCTTTGATGTATTTTTTTCTGTATAGTGTTAATACAAGATAGTGTATTGTCTCTCATATTCTGTGCTATTGGTGAATTCTAGTTACTTGTGTTTCTGGTTATTTCCGCATATTCAATTGCTTATATTTGGTAATCATACTGTGCTCTTTCTGAGGAGCAAGATCCTAACAGGTGGAATTAGAACAGGTGTGTTTGTTCTTGGATTTATCTTCCACCCTCCCAACAAGTGGTATCAGAGCTTTTGGTTGGGATACTAACAGATTGGTGTAGATCTGGGTAGTGTGTTGTGATTACAGGTTACTCATAGGGTTTCTGTTTGAGTGGGAGTTGAGCAATGGCAGATAACAATCAACTACGAATGGAAAAGTTTAATGGCAAGAACTACCAATTATGGAGGATGCAGATTGAGGACTATCTGTATCAGAAAGATTTGTACTTACCGTTGGGTGGGGTTACTAGCAAACCCTTGGATATGAAAGATGAAGAATGGGAGGTTCTTGATCGGAAGGCTCTGGGATCTGTTAGATTGAGTCTTGCATCATCTATGATTTGCAGCTTATCACAGTGTAAGACAACGATGGAGTTAATGGAATCTTTGGCAAATTTGTATGAAAAACCCTCGGCTTCTAATAAGGTATTTCTTATGAAGCATTTATTTAATTTGCAAATGTTGGAAGGTGGATCTGTTCATAGCCATCTTAGTGATTTCCATGGCTTGGTAAACCAGTTAAGTTCCGTCAATATTGTATTTGATGATGAAATTAGAGCTCTCTTAATCTTGTGTTCATTACCTGAAAGTTGGGAAGGTTTGGTAATCGCAGTTTCTAATACTGTGTCTCCTTCAAAAGTCTTAAAAGTGGATGATGTTGTGAGTGTGATCTTGAATGAAGAGATACGCAGGAAAAGCATAGGTGAATCATCTGGAGATGCTTTGAGTGTTGAAGGAAGAGGAAGGCCAAGAGAAAAGACAGAGCGTGGGAGATCAAGGTCAAAGATAGGCAAGAGATCTAAGTCCAGGTATGGAAGAATAACCTGCTGGAAGTGTGGAAAGCAAGGGCACTTAAAGAGAGATTGTAGATCGGGTACAGATCAGCATGAAGAACATGAAGAAGAAGCAGATGTTGCGGGTTACGTTGCACAGGATGCTCTGGTATGTTCTTTAGATAAAGTAGAATCTTGGGTCTTAGATTCTGGTGCCTCTTTTCATGCATCCCCACATAGGGAATTTTTTCATGAGTATGTCCAGGGAGATTTTGGAGAAATTTGTGTAGGGGATGGAAAGCCTTGTTAGATTGTTGGCAAAGGCAAAGTGAAGCTGAAATTGCAGACAGGTGACACATGGGTGTTAAAGGAGGTCATGCATGTCCCAGTTCTGAAGCGGAATTTGATTTCTGTTAGAAGTTTGGGTGAAGAGGGTTGCACAGTAACTCTCACAGCGGACTCTTGGAAGGTTACCAAGG
Organism: Torreya grandis; assembly: GCA_037957365.1. Taxonomy (NCBI): domain Eukaryota; kingdom Viridiplantae; phylum Streptophyta; class Pinopsida; order Cupressales; family Taxaceae; genus Torreya; species Torreya grandis. Next base: position 3,741,484 of record JARHVA010000173.1, on the reverse strand, counting down.
GTACACTTGTTGTAGCTAGAGGTAAGAAAGTAGGTACGCTTTATCTATCTACTTGTTTTACTGATTCTCTTTCTGGGTTATCTACTTCAGCTGTAGATTCGGAGATGTGGCTTAATAGGCTTGGTCACATAGATAAGAAGGAGATGCTGGTTCTTGAGTCAAAGAATATGCTTTCGGATTTGGAAGGCATGGATCGTGGTTTCTATATGCAGAAGAAAAAGGTGAGGTTTCTTGAGAAATCTGATGTTAGTGACAAGAACAGGAAAGCCTTGGTTTTCAAGGAGAAAGTGACGGACAGAGTTCAGCACAAGGTGCAGAGGAATTCTGAGCAGAGCAAGGGTGATTTGGACAAGGGTTTGATCCAAAAGGAGCTCGCAGGAAAAGGTCAGGCCTCACAAGAAAAACACAGAAACCGACATCGGCAGGAAAACTGGCGTCGATGTCCAGACAAGGACCGACATCGGCTATGTGCAGCCCGACGTCGGTGACTCGGGGCAGACAGAGACCGGCGTTGGCCATGGGAAACCAACGTCGACAGAAAGGCAGTCGCAGGGAACCGACATCGGTCGGCTGTAGACTGAGATGTGACCGGCATCGGTCACTGAGACAAATTTTGGGTGGACAGCTTGCTGTCATGGAGTCTCAAGCGCCCATATGGAGGACTGAAGGTGTAAGTAAGTTCTTAAATTCGTCATTTCCCTTCTTTACACTACTTTTTGCTCACTTATGGCATAGGACCAGGAAGTTATTAAAGAAGCAGAACAGGTAGATCCAAGAAACAGTGGGAGCTAGGCATGGATGAGGATGTGATTCCTTGGAGGAGAACCAAACAGGGGTTTTGGGTAGAGTTGCCGGCTGGAAGTAAGCATTGAGAGACGAATGGATGTTCGGGATGAAGAAGAGCGGAAATGGATACGTGAGATGGAAGATCAGGGTACTTGATCTTGTACTAGCTACAGGGCAATGGAGGTTTGATCATTGTGTTTCTCTTTACCAGGTTGGATAGTATTAGCTACACTATTCTATTTTCTATATGATGTGCTTGTTGCAGGGCTACATATACAGGTATTTCTGAACTAAAGGTAAAGCTAGTTCAGGTGTTTGTCATGGAGAATCTGGGGCAGCAAGATTCTTTGGCATGAGTGTGTTCTAGAGACATGGATGTCTTGTTGACTTTGTTTCAGGATGATTCTGTGAAACCGGTTAACACGTCGATGGTTAGACAGTTCACAGAACAGTTGTCTTGATTCACATAATGAGGTTGAGTGCATGGTATGTACTAAACCTGAGTTTTCCCAAGCAGTGGGAGTTATAACAAGTTTGGAGTCAATCCGGGAAAGTAATACTGAAGGGCAGTTCAGTGGGACCAGCAGCAGGTGCACATGCTATGCAGGGTCAAATTCTTTTTCTACATGGTTGTAGATGCGGATGTGGCAGGTAATTTGGATGACAGATTTTTTGCACCACAGATTTTGTGGTGGTTGGTCTTCAAGAGTGATCTTGAGGAGGGATACAAAGCCAAGGGAACAAACTAGACGGTGTACAGGTACAGGTACAGGTTGTAGCTATTTATCTCTAAGTGGGAGATTGTTAGGTTGTGGAGCTAAAAGCTTCAACCTTTTGCAAACTGAGGAACAGATGGTTGCTGAGTTCCAGAGGGACCGACGTCAGTCGCCTGTGTGTTCCAGAACTGCCCGTTTCACGGACAGTTAGTTAAGTGAACGAAGAGTTTGCATGTTGAGACCAGTTAGAGTCTTGGGCTGCGAGGATAATTGTCTAAATTAAGAGTCTAAGTTAGTGTTTGAGTTAGGGATCTATTTATAGATCCATTGGCATGTATTGTTTAAGGCATGAGATAGAGAGGAAGAGTTCCTTCTAGTTGTAAGATCTGTGAGTTGCAGGTTGTTGCAAGCTCATTGGTGATCTACATGTAAGTTTGGTCTTTGAATTGCAGGTTGCAGGTTCATGAGAGATCAGCTTGAAGTGCTATAGAGTGCTTGGTGTACCGGCAGGGTTATTACTGACTGGTTGGTGAGGTGAACACCAATTCTGTGTGTGAGTTGGTTGTTGGGACCGTTTTTTTGTGTAGGAGAGTGTGTGTGAGAAGAATTACTGTACACTTGAGGTGTGGTGAATCTCTGTAAGGTGAAAGAGTGTGGCGGCTCTTTGATGTATTCTTTTCTATATAGTGTTAATACAAGATAGTGTATTGTCTCTCATATTCTGTGCTATTGGTGAATTCTAGTTACTTGTGTTTCTGGTTATTTCCGCATATTCAATTGCTTATATTTGGTAATCATACTGTGCTCTTTCTGAGGAGCAAGATCCTAACAGGTGGAATTAGAACAGGTGTGTTTGTTCTTGGATTTATCTTCCACCCTCCCCAACATAAATTAACACATATATAAACCACTTCCAAATGATGGGTCTTTCCTGGTTATTTATTCATTTTCATGAACTTCTATCTCCCCTTCAAAAGGAGGAATGACAGGTAGATACATGCTAATCTCTCTTCCAAGATCCATCATAGGCTCAGCCTGGTTAAATCTAAATCTTCCTTTTGCTCGAGCTCAACCAACGTGGGTAGTCTTCTGTAATATTAACTACCCCCCATTCAAGTTAAATGATGGGCTTATTCCATGTTATCCCCAAAATGGAATGAATTGCAATCTCCTTTTCCTCCATTGCCTTGATCCCAACGTCTTCTCACATAGCCTTGCCTATGTCCTTCCATCCTTTTAAGGATGATGCAATAACCCTTTAATCTCGACATATTTCTTTATGAGAATGAAAATCCCATATACATCAAAAGAGAATGAACACGTCTTTAAATAGGCAAAATTTAGGATCATCATCTGTGGCTCTGGCCACATATTAAACCACCTTTTGCTTATCCATGCAAACAACTCTTGATGATAAGAAACTCCATGTAGATAAGATTGGCTTGGAAGCTTTGAATTAATTGCTTGAAGGTTGGTGAGCTATCATATAACTCAAGTTGAGTTGGTATCTGAGTTGGGTTGCATGGCGAGTTGGGTTGCTAGCTTGGAGAAATAGCAAAAATTTGGTGGTAGGCCATGTGCCCACCACGTGGGCATCTCTAATTGCTCCTCATCCTACCACATGTCACAACCAAAAACACATAAATAATTATATGGTAAAAATAGTGTAATTATGGAATTAATAAAACATCATTACCATACACGGTGATAGAGTTCTCTTCTATCATAAAAGTGTGCTCCACCAGCTATAGTCTCTATAACTAGCCTTTTACTGATGAAAATAGTGACCATATTCCTCCAGATCAAACCTTCCCATAAAGAGGCCTTTGTCCTCAAAAGTACCAAGAAGCCAATTGAACCTGTTGCATAACTTTTTGCGTCACACCAACAAAAAAAACTTTGCAAATAGTCAACTATCCAACTACAATTGTAACCTGTATATGGAGAGTAAAATAAACTTTGTATCCATTCTACCAAATGACCTGTTACCCCAAAAGTCATACTCAAGTGACTTATCTCAACCCTATATTGCATGAACGTTAAGGTATTCTCCTTGTTATCACACAAGGAAAATCATTGTGCTATATACGCCTAAGAATTTAAAAATAAATTACACATAAGTATACTTATATTTTAAAAACATTGCCCATTTATGGGTCTTAAATAGTACTCCTACATGATGTACATGACAAACATACACGGAGTAAAATAAAGTTACAAACATTTCCCATATTACCATGGGACTTAGATGTATACAATGTAAGTATAAACATGTGTAATTAATTTCTCTATCCTAAGATGACTAATACACAATACTCATTACCCAAGAATAATCAAGGGATCTAAAAACAACAAAATTAACTGTTATGTCCCTCAAATATTTCCTTGCACCCTTGTCAACTCCAATGTTATCTTGGAAAGTTTTATAATAGAGCTTGAAAACCAAAAACGTAAGAAGAAATATTAAACATGATAAACCTATCACAAAGTATTTCCCACTGAAGCTAACTCTAGTTCTACAAGGTCAGCTTCTCTCTAACAATGAGGCAAAAGATACACAAAGGAACAATCTCTCAATACAATGTATTTCTCAAGATGAGGCAAAACAACACAAGTTTACCCATACTAGTTTCTCTCCTAAAGGCTATCACCAACTAGATTCCGTAAACTGTTATGAAGAGGGAAAATGAAATCCGTTTCAAACTCCAAGAATTAAACTTAGAGAATTTCTAAATAGAGTTTATTTACCAAACTCGCCATTTGCTGCAAGTAATCAGTAAGCAAATATCATAAACACGAGAAGACAAACTAAGAATGATACACCTATCTCAAAGTTCTTCCCATTGATCGATTTCTCTAAATCCACTATAACAAGTGGTATATCTTTGCCTTAAACATTATTTAAAAATTCCTCCATCTGATAAATAAGGAGTCCCAAAAAGTGTTGACGATAGAAAATAACATGCTTATCAAACTTGTCACAATGCAAAATAAAATTATCCAAGAACCCATTTTAACCAAATCAAGGGTTATCCCCTTTCATGGTTTCCACAACTTGAATTGAAGGCTATACCACATTAAACCTCATTCAGTACAAGGTAATGATGAAACCTCTTATTTTTCAATAAGTTTTTGAAATAATTCTAAAACAAGGTACATTCTATTTCCAACAAGCCACACAAGGTTATCTAATCAAACATGGATATCAACCAATATACTGTGTATATAGCCATTTCTCATAGACAATAATTATTGGAATAGTTGTACCTTCATTCAAAACTATGAACTACACACTTTGTTGAACAAAGGTTGAATTTTAAAAAACCAATTAATACCCAATAAACTGAAGTGCAAAACTTGTTCAACTTCTTGAACAATGCCATATTGCCATTCTCCATATCTTACCATGGGAAGTGGTATTTTCACTTGCCTACTTTTTCTAAGGACAAAGGGTTTTAAACATGTAGTCACTTCACCAAAAATAAAAGCTACACATCATGATTATCAAAACATTGTGTCAAATACCAATACTAACTAGATCCGTTTCCATACCTTCATCACCCTGTAAGCAAGTTCCATGAGAGAAATATACTAATCTATCATTGGCATAGATTCTAAGGCTTACCTATGGTTTACCCTGAAAACAACTTATACTTCGCTACACACAATTGTAGAACAATATACAAGTCCAAAAAGTCTGCTTAACCTCAATAGAAAACTATTTTTACCTCAAATTGTGCTAGTATGATAACAAGATCAAACTCATTGTTTCCCGACATACACCACTAAAAATGCCTAGAATTTTATCTGGATGATTCCTAAGAAAGAGAGATTGATCCCTTTACAACATCATTTGGCACATACTCTCATCACCCTCTAGTGATGGTATGCTTTCTCGTCTTACAAATTGATCCATATAGGACTAGTGGTTTTGGACACTTGGCTGTTAGAAGCTTGTCTTCTTCCAATGGATTGGAACATCTTCCAATTCTCTATTGCACTATCCAATCTTATATGGTCAAATAAAATAGAAGAAGACAAAGCATAAAAGTAGAAACATGACCACAATCAACCTGCTCTGATACCAAATTTGATTTGTAAACTGGGTTTATTTCTCTGATAAATTAAACAGTTTAAAATTGGTTACTAAATTCTCAATTCCTAAAGTAAATAAATTGGTAGCGGAAATCTAAGAATGAAGTAAACAAAAACTTTTGTGGATCCATTTCTTGCACTTAAATTTTTTTGATTCTATTTATCAAAAAGAAAATTGACACCATAAGTGATAACGAAGTTTGCCCATAATATGGGCTACATCTCTAGGATTATAGTTAATTGTAATTTGATCCGTTATAAATAGATGCAAGTATTAAATTTTTTACAATTTACATTAAGAATGGATTATGAACCTAAAATAGTGTTGAAATGGACTTTTAAGACTCTAATTCATTCAATGAACATATCTACTCTATCTATAGCATTTGTTCATCCTTCTCCATATATTTGTGCATAATATTAAATAGGAGTGCCTCTGGTTATCATAGGCCTAAATCTACCAGTAATAAATAACCCTATAACTATTTTTCCTCCATAGCCATTGGCTTTAAAAAATAGAGGTAATTAAAATTACACTCATGGGTCTCTCTATTTCTTTTTATGTCAATACAGAATCACAATAGATATCTTCCCTATCTAGCATGGGTCTCTATGTGTTTTAAATAACCCATAATGGAAAGATTACATCTACCCTTGTAAAGTGGGCAACACATATATATTCATAGATCATTAACTATCTCCCACAATTTAAAATAGAAGATAAAAGATCCCACTCAGGACAATGCCAAATAACATATATATATGTAAATAATTTATCCAATACTTATTGCCATATGTCATATGCCCATGACCAACAACCATTTGTAAATGGGCGATAACTTCTTCACATTATACCATACTCACCTTTATCAAATAAAAGGTCTCATCAAAAGACTCAGATCTGCCTGTTCTTTTCAAGGCCATGGCTATATATCTTCTCTAGGGCTATTAATTTAAGAAAATAGGTACAAGAAGAGTATTCTAGTTTATTCATTATAATAAACATTTAACCTTTTGGCTTAGCCCTATACAAATACATATATTCAAAAATATAGAACCTAGAATTATATATATACCTGAATCTGGTCCATGACTCTACAAATTAGTGTAATTCCCCATGTCCCTATCTAACAAAACCTTTAACAGAGATGCCCTTTCATTTTGAACTCAACCAACTCATTATGTGCTTGATTCTATGTGTCTATAATTGAGTATTCCTTTTCCATGACTCAAAGTCTTGATATCAGTTCCTTAGAAGGTGATCTACCACGTCCAAATCTCAAAGTCTTTTACCAAGCATATATCCTTCACTATCATATCTATATTAACACAAGTCCTTTATTTGAGAACCCATGTAATGGCATACGAGTCCATATAAATCAACATAGATAGAAACCATTTCCAAACGGTGGGTCTTTCCTGGTTATTTGTTCATTTTCAAAAACTTCTCTCACCCCTTTGAAAGGAGGAATGATAGGCAAATACATGATAATCTCTCTTCCAAGATCCATCATAGGCTCAGGCTGGTTAAAGCCAAATATTCCTTTTGCTCAGGCAAAACCAACATGGGAAGTCTACCTTAATCTTAACTACCCCTCATTCAGGTTAAATGATGAGCTTATTTTGTGTTATCTTCAAAAGAAATGAGATGCAAGCTCCTTTTCCTCCATTGCCTTGAGCCCAACCTCTTCTCACACAACCCTGCCCCTATCCTTTCACCCTTTTGAGGATGATCCAATATCCATTTAATCTTGATGTATTTCTTTAGGAGAATGAAAATCCCATATATATCCTAACATAATGAGCACATGTCTGTATCATCATCTGTGGCTGTGGCCACATATAAAATTGCCTTTTATTTATCCATGCAAACAACTCTTGAGGATAAGAAAATCCATGTAGATAAACTTGTCTTGGAAGCTTTAAATTAATTTATTAGAGTTTGGTGAGATATCATATAACTTAGGTTGAGTTGGTATCCAAGTTGGGTCACCACTCGAGTTGGGTTGTATGGCGAGTTGGGTTTCATGCTGAGTTGGCTTGCTAGCTTGGAGAAATAGCAAAAATGTGGTGATAGGCCACGTGATGGCCTAAGGACCCACCACATAGGCCTCTCTAATTGCTCCTCATCTTACCACATGTCATAACCAAAAGCACAAAAATAATCATATGGTAAAAATAGTGTAATTTCAAAATTAATAAAACACCATTACCATACATGGTGGCAGAGCTCCTTTCCATCATAAAAGTGGGCTCTACCAGCTAAAATCTCTGTAGCCAACCTTTTACTGATGAAAATAGTGACCATAGTCTTCCATATCAAACCTTCTCACAAAGAGGTTTTTGTCCTCAAAAGTACCAAGAAGCCAACTGAACCTATTACATGACTTTCTACATCACACCAACAAACAAAACTCTATAAATAGTCAACTATCCAACTACAATTGTAACCTATATATGGAGAGTAAATTAAACTCCATATCCATTCTGCCAAATGACATGTTACCCTAAAGTTATACTTTGGTGGATTCTCTCAACCCTATACTACATGAAGGTTAAGGTATTCTCCTTGTTATCACACAAGGAAAATCATTGTGATACATACACCTAAGGAATTACAAACAAATTACACAGGTATAATTACATTTTATAAATGTTGCCCATCTATGGGTCTTAAATAGTACTCCTACATGAAGTACATGACAAACATACATAGGAGTACAAGAAAGTTACAAACATTACCCATATTACTGTGGGACTTAGATGTATACAATGCAAGTATAAACATGTGTAATGAATTTTTCTATCCTAAGATGACTAATACATAATACTCATTACCTAAGAATAATCAAGGGAACTAAAAATAATAAAATTAACTATTATGTCCCTCAAATATTTCCTTGTACCCCTATCAACTCTAATGTTATCCTAGAGAGTTTCACAATAGAGCATGATAAACCTGTCATGAAGTATTTCCTACTACAGGTAACTCCAGTTCTGCAATAATGAGACAAAATATGCACAAAGGTACAATCTCTTAATACAAAGTATTTCTCAAGATGAGGTAAAATAACACAAGTTTACCCATACCAGTTTCTCTCCTAAGGTCTATCACCTACTGGATTCTATAAACTTCTTGAAGAGGGAAAATGAAATCCCTTTCAAACTCAGAGAATTAAACGTAGAGAATTTTTGAATAGAGCTTCTTAACTAGAGTTGCCATCTGTTGCAAGTAATCAGTAAGCAAATATCTTAAACATGAGAAGACAAACTAAGAATGATAAACCTGTCTCAAAGTTCTTCCCACTGATTGATTGCTCCAAATCCACTGTAACAAGTGGTATATCTTTGCCTTAAACATTGTTTAAAAATTCCTCCATATGATAGATAAGGAGTCCCAAAAAGTGTTGATGATGAAAAATAACATGTTTATAAAACTTGTAGCAATACAAAATAAAACTATCCATTAAAACCATTTTAAGTAAATTAAGGGTTATCCCCTTTCATGGTTTCCATAACTAGAATAGAAGGCTATACCACATTAAACCTCATTCAATATGAGGTAATGATGAAACCTCTTTTTTTTAATAAGTTCTAAAATAATTCTGAATCAAGGTATATTCTATTTCCAACAAGCCACACAAGGTTATCCAATAAAATATGGATATCAACTAATATACTATGAATATAGTTATTTTCTCATAGACAAGAATCATTAGAATAGTTTTACCTTCATTCAAAACTGTGAGCTACACACATCTTTTGAGCAAAGGTTGAATTTTAAATAACCAATTAATACCTAATAAACTAAAGTGCAATAATTATTCAACTTTGTGAACAATGCAATATTGCCATTGTACATATCTTACCATGGGAAGTGGTCTTTTCACTTGCTTCCTATTTATAAGGACATATTTTTAAAAATATAGTGACTTCACCAAAAAGAAAGGCTACACAACATGATTTTCAAAACATTGTGTCAAATACCAATACTAACTAGATCCATCTCCATACCTTCATCACCTTGTAAACAAGTTCCATGAGAATAATCTACTAATCTCTCATTAGCATGGATTTTGAGGCTTTACCTATGGTTTACCTTGAAAAAAACTTGTACTTCCATACACACAATTGTGGAACAATATACAAGTCCTAAAAGTCTGCTTAACCCAAATAAAAAACTGTTTTTACCTCAAACTGTGCTAGTATGATAACAAGATCAAACTTGTTCCCAGATGTACACCACTAAAAATGCCTAGAATTTTATCTAGATGATTCCAAGGAAAGAAATACTGATCCCTTTGTAACACCATCTGGCACATACTCTCATCACCCTCTAGTGATGGTGTGTTTTCTCCTCTTGCAGATTGTTCCCTGTAGGACTAGTGGTTTTGTACTCTTGGCTATTAGAAGCTTGTCTTCTTCTAATGGATTGGAACATCTTCCAATGTCTATTACACTATCCAATCTTGCATGGTCAAATCAACCAAAATAACACAAAGCACAAAAGCAAAAACATGACCGCAATCAACCTGCTTTGATACTCAATTTGATCTGTAAACCAGGGTTATTTCTCTGATAAATCAAATAGTTTAAAATTAGATACTAAATTCTCAATTCCTGAAGTAAATAGAATTGGTAGCAAAAATATAGGAATGAAGTAAATAGAAACCTATGTGGATCTATTTCCTGCATTTAAACCTTTCTAATTTTATGTCATTCATAAATTTTTTTATTTATTGCTAGTATTTTATCAATCCATTTGCAACTAAATTAAAAAAAATACAACATAAACCAAAAAGAGAATTAAAAACATAAGTGATAATGGAGTTAACCTATAATATGGGCCATGTCTTTGGGATTGTAGTTAACTGCAATATGATCCATTATAAAAAGATGCAAGTATTAAATTTTTATAACTTACATCAAGATTGGATTATGAACTTGGAATAATGTTGAAACAAACTTCTAAGACTTTGATTCATTCAACAAACATCTTTTCTTTGTCTATAGCATCTATTCATTATTCTTTGTATATTCGAGCATAATATTTAATAGGAGTGCCTCTGGTTTATCACAGGCCTGCATCTCTCGATAATAAATAACCCTATAACTATTTTCCCTCCATAGCCATTGGATTAAAAAAAATAGAGGAATTCAAAATTACACTCATGATTCTCTCTATTTCTCTGCATGTCAATACAAAATCACAATACATATCTTCCCTATCTACCATGGGTCTCTGTGTGTTTTAAATAACCCATAATGGAAAGATTACATCTGCCCTTGTATAGTGGGAAACTATATATATATATAAATCATTAAATATCTCCCATAATAAAAAATAGAAGATAAAAGATCCCACTTAGGATAATGCCAAATAACATATATATGTAAAGAGATTATCTGATACCTTTTGCCATATGTCATACGCCCATGATCAACAACCATTTGTAAACAGGTGATTACTTCTTCACATTAGACCACACTCACCTTTATCAAATAAATGGTCTCATCAAAAGACTCAGATCTGCCCATTCTATTCAAGGCCATAGCTATATATCTTCTTTAGGGCTATTGATTTAATAAAATAGGTACAAGAAGAGTCTTCTGGTCTCTCCATTTTAATAGATATTTAACCTTCTAGTTCAGCCCTATACAATTACATAGATTTAAAAATATAGAACTTGGCATTATATATATATATATATATATATAGCTAGTCTATGGCTCTATAAATTGGTGTAACTCCCCACATCCCTATCCAATAGGACCTTTAATAGAGATGCCCTTTCATTCTGGATTAAGTTAAATCATTCCATGTTTGATTTTGCCATTATGTAATTGAGTATGCCTTTGCCATGACTCAAAGGCTCAAGTTTGATTCCTTAGAAGGTGATCTACCATGTCCAAAGCTCAAAGTATTTTAATAGATGTATATCCTTCACCATTGTATCTATATTAACACTAGTCCTTCATTCGAGAAGCCCTATAATGGCATACAATTTTGTATAAATTAAGATCGATAGAAACCATTTCCAAATGGTAGGTCTTTTTTAGTTATTTGTTCATTTTCATGGACTTCTCTCTCCCCTTCAAAAGAAGGAATGATAGGTAGATACGTGATAATATCTCTTCTAAGATACATCACATACTTGGCCTAGTTAAAGCTGAATCTTCCTTTTGCTCGAGTTCAACCAACATGGATAGTCTAACTTAATCTTAACTGCCCCCCACTCAGGTTAAATTATGAGCTTATTTTGTGTTATCCTCAAAATAAAATGAGATACAAGCTCCTTTTCCTCCATCACCTTGAGACTAACCTCTTCTCACACAACTTTGACCATGTCCTTCTACCCTTTCAAGGATGTTCTAATATCCCTTTAATCTCGACGTATTTATTTGGGAGAATGAAAATCCCATATACATTGAAATAAAATGAGCACATGTCTTTAAATAGGTGAAAGTTAGGATCATCATCTGTGGCTATGGCCACAAATAAAAATGGCTTTTTTTAATCCATATAAATGACTCTTGAGGATAAGAAACTTTGTGTATATAAGCTTGGATTGAAAGCTTCGAATTAAGCACTCGGAGGTTGGTGAGCTATGATATAACTTGGGTTAAGTTGGTATCTGAGTTGGGTTGCATGGTGACTTGGGTTGCCACTTAAGTTGGGTTACATGGCGATTTGGGTTGATAGCTTGGAGAAATAGCAAGAATGTGGTGGCAGGCCATGTGGTGGCCTGAGGACCCACTACATGGGCCTCTCCAATTGCTCCTCATCCTGCCATGTGTCACAACCAAAAACACATAAATAATTGTATAGTAAAAATAGTGTAATTTTGAAATTAATAAAATACCATTACCATACATGGTATTAGATCTCCATTCCATCATAAAAGTGGGTTCCACTGGATATGATCTTTCTAGTCAAAATTTTATCGATGAAAATAGTGACCATAATCCTCCAGATTATTGTGTGTATTGAAGACAAAAGATTGGTTTGTAAGACCAATAATTGACATTAGATATTGTAATATTTGTACTTGATAATGATATAAATATTTCAAATAATCTCTTAAAGGTGTCATAGGTCATGGGAATTGTTCTTTTAGGTGTTGAAGATTGAGTTATTCATGACTGGGTTTTTGCGTGTTCTGGTAGTTCTGAGTGGGGTACTTGCAGAGAAGATTTTGAGCATGTATACCCTAAGTTGTGAAGTATAAATCATATGGTCATGAACCTAAGGTCATATAAATTTTTTATGTGTGATTTTTTGCCATGAATATTTGGAAAAATTGTGTTTATGCTTCATTTGTTCAAGATAAACTTTTTGAGTATGCACAAACTTAATTATAAGTAGTACTAATGGAATACTTCAAGTGGTGGTTGAAGCTAAAAAGTGTTATAGAGCCTAGATAATCTTAGAAGGGGTCTATTTGAGTGGTTTATGATATGTTTTCACCATATGTGGAGTTTATATGTGTTTAAAGGAAGGCATAATATAACATGTCCTTAAATTGACCTAATAGGATTAGGTCTCCATGAGACCTAAAGGTGAGATAAGGCCTAATTGAGGTAGGTCAGACCTAAAGGGAGTCAAATCACATTTGATCCATGTCTATGAGATGTCCTAAGATCCAATTTATGATTTAAATAAGAGGGTAATGGTTTTTTTCCAACTAAGAAGGTTATGAACAAGAGACTTGTATAAATACTAGGAAATTTTATTCCTATATGTGTGTATTGTCTGAAAGAAAATAAGATAAGATATTGGTGAGAAGAAGAAGGTCTTATAGACCATTAGAGGAGTATAGAGGATTAGTGGTGAAGCTTTGATAGAGGTTTTAAATATGAGGATCAAGGTCATATGACCTAATTCATTCAAGAAGAGGGCTAGTTGAGCAAAGAAGACTAGAGGCCAGTTTGAGAGGGGTAAAAGTGTGTGAAGAACGGAAGAAGGAGATCATCATCTATTGAATGAGAAACAAGGTATTTTTAATGTGATCAAGTGTTTCAGGTGGATTATTTGGTGCTGAGTCATCTAGGGGGTTGGTGGCTCCTTGAAAGTTGGTGCTTTCCAAAGCCTAGCTGAGTTGGTGCTTAGTTGGTTGGGGTTGGTGCTCCATGTGAAGCGGGAGTTTCCTAAAATTGGTGTTTGTTTTATAAGACTGTAGTCTATTTGTAGATATTAGTATGTTTTCTTTCCACTTGAGTGTTTCCCACATATAAGGTGTGTTAACTTATGTAATATTTTTTCATGCTTGTATAATTGATTATTTATGTATTACTTGTTGATGTGATGGTTTATGATTAGTTAAGTGGAATTTATAAGAAAGTTTTTGAAAACTAATTCACCTCCCATATCATTTATTGTGATTCCAACATATTAAGGCTAAACACCATGAAATGAGAGTAAATCAACCCCCTAAACCCTCCTATCAATCATTCTGACGCATGCAACATCTCCAAAAAGAAATCACATTAGATTTGAGGTAATTTAAGCTTGAATTTTTTTTTTGTTATGATAAATTAAAGCCTAGATCTATCCCCAAATTGCATACAATAGAAACTTTGAAATTAATTAATCAAACTTTAAAAAAATAAGCATAAACATACACATAATAGGAGACACCAGATTTAACGTAGTTCACCCAAGATGGGCTACATCCACCAAAATTTTCTAGTATATTATTTCCATTAATACAAGGGAGAAATAATATCCTATAACAAACCCTGTTACACCTCTCTACCTTTTTGGACTTGTTTCTACATACAATATTTCCTCATAAATCACAATCATACATCTCAGCCATATATCAATACATTTTAGGTTGAAAAATTTCTAAACATAACCTCTACTATTAGATTTGTAAACCTTTAATCAACAACCCAGATTGACTATGAAATTATAATCTAACAAGGCAATTTTAATAAAATTTTTCTCCTGGGTGCGCGACCCTCAGACCCCTCACTTGGGGGGGGGGTAAGGGGGTTCCCCCCTTGCAACCCCACACACCATGAGGGATTCAAAGAATGGGATCCAAACCCAACTGAAATAACATCAAAATATAAACCTCTAATCCTCAAAGACAATTAGGCTCCACATCTAACAATTTTGAGGGAGATTTGAGTTGTCTTAGCATATTAAAAGCATTGATTGAGTCCTTAAAAGTTGAATAATGTTTGAATAAAATATATGAATATAATAAATCCATTTATCATCCTTTCTTCACCTACAAACCAATAAAAATATAATCTTTTCACTTTAAAAATGCATGAAAATTGCCCATACATCCTTGCATATGCATTAGAGTACTAAAATATCTTCAAAACTAATGTAGATGCATGAATGACATCTCTATATCCTTGATTCAAGGCATGAAACTTGTTCTTCACCTCCAAATATGTGCCATTATTCATTAACATTGCAATTTCCCCTTTGATTTTCTCCACCCAGGCCTTGACATGCTTTAGAAGTTTGATATGGTCAACCAAGAAGTGGTTATGAAGACCAAAATTTAATTAATACTCTCTATGGTGTACATGCATGGGAGATATTAAAGCAAAATCGACCTTAATTTTGACAAAAATACCTAAACATTTGTAAAAAACATCTTAAAACATACAAAGATGGCATAATAAATGTTTAATTTTTTCAATTAACCTCCTAGACTAAGGGAAAGTCTGAATGTGACTTCACTAGGCATATTAACACTAATGAATGGATGAAAATAACTTTAAAGACATTAAAAATTAAACATACCTAATGACAGAAATAATAATGACTGAAAAGGTCAACATTTTTGGTGACCTCTACAAATTTTCTTGCTTACTAATCAAAAGACCAACTGCCTTATGAATTCCATTAGGCATGAACTCATGAAAATCATCACCAAATATGATTTAAACATGATAAACACTACTATACCTTCCATAATTAAAACTAAACTTAAACAATGCATCCTCAAAATAACAATAATACATTTGCAAGAGCATTTAGGGGATTGAAAACTCCTACAACTACAAATTGAACATGTGCATAAAAACACTTAGAGGAAAGTGAAATATAACACTACTATGTACAAGATGATATCCTCTTCTCACTCAGTTTAGATCAAAGAAAAAAAAATGGAATCCTCTTGACTTGATTTGAACATATCTCCATATGAGTGACATAAACCCATGAAATGTTGTTTTTGGAATGGAAAAGATGACTTACCAAGCTTGTTTTTGAGATGATTGTCAATGTGGATCAACCCTTGATCATGCTCATTAAA
The DNA here is from genome assembly GCA_037957365.1 of Torreya grandis. Lineage (NCBI taxonomy): Eukaryota > Viridiplantae > Streptophyta > Pinopsida > Cupressales > Taxaceae > Torreya > Torreya grandis. The sequence goes on along the minus strand of JARHVA010000173.1, from coordinate 3,725,604 downwards.
CTTATCAACATATTCAGTAATGTTTTCTCTATGTTTTCTAGAGATAACAGGGTTATTTATAGCTTCAAACTCTCCAATTAGCTCAAAATACTGGTGCCACATCCCATCAAGCTATTCTTGAGGTTCATTTTCATAATGGTCATACATTAATATAAGTACAACATCACATTCATTATGTTTACAATGCTTAACAAGGTCTAGAACAATGCAATCTTTTTCATACAATGAATAGTTGCGTAAAACAACCTTTTTAAGAAGCTTGTTAGAGCCAACTTTTATAAGTTCATCAACCTCTTCATGAAGAATATAGTTTCCCAAACTTGCCTCCTTGATGAGTTTATAAGTATCAAATTCATAGTGTTCAACCCGCATTTATTAAGGAAAATATTGGGAATGCCTTCAAGAAGAGTGGCTAGGTCTTAATCACTTGGATGCTCCTCCTCATCAAGTATAGTATAATTCACATTGGTGATGCTTCGCATGTAAGGTTTTCTATGAAATTTGGAAATATGTTATGATTTTGTAATAACCTTAGTACCATACCTTGTTCTAAAAAATAAATATGACCAATATAAAAATAGGTACCCTCCAATCTTCATTGTGAAGTCTCTTGACAAGCATAGTGTAAAATATGGTGGAAAATCAATTACCATAACATCTTGAGGAATAGAAAGACATGGGAAAGCATGTAAAGTCAACTAAAAACATTTAATTACTCCCATTGTATTGGTAGCTATCCCACATTTCTCTCCTCTGTGCCAAAATCAAGGAGAAAAAGTCAAGTTAACAACAATAAGTCTTCAAACTCCCCTCACAAGGTGGAGATTCATCATGCCAAACTGACGGAGTTGGTTGAAGGCTAAGTCAAGATTTAAGGACCTAAATTCAAGGTTGAGAGTATATAAGAAGAAATTAAAGACAATGAATAAATCTAAGAGACAACTCTCCTCCAAAATAGGTCAACTTTTCTTGATCTTTGACACTTTCAAGCCTCAAACAAGGACTTCTATGTCCCCTTCCCAACTTAGAGACCTTCAATCAAGTGTTAGTACATTTGAGAAGAGAATAAGATGTCTATTAAAGTTAAAATTTATCTATTTTTAAGATTTTAACCTTAATGAGGGTATTGATGTCAAGCTTTCATATTTATCCCTCACTAAGGGCTCTTTTCACTACATGTACTTATTTTTTATAAGTAATTGATATACCTCTAGCTGGTTGTGGCTTAGACCTGCAAAATTTTAGAGTTTTAAACACCTTCTTGAGTAATAAATAACTGATTTTACTTTCTCATATTCTATGTTATTATGTGAAATTGATGAATTGTTGATGTAAACTTGTGATATTTACAATCTATCCCCAATTTATATCCAATTTTGTGCACCTTTATGCAAGAAACTTGATCTTATGTAGGCTATAGTTTGTCTCTTAGAGTTTATGCAATTCATGGTTGTGATGAATGCCATTTAAGCTATTTAAGGCAATTGGTCATCTTTCTAGGTATTATTATATGTTGAATCCTTTATATAAAACCCTTATGTTCAATCATCATTGGTGAATTATGAGTTGTGTATGTGTGAGTGCTCTTTGAGTTCATTTTGTGTGTGTCCAAGCAAGTTGAGGTATTCAAATTTGGTGCATCACCCCATAATTAGTCTTAAAAGTATAGGAAGTAGATGTGTCTTTCTCTCTCTTTTCATTGTCAAGAAGCAGTTTAGGTTAGGATCAAGGTGATTCATTAAGGGAACCAACCATATATGGGGGTTTAATTCTATTATAGGTCACCCATATCCTAGAAGTGATCCCATTATGTAAATTGGAAGAGGAAGCTTGAAGACCTTTCTCAAGGGTGCAACTCAAAGTGACAACATGTTCTATGATGAGGAATGAAAGGTATCAAAGAGAACTCTGAAATAACTTGGGATGGATAAAGTAAATTAAATAATTGTGAAAGGTTGTTGATGTCTAAAAATGAAGTGTATATGAAAAAAATGAATAAATGATTGATATTTATAGGCAAGCATAATCCTAGAGGCCTTTTTTAGAAAACTACAACAAAGCAAAAATCTCAAAGAGAACAATATTACATCTACTCAATGGTTGGAGCATTCAAAAATATTTTATGAATAAGATCGAGATAAGGATATTCCACATATAATAAATGTAATAGCTAAATTCTTCTCTGTAGAGAGTGTTAATGAGGGTATTAAAAGGTTGGCAGGTGGTATGTGTTTAATATTCTTTTTCATTTAATAATTAAATGCTATAAAAATCAAACTATTAAAAATTGATTTAGATATATAGAATATACATAATATAAATGTGAAATACATAACTTTACATAATTTGAAATGAGCTATAAATAGTAAATAGACAAGCAGATATGAAAACTTAACTCAAACTAAATTTATGCTAACTATGCAAGCTCACTATTGATGAAAACTGGTTAAAAAGACTTGTGAATTATGTCACAACTAAAAGTAATATTTAAAACTATGCTAAGATAAGGTCACATTGGGAGGAAAAAGCTGTGTTATGGCCTTTTATGTTGATCAAGGTTGTATCATAGTTGGTTGTGCAATTAATTTTTTATTTGATTACCTATGACTATAAGTGAGGTTTTTTTATTGACTATGTAACCCGAGTTGCCTCATGGAAGACTTACAAAATATAAACCATAGTTCCTGCATAATAAACATAATGGACATAAAATATAAAGTGGGGAATCAAGTAAGGGAAATATCTGAGCTATGATAAAAAAAAACTCATGTAATTTTAATGATACCTACATAGCCCAATAGGGCCTTGAGCTAATGTAGGTCTCCCTCCTAGGGTGAGTGTGTGACTCTTGATCTTTTTTATATGAATGTAACAAGATAGATTGATTTGAATGCTTGATAGTGACTGCCCTTGACCTATAATAAATAACTTTAGATTTGGTCTATAGCTATTATAAACTTTAGAATTTGAACTGGAAAGATTAGTGCCCTTTTACTCAATGTGCAATAGAATTTCCAATTGCTAAATGTATTTTAAATGGTCTTAATTTGATTATATAGATTAATATTTTGAATATTTCATTAAATAACTTTTTAAAAAAATTGGGAGGGGTAAAATTATACATCTATAATTTAAAAAGTTACCGTTGGAGTGCGGGGGACAAGGCCACACTAGTGAACAAGGCTATAGTGTGTCCCTGTCTACTTAATGCAATATTATCCCAAAATGAAAAAAAAATGTTGGGATTTGGTTAATAGGAAATTGCAAGTAGAATAGGGATACCTAAATGATGTAACTAGTGATTTCATGGTAGTAAATAGAATAATGGAAGCTCCCATAGAGGAAAGTTAAAAAAATAGAAAATAAACTAGGTAGAGTAAGGATGTCAAGATTAAACATTATCAAACACTTAATGATTAACTTTTAGTGTATACATTTGCCCCCACTTTATTATAGTGATGCAATGAAGTGGAATTACTAGAGTAAAGGAGATGTAAACATAATTTTGTATACACACTTTGCCTTTTGATAAGAAGCTTGATTTTTCAAGGTGCCTCAATGCAAAACCTGTAATAATTCCACTAGAAGTAATTATTGTGCATATTTGAAAATTGAGAATTTTGACTATTCAAGTAACTTAGTAGTCTCTTCAAGGTTTTTAATCTATTTGGATATGTCTAGTGGGACATGAGAAGATTCCATTGTCTTAGCCTTGTTGGTATTGCTCTTATATTGATTAGGTTCAAATGAGGACCTACATGGTTAGGGTCTGCAGGTCTCATTTGACTACAAGTGACTACACAAGGTCATCTTCCCTGAGTCCTCAAACTTATCAACATTGTTAAACTTCATACCTCATAAACATTTCTCAATGGTCTATAAATGTTAAGACCAATATTAAGCCACCTTATATCAACCTCAACTAGTCTGTACAAACCTATAAGAGGTCTCATTTGACTGTGAACTCAATTACCAAGCCACTTCTTTGGATTCTTGAAATTCCCAAACTCTGTTAACTCCACTACTCACTTTAGTCATTTTATCGCTTCTTAATGATCTTACCAAGTCTCTAACAAATATTTATGTCACCTTCAACTTACCTTCAACTTACCCTACAGGTCTATATGGACCTGTAGGTGCCTATTAATTCATACATATGATCTGTATGCAAAGAATGGAGAGTCTAGTTAGTTTGATCAACTTTGATAAAATTAGAATAGTTAGAGGCATATGAAGTTATAAGGAAATGTATTTGGTTCCCTTCATAGAACTAAGATCCTCCAAAACACTTCACAATCTGTACAACTATATATGAAAGAGATAGTTGTAACTTCTCATTGGAAGGTGTATTATGGGCTCTTTTATTGATTCTCTCATGATTCCTATATCATAATATGATCTCTAAAATATGAATCATGATGTATTAGTGGTTTTTGATCCAAAATTTACAATCAAGTTCTTGTAAATTTATTAAACACAAATCATGTTTCCTAAAGGACAAACACACTTTAAGAATATGGATCAAAACCCATCTTAGACAAGTAGGACATGAATTACCTAAAACTAATAGATCTTCCATGAAAAATGAAGCATAAGAGACCTATCAGAACTATGAACCATGATGTATTAGTGGTTTCTAATCCACAATTGATAATCAAGTTCTTGTAAATTGCTTAAACACAAATCATGTTTCCCAAAGGACAAGCACACTTTAAGAAGATGAACTAAAACCCATCTTAGACAAGTAGGAAATTAATTACCTAAAAATAATGGATATCCCATAAAAAATGAAGCATAAGAGACCTATGAGAATTATGATCATAAAGAATAAATAGGGACTTGTAGCAGGATTGTCTGAAACAATTTATATACCAAGACATTCTTTTTTCAAGTGAAAGTGATTCATGGAGATTATTAAACTAATAAAAACACCATGAAAATGATATCCAAGAACTCTAAAAATCACCCTAAAAATAATTCCTCTCCATCTATTTTTGAGCTAGAGAAATTGGTGTAAGAACATACCCCTCTTGGATGCACAAGCCATAGTGACCTGTTATCACTATTAGCAATTGTTAATAAATTAGATACAACCATTATACAAACCAATGCCACTTATTTAAATCTTACTTGGACCCCTAAAAATGGCATTTTTTAGCTCCTAACTCTCTCTGTCTTGGTCGTACCATTTAATGCAAATTTGCTTTCCTGAGCTTGTGAAGGTAGTGATGGAGGATAAAAATGTTTTAAGTGATATTTACAAATTAAACTTGGTCCACAAATTTAAAATGGTGTAATGGATCCCAAGGGTCACTTATAAAAATTTTTCAACTAAAAATTGAACTTAAAATGCCATACAAGTGCTTGAAAAGTATCATTTTACCAAGATTAGGAGTTGATTTGTAGATTCTGTCAGAATATGACTACCCCAAAACATTATATGACCAAACTATGACATAAGGGATTTTTTAATCCCTTTGAAACATTATCCTCTTGAAGTGGTACATCCACCTCTTTTACATGGGCCAAAAGGTGGCCAAACTGTCATTGTTTTGCATATAAAAGATAAATAAAGGTTAGATCATGATACTATGATATGAATGACATAAAAAAACTTTTTAAATTAATTTATACCATACTAGACCTTTTACCATGTTTGACCATGTACTTGACCTTAAAACTAGACAAGTGAACATAAGACTAGAACTTGGACAATGATAAATATGGACACATATGACTATATGGGAATATTTAGGACTACTAGAGACCATGAAAAGACCCTAAAAAACATTAGACACCTATATGAAGTTTTAATCTATAGGTGTGACTCAAATTGAAATTGGGGTCAAATTTGGTCAACATTCTTAGTGATTTACAGGGGTAACATGCTTGCAATGCTAATAGATCAGTAGCCTCCTCCTTCCATTGTGTTATGGAGTCACTCTTCTATTGCAATATAAAACTAATATGCCTTTCAAAAAATTCAAACTCACACAAAACACAAAACAAGAAGGAAACATAAACTATGCTTGAAGCATTTAGGAAAAACACATAATAAAGACTCAAACAACACACCTAACCTACTATGTACAAACCTCAAAACATCTTTGAGGTGATGGAACACTTTGTCTTTATTCAACCAGGATCAAAAGGCTTGTTCCTTATGTCACAACTGATCAATGAGAGTAAGTTACCATAGGATGGATGCTTGTCAAAAATAAAATTCTTGTGAATATGATAAAAAATCTTACCATTCATAGGACCTATGCTAGCTATAATCACACTATTTGAAACTCCATGGAATGGTTCTCCCAGTTCTCACCGCTTAACAGTGCAACCTTCTTGATCTCATTGATGTTCATTTGGTCCTTGTCAACTTGCTCTTTGGACACCATGAAACCTTTGTCAACTTCACCTTCATCTAGACCATGATATATTTGAATTCTAGAACCATTAAACTTATCTTATTACTACTCAAACATGTCTAAAGGTGGTTCAACATCAGACTAAGGCTTGGACTACTCTTCAATCACACACATTTCTACCTTGCCATGATTGGACTCTTCCAAGACTAAAACCTAATTGTTAGTAACTTGAATGTTCTCTTCATGCTCCTTATTATTTTAAGGAAGGGTTACCTTACTTGCTCAAACTCCTGAACTATGGCATGAAATTGCTACCATAAGTCATATTATTCTTCATGATTGTCACATCCATGAACTCTTTCATCTTAGGTAGGAAGAATGGCATTATCTTGCTTATCATCATGGTCTATCACACTTGAATACTCATCATCATACATATGAATAAGATAGTTATCCTCAATAACTTGCTATAAAGGATAATAAAAGCTTACTTCAAAATGTTCATCACCTTCATGAATAATGTATGTTTCAAGGTTTGTCCCTTCAATGAAAGTATAGGGATCATATTCATATGTGTTAGCACCATACATATCTATAAAAATATTAGAGATACCTTCAATTTTGGAAGATGCTCCATCATCTATATCATTCTCCCCTTGCTCATGGATAGTATAATTCAAGTTAGAACTAGCTTTCACATATAGCTCAATGTAAAACTTGGCCAATGGTTGTGTTCTAATAGTCACCTTTGATCCGTACCTCATTCTAAAGTCCAATAAGGACCAATCAGCTGATAGATATCCTCCTATCTTGGCTGTGAAGTCTCTTGATAGACAAATAAAAAAATGAGCAAGCATATCTACCACCATTATGTCTTGCAAGATTGGAAATATTGGACAACCATGCAAGAAAACCTTCAAACATTTGATAAGCCCTATTACCTTAGCTGGTGTCCCATCAAGTTACAACACTCCTTTGATATATGATTCATATTTCAAGCCCAACTTGTCTGCAACTAGCTTGAGCATAACTAAAGTACTTGCCCCACTATCCACAATGCAATTATGAACAAACTTGTCACCCTTAATGAGGGTAATATAGAAAGGTGGGGGATTTTCATATTTGGTGGAGGGTTCAACAATATGGGTAGGAACATTTGTGAGGGATACGCCACCATGTCTTGATGGTTAAGGATTGATATGGATTTGGGATAGCTTTTCTTGAAGTAGTTCCTTTTGACCGGGCATGTGGAGTACTTCCCAAAGAGATATACTAGCCTTTGTACTCTTTAAAGAAACAATGATATTCAAAGAAAAAACACTCACCTTTTCTTGTATTCTTGAAGTAAAAGAAGTGCCTTGAGCGTGAGGCAATGGAATACTTTGAGTCACCCTTTCCACATTTTGATTTTGAAGAGGTGCATGACTTTTAGGGGCTACCACATTTGCATTCACACCTTATGGCCTTGGAGGAGTATTGTTTGAACTTGAATTCACATCTTGAAAATCTCCCAAGGCTCTTATCTTTGACCTTGTGTTGGATGCAATTGAATTAATCTGATTTAAGACAAGTGTGTCTTCCACTTTAAAGTTTACAAAGCTCACTTCTTGAGGCTGCCATCCTTCATTTATTTCTTCTTGCATGAAGTTCTCATCTTCTATTGTCAATTGAGGAGTTGGTCCTCCTTAAGCTACCAAATCTTGTCCTTCACTTTTGTTGGAATTAATGTATTGTCCTTAAGGCTACCATTATTATATTTGAACCAAGTCACTTTAGACTAGAACTATGGCTCTTGTGTTGGAAAAAGAGTTTGGATTATAAACATTGGGTGGCCTATTGAAGTTAGGTTGACCTTATCCCATCCCTTGACCATATTACTGAGGTGGGAATATATTTACTTGTGGAAGATAGGATTATGGGCTTTGTTGAACTCCAAATTCTTGATTTGATTTCCTAACTTGAGTTTCTAAGACTTTGTACTTCACTTTCTAATCAATGGTATCTTCTAATTTCTTTGGGTTATATCTAGACTTATTATTTAAACTTGGAATTAGAGAAAGACTTGGATGAGCAATAGACATGTTAGGTAGAATAGGCATAGAGACCTTAAAGGAAGCTCACAAGCTTGGATCAAACCATTCTCATCTCTAAAGTTATGTCATAGGCTTCAAGCAAAGTGTACCCACCCATGTACTGCAACATGGCAGCTATATCGGTTGCAATAGCTCTAAGATGTGTTGGGAAAACAAAACTTGCAGGGAGTCTCATGGGAGGTGGCAGCCTATTCCATGTTCTTTAAAACCTCTCATTGAAGTCATGTATATTATCCTTAGGACCTCTTTGAATGACATTCAACTGATGTATGAGTGATGTCTCATCACTCTTATCTTCAAATATTTGAGTCAACAACTCTCCAAACTCATCCCAAGTGGTGATACATCCCCCTAACAATGTTCTATACAAATCAAGGACTTTTCCCCTAAGAGGCATGGCATGTAATCTAACAACAATGTTAACTTCAATGACATTATGGAAATTACAAAAGTTGGATATGTACCTAATATTTTCAGTTAGGGTGATATGACCTTCCCCATTAAATGTGGGAACACTCTTGGTGGCATTGGGAGGGATATCATCATAGGCATTGAGGTTTATAGGATTTTTAGTATTTAAGGCTGGGAAAACATGTTACCTAGCCATGTTATCCTCAAATTCCTCTTTACTCTCTTGCTCGTCTTGACTTGCAAGATCTTCTTACTCTTCAAATTTTAAGATTGGCTCAGGATATTGAACTTCAAGAGGAAGTTCAGGTTGAGGGAGTGGATTTATAGGATAGTTACCTCTACTAGTAGCTGACCTAGTAAGGACCATGAAGCATGAAAAAAAATAATAAAATAACTTGGTCTAAAACCAAATATGGAGTCACCAAATGCTAAGTAGAACACAGTTATGTAGTTATGATGTTGTCAAGACCAACATTCACGTTGAAAGGACGTGCTTAAAATAATAATCTCACTAGCCATGATAAAACTATATTTACTCAATTTTGCACCCTTGGGGAGGTATTTTAGGCCTCCTCCAAATTGAGTAAAACATTAGATTACCTCTAGGCCTATGGATTGCCTATAACATAGGTATACCTCTATATTGAAGGGTTAGTTCCCAATATTTGTCTTTGATAGCTTATTACCTATACTACTTGTTTGCTTGCTTGAAAAGAGATAGAAATAATATGAAAATAAACTATTATAATGAGACAATACACAAAATTTATCTCCACTAAACTACCATATACTTGCACTATGAAATATGACTCACAAGACTAGCTTCAACATCCTAGATTGCTCTAAGATTAGTGTTTCAAACATGAAGGTGATATTCATTACAATTCCTAAGGTGAATGAATAAGAGGTATTTTTTTAGGCACTAATTTTATTAATTACACTTATATATAGACAAGTACACTAAATACACTTCATGTGATGTGGTAGAGAGCAGACTACTTACACCAAACATGAACGAGTAAAGAGATCACAAGGATAGATGATTATCACTTGTCATTCCACTATGCACTACATCACACACGTAGATAAGAATTTATGAACTCAAAAATAGATTTAAAATATTTATTCAAAGTCAAATATAGTATTCAAATCTGTAGGGTTTCACCATACCAGGTGTGGATCTTTAAACTTAGCCAAAAGTGGCTGCTCTTATAGAGAAGGATGAAAAGAGAGAGAGAGGTGTGGTAGAATAAGATGGGAAAGTGTAAATGAGAGTTAAAATAAGAATACGAGTTATTAGACAATCCAAAATACCTCAAAGGCCATGTTTCAACCTTCCAAGTGGTGTGGGGGTTATAAATTGGCTTGACACCTTGATTGGCTCTTTGAAAACTGCCCTTCCTTACATGAAACGAGTGACAAATAAACTTAAAAATAATGAATTAAACTTGAAATAATCTAATACCACTCATTTAACATATAAAATGCCTTAGGAAACTCCTTTGACCTACCATTCCCTCATTCATGTGCATAGGTGTCTTGTGACTCTTTGTTTCCCACACCTAGTACATTCTAAGTGGCTCAAAACTCAAGTGCATCCTCTTCAAATCATAAAAAATATGTTAATGGTATTAAAATATGTTATTAAGTATTAAAAACACAATTTTTTTCTTGGACAAACTCCCACGAACTCATTTTTCTCCTTAAGTCTTCACTAGGCCTAGTTTCCTTGTAGCCCTCTTTTCCTATAAAATATTTGTGTAGAGAGTTTTATAGATGATATTGATAAAATAATATCATATTATAGGACCCTCTATTTCCTTATATCTCCATGTAAAATTTCATCTTCATAATCTAAGTGGAAGTCTATCTTTTCTGCCTTTCTCTCTTTTGAATTAGGCCTCCTTACTTTGGACCCCATTTTATTTCTCCATAATTCTACCAATCATGTGAAATAACTCAAAATAATTTGATTCAATTTCCATAGGCCATCACCAACCTCAATTCCAATTTTGGGGTCTTGAGACCTTGTGAAAGTATGCAAACTAATAAATGACCTTACCACCTAGTCTCATTTTGAGCCTATTCAAGATTTTATTGATAAATGGGCCTAGTTAGGTCTTACAAAAAATATAATATGAAATTTTTTGGTCTTTAATGGATACAAAGAGTCCCAAATGACCTCATCCCATGATTTGGATGCTCTCCCCTCCTCATAACACTTATAAAACACTAAAAACATGTAAATATAGGGCATTTATACCAATCATACAACTGATGTCAGCATAAAAGTTCATGGGGTAACTTAATTGGAGTTAAAAATATAATCCAAGAGGTTTTAGGATAAAAATATGTCATCAAATGTGCTTTTGAGGCATTTCCCCATGATTGGTCACTATTAGGGTTTAAGAGAGGTTTAAGGCCTATTTGGGGTCTTAACGATTATTCATAAAGAACAGATCATTAAATAACATCCTTCCACTTTTAAAAACATATTTATATACCCATTAAACTATTACAAAAGGCTCATAATCCCATGAAAAGTGTGGGAAATGATATGAGCATCTAAAGTTGCTCTTTGAGTGGCCTGCTTAGGATTTTTGAGGCTAGAGAGAGGTCAAACAAGAATTTTGGGTCTCAAAACTTCTTTTGAATATTTTGAGAGGTTAAAATACATTTTATAAATCCATATAAATTATTTTTGATGCCTTTTAAGTCTTTATTATCCCTATGTATGCTCAGGGTCACTAATTAGGGTTTTGGGGATTAAGAGCTATCTCCTTCTTGCTAGCCCTTAAAGGCACTTAGACTTAAAAATAAAGTTTATTTCCACTTGATAATGTATGGATACCTATTATATAACATTTAAATACCTTAGAGTCCCTTCATGAGGTCTGAAAACTTGTTTTATGCCCTTTTAACTCAAGTAGACCCATAAGTCTCTTGGTTGCCCTTGGCCAAAGGGTGGGCAGGGTCTGAGATAAAATAATGAGTATTTATACTATTTTTTTGACCTTGAAATTTACATGACCACCTTTTTCAACCCATGACCACCATATATATCAATTTTTAGAGCATGATTGTGCTTATATTGCCACTAGAAGTAGTTATTATGCATATTTGAAAATTAAGAATCTTGACTATTCAAATAGCTTAGTAGTCTCTTCAAGGTTTTGACTTTATTTGAATCTATCTAGGGAGACTTGGAGAAGATTCCATTGTCTTATCCTTGTTGGTATTACTTTGATATTGATTAGATCTAAATGAGGACCTATCGGCATAGGGCCTATAGGTCTCATTTGATTTTAAGTGACTACACAGGGTCATCTTCCCTGAGTCCTCAGACTTGTAAACATTGTTAGACTACTTCATACCTCTTAAATAGTGCTCAATGGTATAAAAAGGTTAAGACCAATATCAAACTCAATTGGTCTGTGCAGAACTATACAAGGTCTCGTTTGACTATGAAATCAACTACCAAGCCACTTCTTTGGATTCTTAAACTTCCTAAACTTTGTCAACCCCATTACTCACTCTAGTCATATTTATCACTTCTTAATGATCTTACCAAGTCTCTAACAAAGACTTATGTCACCTTCAACTTACCCTATAGGTTTGTATGGACCTTTAGGTGCTTATTAGTTCATACATAGGGTTTGTATACATCTAATAGAGAGTCTAGTCAGTTTGAGTAAATTTTATGATAATAGAATAGTCAGAGGCATATGAACGTATGAGGAAATGTATTTGGCTCCCTTTATGGCTCTGAAATCCTCCCAAACACTTCATATTCCATACATTTGTATATGAAAGAGACAATTGTACATTTTCATAAAAAGGTGTATTATGGGCTATTTTATTGATTCTCTCATGCTTATAATATCAAAATATGATATCATAACTATACACCATGATGTATCAGTGATTCTTGAACCAAAATTGACAATCAATCTCCCGTAGAATGCTCAAACACATATCATGTCTCCCAAAGGACAAGCACACTTAAATAAGATGGACCAAAACACATCTCAGATAAGTAAGACATAAATTCCCTAAAACTAATGGATCTCCCATGAATAATGAATCATTATATACCTCTAAGAATTATCATCGTGAAGAAGAAATAGGGACTTGCAACATGATTGTCTGAAACAACTTATATACCAAGACATTCTTCTTTCAAGTGAAAGTGATTCATGGAGATGATTCAACTGATAAAACCACCATGAAAATGAGCTCCAATACCTTTAAAAATCACCCTCAAAATAATTCCTCTCTATTGATTTTTGAGATGGAAAAATAGGTGCAAGAACAGACCCCTCTCAGATGTATAAGCCATAGTGACTTGCTATCACTATTAGTGATTGTTCATAAATAATAGACCACCATTTTACAAACCAATTCCACTTATTTAAATATTACTTGGACCCCTAACAATTTTTAAAATTTTAGCTCCTAACTCTCTCTTTCTCTCTTGGTCATACCATTCAATACAAATTTGCCTTCCTAAGCTTGTGAAGGTAGTGATGGAGGATAATAAGTGTTTGGAGTGTCAGTTCCAACTAAAACTTGATCTAGAGCTAGATAATGGTTTCAGGGATGAAGGGTCATTTCCAAACCATTTTCAACTTAAAATTGATTTTACAAGGCTATACAAGTGCTTGAAAAGTGTCTTTTTGCCAAGATTAGGAGTTGAACTATAGATTATGTTAGACTTTGACTACCTTTGAACATTATCTGACCAACCTCTAACATTAGGGATGTTTCTACTCCATTTTAAATGTTATCCTCTTGAAATGGCATGCCCACCTCTTCTACATGGGCCCAAAAGTGGCAAATTGTCATTTTTTTGCATATAAAAGCCAAATAAAGGTTAGAGCATGATAATATGATATAAATGATGTCCAAATAACATTTGAAATGAATTTAGACCATACTATACCTTTTACCATATTTGACCATGTACTTGACCATAAGAATAGAAAAGTGAACATAAGACTAGAACTTAGACAATGATAAACAAGGACACATATGACTATATGGGACTATTTAAGACCATTAAAGACGATGACAAAAATTAGAAACCTATATGAAGTTTCAATCTATAAGGTTGACTCAAATTTTACTTGAGGTAAAATTTGTTCAATGTTTTTAGCAATTCATAAGGGTAACATGCCTGTAATACTAATGGACCAGTAGCCTTCTCTTTTCATTAGGATATGGAGTCACTTTTCTACTATAATATGAAACTAATATACTTTTTAAAGACTTTAAACTCACATAAAACACACAAAAAAGGGAAACACACACTATGCTCAAAGCATTTAAGGAAACCACACAACAAAAACTCAAACAACACACTTAACCTACTATATATAGACCTCAAAACATGTTTAAGGTAATGGAACACTTTCTCTTTCTTCAACCAGGATCAAAATGAATGTTCCTTGTGTCACAACTGCTCCATGAGAGTAAGTCACCATAGGATGGATTCTTGTAAAAAAAAATCTTGTGAATATGTTGCCACTAGAAGTATAGAGGATCAATGATGGATGCTTGTCAAAAAAATAATTTCTTCAGTTTAAATATCATAGGTTTTGGATTAATATAACTCAAATTATGCTCCTTTTTGTGCACTTAGGATCTTTCAAAGCAACAAACATACCAACTTAGTAAAAAAATTATATTTTTATCTCTACCTCAAGAGCTCATTATTTTTGTGAAAAGACTTTATGGACCCCCTATACATCTTCTAATCATTGAAAGTGCATGATAAACTACAAAAACACTCTAAAAACACTTTTTTAGGGCTACAGGCCTATAGGTGCTCATTGCTCATGTATAGTGAATCATCTAGGTCCAATTTTTAGGTATAAAGATTCTTGTAAAAGGTCATTGGGTTCATATTGAATCCTTTGAGTGATGATAAGTCCTCATTAGGTCTGATGAGAGCTTGAAACTTTGAATTTTCCCCTTCACTTGACTTCAAACTTGGTAAACCCTTATCTTGATTGCTCATTCTGACCTACAAGTTATATTCTCACCTTTTCTAATGATTGTAACTTGGTATAAGGTTTATTTAGATCATGGGTAGGTTATAATATCATTATTCATGATTTAAAAATACTGAAAACACTTCAAAGGTTCAAATTTATAACATTCATGCTCTCTAGTTAGGGTTTTGGAGCAATCTTGCTTCTTAACAATTGTTTATAGAGTTCAAGCCTTATTGTGTTGAGAAGTGTTGTCATTGATGTAAAGGTTGATGTCATTGATGTGAACATACATCTAGTGAAGATGCATGGTGAGTGGTCTGTGAGACATGAGCTTGTATGATTGATGTGATAAGGTAACCATATGACAAGAGAGAATTTGAAGGCAACCTAACATATCTGTATTGAGAGAGATTTGAAGGCAACCTAATGATTATTATATTGGTTATTATCAAGGTTTTTTTAGTGATGTGATATTTTTGTCTGGTGAGTACAAGGTAAGCATGTTTGAGTGCCAATCCTTAGGTACAAAGTGTCTTGAGAGGCCTAGTCATAACAAGCATAGTCATATTGTGAGCATGTGCATGATGAACATGTAGAGGTTTGTGCATAGGTATGACATTTTTTGAGGAAAATTTAAGGCATGTGAGAAAGGTTTAGAATTATTAAAGAGTGTTTTAAGATCATTTGTTAAAGTTGTCAAGTACTTGAACTTAGTAAGAGACTTGAGAAGGCTTGTGCATAGGATGCCTAGTCTCGTGCATGAAATAGCATGATGTCCTGGTGAGATGGATGCATAAAAGAATAAGAGATATAATTTTGTTTGATCATGAATATGAGTCATTGGATTACTCTTGAGGGTTTTAGATTGAGCCTACAGGGGCAGGACCTACATACCTAGTATGCAACTAGACCCCTTATAGACCCTACCTGACTTAATGATGTGTCACAAGGAGTTATCAAGGTCATTGAAGGATGTATAGTAGTTTTTGATCATGTGAGAGGTTGTTTTATTTTGTATATGAGGTTTTGCAATCTTGGAAAGTGATTATAAGGTCAGTTTTGAGACATAATGTGACTTGTAGGTTAAGTCCTATAGAGCAAAGAGAGAGAGCATGGCCTAATGGGGTATGAGGTTATATTTCCAAGGCCAATATGGACAGATGAACATAAAAAAAAGTATGTCATGTTGTTTCAAGTATTTTGACCAAGTTTTAGGTCAAAATTTGAAGCTTAAGGTAAGAAAAAGTGTTTTGAGGTCTCTCATGTGAACAAAATGAAGGATTCTCAACACAAGAAAAAATTTCAAGTGTTCATTGGCACATATAATATCTATATGGGAAAATAAGATATTCATGGTAGATGTGGAAGTGTCTTAACTCAAATTTCCAAGCATTGGTTTTTTGAATAAAGATTTAAGCTTTATGAATGATCATTAAGACTACAAGATGGTTTAAACCCTCAAAGAACCCTAACAATGACCCAATGTGAAAGATATTGTTATAAAGTGATTAGAATGGATTGATATGGTCAATTAAGTGATTTAAGGTTTTATCAAACTCTCCCAGGCACTTCCAAGTGTTATTGGTTTGTTAGGTGTGTGAGTGGACCCTATAGGAGAGGCCTTATTTCTTAGAGATTTGATGTAACAGTCAGAGTTGACCAAGTCAAAGCTACTAAATGGATGAAAGATAAATATTTAGAAATTTATTTGAGATATATGGTGGTTTTTGAGTAGGATATATATTTTAAGGGTGATAAACATGTCATATAAGTTGACTGATTGCTAATAGGCCTTATGATGTAAATAGTGAAAAACCCATGCAAAAGTGATAAGTTGAATAGGGATGTGTTATAATGGATTGGGGATGAATCCAAGTGCATGGAAAAGTTTTTAAATACTTGTAAGACATGTTCATGTTGGATATATGTTTTGGAGGTTAGTGGATATGATGAAAATGTTGCTTATAAGTTGACATGTCTACTGAAGATGAGACAATGAAGGTGTAAGTTTATAAGATTGGTCTGCAAGACCGATATTGTCATTTGAATATATTATCTATCTATCTGAGAATGGTTTAATGATCACATAAGATCATTGAAATGCATCAAGATTCTTTGAAAGTATTTATACAGGTGTTGAAGGTCAAAATCACTATGACTGGTCTTTAAGACAAACTAACAATTCCAGGTAAGTAAGTTGCAATAATGAGTTTAAGGATCTATGCCTTGAGCTAAAGCATCGATTGCATATGATGTTATTTTTTTTTACATTTATGTCCTATCCATTCTTTTAATAATGTTTTAAGGTTAGTGAAAGTGATTGAAATGGAAATGAGTTGATTGGTTCATGTTTGACTGTGTGTATTGAAGACAAAAGATTGGTTTGAAGACCAATAATTGACATTAAACCTTGTAATATTTTTACTTTATAATGATCTAGATATGTCAAATAATATATTAAAGGTGTTATAGGTCATGATAAGTTTTATTTAAGGTGTTGAAGATCAAGTTATTCATGACTGGGTTTTTGAGTGTTCTGGCAGTTCTTAGTGGGTTACTTGCAGAGAAGAGTTTGAGCTTGTATACCCTGAGTTGTGAACTATAAATCACATGGTCATGACCCTAAGGTCATATAAATTTTGTATGTGTGATGTTTTTCCATTATTTTTGGAAAAATTATGTTTATGATTCAGTTGTTCAAGATAAACTTTTTGAGTATGCACAAGCCTAATTATGAATAGTACTAATGGCACACTTCAAGTGGTGGTTAAAGATAAAAAATGTTATGTGTATGCAATAAAAAATACATTAGATCTATAAATCAATCATATCTACAAGAAGATAGATCCTACTTACACTTCCTATTAGGGATACGTTAGATAATCAGGAGTATGACCAATATGTGGATTTACTAGACCCAATTAGGGGATATCTTATCATAATAGTATCTCTAGGGAGGGTTCCAAAGCCTCCAATCAAGAAAAATCATGTAATAACCCTAACTATATCATATGTTTTCATATTCACTATACTAATAACAAGTAAAGCAAAGATAACTAATTTAGTGCTCATAAAATCTTGTGGCACAAAGTGGGGGTAAGTAAACAAATAAAAGTAAACATGCATAAGAGAATCCTAATTAAGATATCTATAGGTAAGACCTTAATTCATGGAGAAGAAGAGTAATATTATTCAAAATACATTACTTATGCTACTTCCATCTAAAGAGAGGAGCAAATTTAGAGATACTTACCTAGAAGATGAAGCCATTGAGACTCAATCTTTTCCTTGGCCAAGTTGCTTCACAAGAGGTTGTTGTGGTTTGTAAGAATCACTAATAAAGGCCAAAACATCTAAGACTTATCCACAAGACTAGATTATCCAATTAGAAACCCTAAGCTAAGACTCCTTAAGTAGAATAGTGGAAGAGAAGATTGTAAAGAAGCACAAATGAATAATAACTCTTCATGTCTCTCTAATAATGGTGAAATAGATGTGTTTATATAGGCAGATCTAACCCTATACCCTTCCAAAAGTTTCAATCGATAGGGTCAATCCAGTCGACCTAGTATCGTTATTAACAAAAAGTCACTAGGTCACGAGCTAGGTTGACCAAGAGCCAACCTAGATCCTAAATGAGTTTCACCAATAAGAGTACAAGGTCGACCCAATCGACCTAGTCATGTAAACTGTAAAAAGGGGTTTAGGTTAGGAAAAGGATATTGAGCATGGTAAAATACTAGAGTATACAAGAGAGGATTAATAGATTAAAAGAATGCTTTTAGGATCTCATTGGATTGGTAATAAGTGGTAATAAGGGATAACAATCCTATGAAGCACCAATGGTTTACCCACCCCTTTCCCGATGCACCCTTTACGGTGTGCATTTAGAGAGATTGAGACTTGATAGGTTCCTGCAAGATAAAAAGCATCAGTATTTAATAAAATTTGAAAATATTATGTGTATACATATACCCCACTCAAAGCTCATCATGTGTCACTTAGGTGAAACAGGGGATGTTTATTCGAGAAAGAACATAGTAACACACAACACCGAGGCTAAAAAAATTGCAGTATTTTAAATAAAAAATAATTGTAAGTAAATTACTAAAAGGGAAATAACTAAAATGTAAATGTAATACGTACCTTGACTTACCTTTATTGTTAGATGGTTGTTTGCTGTGTTTATAGTTTTGATTGTCAAAGGTGCAGACACTGCTTTTGATAAACCCAAAAATACAAAACTAAAGAGAAAAAATAAATAAATGTAGTAAAGCTAAGATAACTGGTGCTATGTGGATTGGATGTACTTGGAAATTTATCAAGATTGGGTGATGGGTGTAATGTTAGACCAAATAACAATTTCAAAATTTAAAGTAAATTGGGTAACCAAAAAGCCAAGGCTACTAAAGATTGAAAAAATAAAACAAGACTTAAGTAAGAAAGGCAAAATCACCAAATCAAACCAAGGATACATGTCAAAAAAGGATGGTAATCAAACATCAATGGAAAAAGGTGCATAAAATGGAAAATAACATTGATGAGTGAGAAGTAACAAGCCAACCTCACTCAATAATGAAAAAAAGTACATGAAAGTAGAAATAGGCTCAAGTGTCTACAAATAGGGTGGTACTATAATGATAAATGGTAAAATAAATCAAAGCACATCTAGAAATGTAGAGTTATGGTGTAAAGAAAATGAATCCTAGTTACTCAAAACATGTTGTTTTACTCTAGGAATAGATAAAATTGAAACAAAGTAGTGATAACATGTTTTTAAGATGAGAAGAAGTATAGAAGAGGGAAAATAGATTTAGAATCACAATTTACCTGTTAAGGGGGGAAATGAAATGGGTGGAGGGGAGAATGAAGGAAAAACCAAGGTAGAGTATCTATTTATCAAATTCAAGACACTCAAATTAGGTTTGTCAAAAAAACTTTTGACCTTAAGGACTCTAAATAACTTCTCCTAGCCACACAAGTCTTATGTCAACAAATGAAGGATGTAGATCTTCCCATGAAGACTATATGCATGAAATGTAAAATGGACCTACCTTCCCAAAATGTGTTCCCAATTCCTTAGGACCCCTTAAAAATATGTTAATCTACTACAAATATTGGGTACTTGCGTGAGAAAGTAGCTAACACCATAAAGTTTTTTGAATTCTCCTATTCCAATCTACTAACCTACTACACCCCAATGGACCTTAGCTCTATTGTGAGGCTAACTGTGCATTTTGAGCTTTTATTGGAGATAGGAGATGTACTTGTAATTACATATTTTGGTGTAATATTAACTTTTGATATTTATATGTTGCCTTTGGTATATCATTACCTTTTGTTTCAAATTATTTGGCTTTTTAACTTTTTTGATGGATTTTTCTATTCCTCCTCCATATGGATTTTGAAAACTGAACATGGGTGTTAAAAATGAATTTCATTTGAATACTTAGGACTTGGTTGATAAGAGAGAGAATTCAAATATCATGGTGTCTAAAAGTCTCATAAATTTAGGTAAAATAAAAGTGCTATCTTGACTTCAACCCCGTTTTATTTAATATGGAGTGAAAGGAAAGGAAATCAAGAGGAATGAAACGTGAAACAATATGAATTAATTCAAATTTCAAAAAATGTGACAAATGGTAAAAAATGGATTCAATGACAAAAAAAAAGTGATTCCTTATCATAATAATGATGGAAATATAGGAAAACATGTTGACACAGGTTGTTATGCAAATTTCGTCTATCCAAAGAAGCAAAAGCTAAAGCTGAGAATAAAAGATCAACAACTTGTAACCATTTTAAAACACATTCTAGAAGAGGAATGAAAAGATGGTGATTTATGAGGAATACCGGGTCCTATCCATGGTCTTACACTACAAATCACAAAAGATAAACACATGAAGTGCCAAAAAGTATTGGAAAAATTAATGGGATAAGAAAAAGATGGTATTTGTGAGGAAGGTTAGGTCTTATCCATGGTTTTACACTATAACTCACAAAAGAGAAACCCAAGGGGGTGTTTAAAGCATGTAAAAGTATGAAAACAAAGAGGATAAAATTACATCATGAGGAAGACTGGGTCCTATCCATGGTTTTATAATGTAATTCAGGAGATAAGGGAAACCAAAAGACCAACAAAAAAGACTAAGGTTTGTAAAAAGAGAGAATTGTTGAAGAGGGTAAGACTTGTGCAAGTATCCTAAAAAAAGTGTTAGATAGATAGCATGTAGAAAGAATGAAAAAGAAGTGAAGGATTTAGGCAAAATACTTCTTGATGAATTGTGCAATGGTGGGCTCTTTGAAAATATGGCCTTCTTTGGTTTGAAGGCGATAAGTACTTGGACCAATAATATCTTTGATTAAATAAGGGTCCCACCATTTTTGGGCATATTTATTTTCTTTGTCATGAGTGTAGTCTAATTTAAGGACAATATCACTAACATTAAATCTGAAAACTTTGACTTGTTTTTTATGTTGTTTAGCAATACATGCCTTATATTAGTGATTATGTTGCAAAGTAGAAAGATAATGCTCATCAAAAAGACTGAGAGCATAAATGTGAGATTCATGTAATTTTTCATCAGGTATGATACCATGAATAGATATACATAGAGAAGGAATATCAAATTATAATGTAAGGACTGACTCAGAACCATAGACTAGAGATAATGGCATTGCCCTAGTGGTCGTATGCATGCTAGTATGATAGACCCAAAGAGCAGGATAGAGATGAAGGTGCCAATCCATGTGGGTTTCATGAATTGTCTTTTGGATAATTTTATTTGTGGCCTCAAATTGGATATTACATTATGGATGATAGGGTGTAGATAATTTGTGATTGATTTTAAATTTAGCACATAGTTGCTTGACATCCTTGTTTTTGAAATTACCATCATTATTTGAAATGATAGTATGAGGGACACCAAAGTGGAAAATGATTTGATTAAGGATGAATTTGGAGATGGTGGTACATGTGATGTTCATAGGGGGCATAACCTTGACCCATTTGGTAAAGTATTAAATGGCTATGATTATAAAGAAATGCCCATCTTGAGATTGAGGTAATTTGCCTATGAGATCTAATCCCCACATGGAGAATGGCTAGGGAGATTCAATGGTTTGAAGTTAAACTAGAGGTGAATGAATTAAATCATCACGAAGTTGGAAATGAGTACATGTTTTAGCAAATTCAATGGCATATTTTTCAAGAGTGGGCCAAAAGTATCCCATACATAGGCATTTATGGGCTATAGCATATTCACTACAGTGGCCACCGTAAATGCCCCATGTGCTTATTTAAGGAGAGGAAGAACCTCATCTTACATAACATAACGAAACAAAGTACCTTCAACATTGTGATAATAAATAATGTTATATCAAACTACATATTTAAAATCTTTTTTACAAATGTGAGTCTTTTTATGGGAATCTAGGTTGGGAGGATAAGTTTGGTGTTCCAAAAATTAAATGATGTCTTTATACCACAGGCTTTGCCAAATGGTGACAGCCTTAATGTTGTAGACAAGTGAACCACGTGGTTGAATAGAAGATGAATATTTTATTATTTGGATAAGAAAAATGGGATCGATAATAACTTGGTGCAGATGAAAAAGAGATGCTGAAGAAACGAGGGAATCATTTATAGAATTTTGATCTCGAGGGATAGGATCAATAGTGAAAGAAATAAAATCTTTGTTGAAAGTAGTTGCGATTTGATGATAAGTAATGATATTCTTGATTTTGCATTGGTAATCACCATTGACTTGGTGGAAAATAATATGGGAATCACCTAAATCATGCAAGTATTGGATATCTAAATCAAGAGCAACTCTCATGTATAAGATTAGATATTCATACTCAACCATGTTGTTAGTGACATCAAATGTTAAGTAAAAAACAAAAGGGATGATTTTTCCAAGAGGGCTTGTAAAAATAGAACTTGCCCCATCTCCTTGAAGGAATTTATCACCATTAAAGTGAAGGGTCTAAATACCTCATGAAAATCAACATTAATTTTAGGAAGTCTTTTGATAATTACTTTTGGTTTAGTATTATTAGGGAGGATAGCAGATTTGTCAAGATTACTTGCTTCAAGATAAATAGTGAATTTATGGAACTAACATTTAAGAGATATAGCTTGGTTGAGGTTGTCAAATATAGAGAATTTTATCATCAAAAATAATATCTTTAAGGTGATTGGTAATGGGCATAGGAGCTATGGCAAGTTGATCATCTATGATTTATCATTTGACAACTTTTTGAGTAAAAATTTAAAGATCAAATTCCATGAGAAGAACCATCCACTTTCCAATTCTATCTCCAAGAAGGAAGGCTTTAGAGAAGAAGTAATGAAGGGGATTGAAATGAATGATGCCATAAGTGGTCTGATAAAGTATATAATGTCAAAGTTTTTTAGTTGTAAAATAGATGGTGAGGCAATCACGTTTGACTTTTGTGTAATATTTATCATAGTTAGTAAGGCCTCGACTGATATAGTATATGGTATACTCTCTTCTAGTATCATCTTGTTGAGCAAGCATTACCCAAATTGATATGGGTGTGGAAGAAGTATATAAGATCTAAGGTCAATCGTTAGAAGGGGGACAAAGCATAGGTGGGTGAAGCAATGATTCTTTCATGTTATCAAATTATTTTTGATAGGGATCCATCCCTTATAAATCATTACCTTTCTTAAGAAGATAATTGAAAGAATGGATATGGTAATCCATTTTGGGGATGAATCATCTAATTTCCCTAAGTTTATCGAGATAAGTATGAGTGTATGGAATGGATCGAGAAATGGGCATGTTAATGATAACACAAATCTTAATATGGTTAATGTCAATGCCTTAGAGAGAGACTAAGAATATTAATAGTTTGCTAGATGTGACACTGAAGACACATTTATAAGGATTCAATTTAACTTTGTATTTGAGAAGATGATCAACGATGATGGAAAGATAAAAAAGATGAGTCTTGCAACTTTGAGATTTAACAATGAGGTCATCCACATAGGTTTCTAAAATTTTGTGGATAAGATCATGAAATATATGAGTCATTTCTTGTTGATAAGTGGAATTGACATTTTTTAGTCTAAAGGGATTTTTAACATAGTAATAGGTACCCCATTCCATAGTGAAAGTTGTCTTATGTTGGTCCTCAGGAGCAATGTGAATTTGATTGTAGCCTAAGAAACCATCCATAAGAGATAACATTTCACAACCAACTATGGAATCGATAATGACCTATATTTAATGTAAAGAGAAAATATCCTTGGGAAAAGCAAGATTAAGATTATATAAACCAATACAAATGCAAATAACCATGGTAAATTTTTTTCGAATAGGGGCTATGTTAGAAACCCATTCATAGTAGTCCACTAGTTTGGTAAACTTAGCATCAAGAAGTTTGATAGTTTATTTATGACATAAGGTGGAAACCTCAGGTGGAAATTTCTATTGATTTTTATGCATAGGTTTGGCATCAAGATAAGTGATGATATTGTGCACCTCAATGCTAGGGTCAATACTAGGCATGTCCTCATAAGACCAGGTGAAGATCTCATGATATTTATCAAAGAATAAATTAAAGTTATCATGTTCAGTAGGTGAGAGTTCATGATAAAATGTAATTGGTCGAGGGCATGATGGAGTACCATATTCAATGTAAGTAATTTATTTGATAAGAATAATATTACCATATTGTAAGTGGTATGGTGCATTAGGTAAAAAATAAACTAGATTAGCTTTATGATCAATGCTAGTGATGAACTTGTTGAAAAAAAGGGATTTGTTTTTGAAATTCTTGAGTTTGTGATATTGTCGAGGAAGTTGAGGTTTTTGGGTATGAAGTAATTCAAGAATAACTTCATTGCTAGGCAGAGTGGGAAGAGGACCATAACACTCAACATCTATTTCAAGATTGATAATTTGATTACCATGGTGATCATATTCAAAATGTATCTATGACATACATCTGTGGCCTTGGAATCTAATGTGATATTGGGAGTAAGAGAAGTAAATGGATAGGATGGGATTGGTGTATCATTAGTTTGTTTGATGGGGGAAGAATCAGATGTAGTGATGGGATCTGTAGGTGGTAGAGAAGATGCAAGAATCTCTAGAGGTTCGAAAGGTATAATTTGTTTTACCACCTAAGGGGTATCCAAAAGTGGAGAATTAATAGGAGTCACATTACCTTTAGGATCTAATTCATGATTCATGGAAATAATATGAAGATCCTGGTTAAAAGTATGTATTTGAGATAAGGTTTTTTGATAATGTTGAACATCTAAGTCTCAAGATTGAGCTTGGGCCATGTTGTAATTATCATTATAGGTTGGATATATGTACATACTTGAGATTCAGGCGGAATTTCAAAAGGTGAAATCCCAATACTATTGAATTTTCATGGAGACATGATGAGAAGATCTTGAAATATTTTGGCCACTCCATAGTCATTGGATCTGAAGGCATTTTTTGGTAAAGAAGGTTCTTGAGCATTGCATGGAGGAGGAAATCAATGATCTCATCAATGAGAGGAATAATATAGTAATGAGGTAATAAAGGAGGAAACTACTCTAAGATGTATGGAGGTAACTTGGTAGTGTTACAAGTACAACATTAGGTTCATCATCATCCAAATCAACAAGAGTGACTTGTAAGTCTAGATTGATGTTGATGAACTCAAATAAGGGAGTACTATTAATGGTAGGAATGGTAGGGATGCGATATTGAGATTTTGGATTAGAAATTTGAATACTCCAAGGGTTGAGATCAACCTCATTCTTATATTATTTGCTGTTATGTATGAATTTTATGCATTGGCTACCAGAAGAAGTGATAGAATTCATTCTATGAGTCCATGGGTGACCAAGGAGTATGTTATAAGATAGGGGAAAATCAAGGACCATAAGTTTAGTTCAAATGGTCTTAGGTTTGATTATTAGGGGAATCCAAATATAACCACGTGGATTTTGATTAGTTCTATCAAATCCATGATAGGTAAGGTGGATTTGTTTGAGATGATCCTTATTATAACCAAGTTGTTGGATCAACCACAAAGATGTCACATTAATACCAGAGCCTTCATCAATGAAAACTTTACAAATAAGGGTATTATTAATGGATATTTAATGAGTAATGGTAGATCATCAACGTGAAAAAGGATTTGATCATTAATCATGTCTTTAATAAATTCAATAAAAGGTTTGGAAGAAGGACAAATAGTTTCAATGGTATGCACATTGGTAGGTTAAAGCTTGATATAAGGTGGTTCTTCATCTATAAGAGATGGATATTCAATTTCTTGTAATTTTTGCATAAGGAACTTGTTATGATAAGGGGAAGTATGAGCTAACTACATAAGTGGGATCTTGCAAGGTATGAAATTAAGTTCTTCAAGAAATTTATAATGGGATTTAGAAGAACCAGTGCGGGGTTTAGAGGGTAAGGTAGATTTTAAAGGCATGGAAGTTGTTGGGGATTTGGAAGGAGTAGGTGGTTCTTTAGGGGCTTCCAAAGCTAAATTAATGGTTGTAGTATCTTTGAGAAGTTGTTCTTCTAAAGATGGTTTCTTAGGTTTTGTGACATGATCTTTGTGAGCTGGTTTGCAATGATAATTGAGCTTAGCGGTGTTAACATATTGAGAATTGTTGTAATATTGGTCATATTTGACATCAATATCACAAACATCTTTGGTATTTTATTGATTATTAGTTATGGAAAAAGATTTTTGGTTATTAGAAGAAGAAGCTTGTCACTTTTGAGAAGCGGTATTGTACTTTTGATGATGAAGGTTGATCATGGCTTCATGATTAAAGGATTCACCAAACATGTAGGAGACAAAAAATTTAGTAATCCCTCTACAAGATTCATGGGAATAACCAATGTCAGTGTGGAACAAAAAAAATTGATTAGGGTCATACACTTAGAAGGATTATCAGGATAAGGTTTTATAGGGCACTAAAAATTGTTTCATTTACTGCATAGTTAGTGGTATGTGAAAAGATGGGGGATTGTCAGCTTTGCTAACTACTGGTTTGGTTTGAGGAGTATTTCCAGTTATGGCACTAGTATAATTCTAAAAATATCCTTTAAGGAATTTTGGATTAGGTTCAAATTTATTCATTATAAATTATTGACGTTTAGCTTGGTCAAGAGCTTCTAAAGTGTTTGGGGAGTAAAAGTTTGAACCCTCTATTAAAGAGGAGTTAGAGTAGTGATAAAGAGTTTTAAAAAATTTCCATCAGTCTTATTATGGTCAGCTTTATGGGCCAAAGATTTCTATCATTTGAAAAAATTGTGAGTTGATTCAATGGGAGATTGCTTAGCATTGATGAAATGGGTAAGACAATTTTTGAGAAGATTATTATGATGAAAATATTTGACTAAAGGATTGAATAAATCCTTAAGTTTCCAACTGAAATGTTGGGGAATTTGGTTGTACCATTCCAATACATCATTAGTAAAGGTTTTGATTAGAAGTTTAGTTGTGGTGAAAGTATTAGTTTGGATCCACTCTTTATAAAGATTGCCAAAGGCTTTGATAAAGGATGCAGGGTCTTTAGTCCCATCATACTTGATAGTTGGAGATATATTAACAATATCAATGGATACATTGAAGGGGGATAAAGGCTAATTTTGGATGTTTTGAAGCATTTTTTATTCATAACAGGTTGAGGAATCACACTACATAAGGCATATCTAAGAGGTGGAGAAATAAAATTTGGGTTGGCTTGAGGATTGATAGCCAGAGGTTGATTAGCCATATTGATCAAATGGCATTGTAATTACATAATTTAAAAGGTTTTAGAGGTTTGAATTATGTTCATTTGTTATATGACTTGTGTAAGAAGTTGAGTCATATCAACTGGTGGGTTGGTGTTTGTAGGAAAACTCCCCAAATTGGTATTAGGGGGAGGGTTATTGGAAGATGGATTATTAGAGGGATTATTGGATAGAATTATGTTAATTGTTCCCACATTATCTTGAAGGGTTTGAAGATGAGAATTGTCTTGATAGGTATAAAAAGGATCAGATCCACCTACTTTATCTTGAGGTGTGATTTAAACCATGTTAAAATCCATAGATGAAGGAGGGGAAGAGATGCTCCAAGAGTGAGGGTTCTCTTGGGAGGAAAAGAGAGAGAGATAAATAAACATCTCATAGAGTATCTAAATGGATTTAGGTTTTCAAAGAAGATTCTAATAGGGGACTTCATGATGATTTGAGAAAATGAACAAAAGGATAAAGAAGGAAAAATAGATAATTGAGTTGGATAAATAGGATAATAATAAGAGTACAAAGGTGATTGGGTCGACCTAGTACTACAAATTGGAAAAAATAGAGTTTGATAAAAATACAGAGTCAAATGGTTTGACCTCGTACTATAATTTGACTGGTAAAAAAGATATAAGGTTGAATGGGCTGACTTAGTATTGCAGGTAGGAAGAAAAATAATCTATAAGAGACTGTGTTGAACATTTAGATAATGTACTAAAAATAAGGATTTTTTTTGAAATGTACTTTGAATCAAGAAATGAAAGCAAAAACATAATCAATTGGGTCAATGAGAATGATCCAATTGAGATACACAACATAAAACCTTACATCAATGCAAGTTTTTTTAATACAACATACAATGAACAAAGAGCAGGCAATTAACTAAAAAGTAAATGACAATTAAGTGATCATCCTAAATGTTGTTAGATTTAAAAAGTGTTATTTTAAGTGTGATAGAGAAGTTGGTTAAAAGTAGGGAACTAGAAATCAATCTATAGATGGTTTCAGAATGTTTAGGTTGAAAGGGATCTACATTGGCAATGGTAATGGCTTGGTATTGGGGCCTACCCCCTCACTTCATAATCCCACAGTGATAAGGGTGTCAGGTGCTTTGCCAATATATTCCATTAACCAGATGTTTATATTTGGCCAAAAAACCAAGTTGGCTTCGCCCTTGGTGATGAAATCCAAATAGGTAGGTCTTGGGTAGACAAATATTTAAATATGTTTTGAAATTATGTGATTTGGTAGTGTGTGTAAGAAAGAGAAAAATAGTGAAATTAAATAGTATATTTAAAAACCAGCTAATTAGATTATGTGATCTAATCTAAGCATGAGCACAACTAAAAGTGAAAGTGTGAATAAATTACTAGCACATAGTTGTTAATTCTTAATTTGAAACATAGTACAAAGTCAATTTAGGCAATATTATATGCAAATATTAAAGAATAGAGTTGAAAGTGTTACAATTATACTATAAAATCAAAAGTCTTTAATAAATAAATCGACTAGGTTGACCTAATTTTTCAAATAGAATACATAATATAGAAATAGGTCGACCAGGTTGACCTAGTTTACTATATGGTTGCAATTTTAAAGACTGCAAACTTTACAAAATATAATTATAAAGAATAACTGAATTGAAAGAAAGAGAAAGAAAGGAACCTTGGTGGGTTGGAAGATGCTGAGGATAGTGAGATTTATGTTAAAGTGCCTTGAATGTTGTTTGCAAGTTTTACCAACTATGTCGATTGGGTCAACCTAGTTCTACAATTCCTTTTTTGTTGAACCCTGTTAAAATGACTATACCAGACTGATCAACCTAGTTTGTTATTTAGAAGCTATATAGAATACTATATCAACCTATTCAAATTAGTTTGCTATTTGAAAGTGAACAATATTGTTAGGTTGTGGAGCTAAAAGCTTCACTAATGGAGGAGGTTGCTAAGTTATGGGTCGGCTGACATTGGTCAGACAGGAACCGATGTCGGCAGCCTGTGTGTGCATGCATTTGCATGCGTCTCCAGAACTGGTCTATTTTTGGAGGGATAGTTAGTTTGCATGTAAAAGACTAATTTTAGTCTTGAGTCTACGTTACTAATTATTGTAATTAGGAAGTCTAATTATTGTTTGTATGGGATATATTTAAGAGACCCATGGGTTGTATTGTAATTAAGGACTAAGGATTAGATCCTTCATGAAGAATCATAAGGACTTGGTAAGGCAAGGACAAGGGTTCTTCCAGGTGTGTAAGATTTAGGTCTGCAAGTGTGCAAGATCAGGTTAGATCTACATGGTGTGTAAGATCAGTTGATCTGCAGGTGTGCAAGATTAGGTAAGATCTACATGATAAGTAAGGTCAGTTGATCTACAAGGTGTGTGTGTGTGTGTGTAAGGTCAAAGGAGATCTACGTGGCAGGAAGATCAAAGGAGATCTGCAACACAACAAGGAGCAAAATCAAAGGAGATCTATTTGGAGTACTTTGATTACTTGGCACTGGCAGTATTGTTACTAATTGGTTGAAACAACAACTCTAAGTTTGAGTTGATTGTGTTTGTAATTGAAAGAGAGAACTCTTGAGGGAGAATTACTTTATGCCCAAGAGGTGTGGGAAGAGTGTGATTTCGTCATTGTATTTCCTTTTGGAAGAGTGTTAATACAAGATTGTATTCTCTCATATTCTGTGTTGTTTCTGAATTCTAGTTACATTTTACTTCTGGTCAAATTCCATGTTTAGTTGCTCATACAAAGGTAATCAAGTGTGCTCTTAGGAGTAGGGATCCTGACAATTGGTATAAGAGCTAGATCACTAACAAGCTTGGTTTAGAGCTTGGTTCACTAACACTTTGGTTTCAGAGTGTGTTAAGTGTTTGTTGATTATAGGTCACTCTCAAGGGTTTCTAATTGAGTGGGAGTAAAGCAATGGTAGAAGAAGGTAAGCTAAGAATAGAGAAATTCAATGGCAAGAATTATCAATTACTGTATTGTGGAAAGAAAGGGCAGGGAAAGAAAGATTGTTGGTTGGTAGAAGATTAGCATGAAGGAAATAAATAATCAAATGATGCAGGTATTGTTGCACTGGTTGCTCTTATATGTTCTTTGGATAAAGTAGAATCTTGGGTTTTAGATTCTATTGCCTCTTTCCATTCAACCCCAAATAGAGTATTTTTCCATGATTATGTCCGTGGAGAATTTGGAAAGATCTATTTAGGGGTTGGTGAGCCTTGTCAAATTGTTGGCAAAGGGAAATTGTAGTTGAAATTGTAGATGGTCAACACATGGGTGTTGAAGGATGTCATGCATGTCCCAGTCCTGAAGAGGAGTCTAATTTCTAGAGGAAAGTTGGGTGATGAGGGTTGCACAGTTACTCTCATAGTGGAATCTTGGAAAGTTTCCAAGGGTGCACTTGAATTAGCATGTGGTAAGAAAGTAGGTACTCTTTATCTATCTACTTGTATTACTAATTCTCCTTCTATTTTATCTACTTCAGATGTAGATGCAAACATGTGGCTCTGTAGGCTTGGTCACATGAGTGAGAAGGGAATGCATGTTCTTAAGAGGAAGTCTGATGTTTTTAACAAACTTAAGAACTTGAAAGCCTTGGTTTTCATGGAGAAGATGATGGATAGAGATCAGCTCAAAGGGCTGAATAATTCTAAGCAAGGCAGTTTGGACAAGGTTATGATGCAAAGTGAGCTCGTGGGTAAAAGTCATCACTCACAAGAAAACACAGTTACTGACGTTGGTCAGGTGAGAACCAACGTCGAACAGGCAGGTACTGACATCGATCATGTGCAGACTAGAGTCGGTGGTGTCAGGTAGGTGGAGACTGACATCGGTCGTAGAACTGATGTTGGTGACTAGGTGGACACTGATGTCAGTCAGGGAACTAGTGTCAGCGATCAAGAGGATTTGACATCGATCGAGTGCAGACTAGGGTCAACTAGAGAATGGATTTTGGGCAGACAACAAGCTGTCAAGGAGTCTCAAATGCCCATGAGGAGGACTGAAAGGGTAAGTAAGCCTCAAATTCATTATTCCCCTTCTTTATACTACCTGAATTTATTACTCACTGATGGTCAAGAACCAAGAAGTCTTAAAGAGGCAATGCAGGTAGAATCTAGGAAACAGTGGGAGCATGGCATGAATCAGGAATTCGATTCCTTGGATGAGAACCAAATGGGATATTTGGTAGAGTTGCCAGTTGGGATGAAAACACTAAAGGATGAATGGATTCCCAAGTTAAAGAAAGGAGAGAATGGACATGTGAGATGGAAGGCCAGGTTATATGGTCTTGTGCAAGCTCCAAGATGGTGGTACAAGTTTGATAGGTGTATGACAAAGCATGGCTTTAGTCAATGTCAATGTAATCACTGCATTTACTTTACCAGGTTGGATAATGGTCACAACATTATCTTGTTATTGTATGTTGATGATATGCTTGTTACATGTTCATACAAGCAGGGAATTGCTGAGCTAAAGGTAAAGTTAGTTTAGAGGTGTGCCAAGAAGGATTTAGGAAGAGCAAAAATCCTTGGCATGAGTATTCCTAGAGACAGGGAAGATCACAGGTTGATGTTGTCTCAGGATGATTGTGTGAATAAGGTAGTGGCGAGGTTTAATATGTAGGATGTAGAACCGGTTAGCACACTTATGGATGGATAGTTCACATAACGGTGTCCTAATTCACATGATGAGGTTGAGTACATGTGTACTAGACCTGATATTGCCCAAGCAGTGGGTGTTGTTAGCAAGTTTGTAGCCAATTTTGGAAAGAAGCACTGGAGAGTAGTTCAGTGGATTCTCAGGTATCTAAGAGGGACCAGCAGCAGGGATTCATGCTATGTAGGGTCAGGTACTTCTCTACATGGGTATGTAGATTCATATATGGCAGGTTACTTGGATGATAGGAGAAGCACCATAGGATATGTGGTGGTTGGTCTTCAAGACTAAACTTGAAGAGGGATACAAGCCAAAAAATAAAATTAGATGATGTACAGGTACAGGTACAGGTGCAGCTATTTATCTCCAAGTGGGAGATTGTTAGGTTGTGGAGCTAAAAGCTTCACTAATGCAAATGGAGGAGGTTGCTGAGTTATAGAGCAACTGACATCAGTTTGATCAATTGATGTTGGTCATCTTTAGTGTTCACAATAACTGACATCGGTTATGGGTTGGCTGACATCGGTTAGATAGGAATCGACGTCGGTAGCTTGTGTGTGCATGCATCTCTAAAACTGGTCTATTTTTGGACGGACAATTAGTTTTCATGTAAAAGACTAATTTTAGTATTGAGTCTACATTTCTAATTATTGTAATTAGGAAGTCTAATTATTGTTTGTATGGGATATATTTTAGAGACCCATGGGTTGTATTGTAATTAAGGACTAAGGATTTGATCCTTCAAAAAGAATCATAAGGACTTGGTAAGGCAAGGACAAGGGTTCTTCTAGGTGTGTAAGATCTAGGTCTGCAAGTGTGCAAGATCAGGTTAGATCTACAGGTGTACAAGACCAGGTTAGATCTACATGGTGTGTAAGATTAGTTGATCTGTAGGTGTGCAAGATCAGGTAAGATCTACATGATAAGTAAGGTCAGTTGATCTGCAAGGTGTGTGTGTGTGTAAGGTCAAAGGAGATCTGCGTGGCAGCAAGATCAAAGGAGATCTGCAACACAACAAGGAGCAAGATCAAAGGAGATCTACTTGGAGTACTTTGAGTACTTGGTACTGACAGTATTGTTACTAACTGGTTGAAACAACAACTCTATGTTTGAGTTGATTGTGTTTGTAATTGAGAGAGAGAACTCTTGAGGGAGAATTATTGTATGCCCATTAGGTGTAGGAAGAGTGTGATTTTTTCATTGTATTTCCTTCTGGAAGAGTGTTAATACAAGATTGTATTGTCTCTCATATTCTGTGTTGTTTCTAAATTCTAGTTACATTTTACTTCTGGTCAAATTCCATGTTTAGTTGCTCATACAAAGGTAATCAAGTGTGCTCTTAGGAGTAGGGATCCTGAAAAATATTACTGTGTCGACCTATTCGATTCAACAACTTCTATTTGATGAAGACCTGCATAGAAAGAACAAAGTCATTTTTGATGCGACTATATGTTAAACCTGTGCACAAAAGTTAAAAACTATACTGGCCCTATCAACTTAGTATCATAAATATAGAGAAATAAAATAATAGAAATGAAAAATATTAAAGAAAACTTACAAGGGTTATATTCACATAGGATTATCCAGAATGTATGCAATTAAAAATACATCAGATCTATAAATCAATCCTAACTCAAAGAAGATAGATCCTAATTACACTTCTAATTGGGAATACATTAAATAATCGAGAACATGACCAATATGTGGATCTACTAGACCCAATTAGGGGATCTCTTAACATAAATAATATCACTAGGGAGGGATCCATATCCTCCAGTCAATCAAAATCATGCAATAACCCTAACTAAGTCCTATGTTTTCATATTCACTATACTAATAACAAGTAAAGCAAAGAAATATAATTTAGTGCTCACTAAAGCTTGTGGTATAAAGTGGTGGTAAATAAACAAACAAAAGTAAACATGCATAAGAGAATCCTAATTAATCTATCTATAGGTACGACCCTAATGCATGGAGAAGAAGACTAATATTATTCAAAAGTGTTACTTATGCTACTTTTATCTACTAAAAAATTGAGCAAAGTCATATATATTTACCTAAAAGATGAACCTGTCGAGACTCAATCTCTCCCTTGGCCAAATTTGATTCATAAGATGTTGTTGTGGTTTGTAAGGATCACAAAAAAAGGCCAAAATATCTAAGACTTCTCTATAAGACTATATTATATAAGTAAAAACCCTAAGCTAAGACTCCTCAAGTAGAATGGTGGAAGAAGGATTGTAAATAAGGGAAAATGAATAATAAATCTTCACATCTCTTTAATAATGGTAAAATAGATGTGCTTATATAGGCAGATTTAACCCTAAACCCTTCCAAAATTTTTAACTGATAGGGTCGACTTAGTCGACCTAGTATCGTTAATGATAAAAACTCACTAGGTCACAAGCTAGGTCAGTGAAGAGCTGACCTAGACCCTAAATGAGTTTCACCAATAAGAGTACAAGGTTGAATCAATTAACTTAGTCATGTAAATTGTAGACACCTAAATCTGGCCAATAATGACCTCTAACCAGGGTTTTGACCAATTTCCACTTAAAATACATAATTTGGCCTAAAAACACTAAAACACATTAATAGATTTGAAACTAACATATTCAAGTGCCTATTTTTGGCCAGGGTATCCCTAAATGGGGAAATACAATTTATGGGCCGACTAACTTTGATCAGATCATTTTGAGTCAAAATGCCAATTTTGCACCTAGGTGCTCTAGATTGCTCTTTCCTATCTAATCTCTTGCATAAGATGTGTGCCTTTTTTACTTGCTATTGGTAACATCTTAAATGAGAATACAGTTCTAACACATCTAATATTGACTTCCAATTCTAATTTAATCAAATTTTGGACCAATCACAAGACATTCTAATCAATTTGAGTAATTTGTGCACAAAGTGCTTAATCATGCTAAGATGTAATTAATACAAATCAAGGCCTACTTAAAAATTCCATGGAAACTTGTTGAATACTTATTTTTGGAAATGAATATTGAATATCTACATCATCAGGTGACCTCATTTCTTAGGAAGACATCCCTAGGCCATAAATGCCATAAATACTAGGATTCATGCCCTTCATGCCTCATCAATGCCTTCCATGATGCCCTCCATGCCTCTTAATTTCCCCTTGTTCTAATGTCATGATAAGGATAATTATAAACTTAATTCCAAAAATTGAATTAATCCTCAACCACACATCTCAATCTCAGGATGGACGATTAAGTTTGATTTTAAACATTTGTAAAAATATATAAATAGAGAGGTCATGAACATCATTTCTAAGTTTTGAGAGTGAAAAGTTATAATTCAGGATTGGTTCCAAAAGCCTTATGCCATTAGTGTTACCATGCCAAATTGATTCTAAGCCAAGCCAAGCCACAAGCTAAAGATGCTAAGAAGAGATGGAAGTAGCCAAGCTTCCATTGCCAAGGACTTCATGAGCACAAGTTGAGCAAGCCACTATAACAAGCATTTTGGAGCATCCAAGGGAGGTAAAAGATAGTTTATTTTGCATTTTAGTTGTGTGTTTTATTCATGTTTGTTAACTAAGCTCTCCCTAGTGTCTAGGCTTAGAGATGTTATGCTAGTTAGTGTGTTTTTTCATTTTGTTTTCATTTTGAAACTAAAACGATACTAACCATCCTCTCTTGAGTCAATTTCTTAGTTCATATAATGGCATGCTCGGTGGGACCAAATGTATCCCACACATGAAGAAGATCATTTTCTATCTTTAAAATTTTCATTTAGATCATTAAAACTCTTGTAAATTGATTTTCTAACTTTGTTTTGCCAATTTTTTTATCACGAGTTTACACAATAACTGACATTGACTAGTAAAAATGATATTAGTTGGATAGCTGTCATCGGTTACTATTGGTATAATTGATGTCGGTTAGATAACTATCATTGATTAGCCAGTGTAACTATCATCGGTTATATAACCGATGTTGGTCACTGTGTTTTTCTTAAAACATAAACCCAAGAGCTCTTTTTTTAAAGTTTATTATTTCAAACTTAAAAGAGTTTCAAGGCTAAAGGACATGTTAACATTTTTGTTGTAGGACCAAGATTGACATTTTATAATAACATGTTTAGATCACCTTTTGCATGCTTAAAAATCAATTAGGAACCTTGTTTTGGTGTTTAACAAAAAAATTAGATGTGTATGAATGTTTTCAAGGTTTGCAACTATGACCAAGGGGTCAAATGAACACCACCTCATTTTCAATTTGGGCTTAAAAATGAACTCACCTTTTCAAGCTTTTTGTATTCACTTAGTTTTTTAAATTAAATTTTTGTTTGGCAAAAAGAGGGATGTTGCATGTATGATCTTCCATTTGTCCCCTTTACAGAACCCTTAGAATCAAAAGTGCCATTCATATTACAAAAAGCCCAGTCGAAGGATTAGAAAGAATGTCATACAAAGAACTTCCTAAAAATTGGTCAAAGTTTGGGTGACCTTGAAAATGACCCTAAAGTCTTTCTACTTTCATGCTTTCTTTATTTTTATGCAAACTTGGCTTGTGAAGGGGACTTCATCACCTCTCACGAGTTCTTTAGGGAAACTTTGACCTGGGGTTTCACATTCCTAGCATTGACTTCATTTGGATCCTAATTAGAGTTGCACACAGGATGTAGTAGCACTTTGGACATCGCACTACACTAAGTGAACAACAAGATATAGTGGTTTCAAAAAGCACTAAACCTTTTTGCAACAAGCCAAGTGATATAAACCCAAAATCCATGCTTTTATTTTGCATTGTTTGGCATGAAAGTCATTGTGTAATTGATTCCCCTAAAATGTTTAAAAATTTGTTAGATCTTAGATAAATCCCCACTTGCTATGGAGGTATTGCTAGCACAAGGTGTGCCTTAAGTTCCATGTCACAATATTGTCATTTGAGAGAAGGGGGGTATAAAAACCCTACTATATAATGCACATTTACTTTTGGATGAACACTTAAAATCCTCTCAAATGACGTATATAGATGAATTCCAACAATACCAAGAAACTTTATCAGTTTAGAGTCTAAGAGCGATTAATCAGTTGAGTTTTGTCCTAGATTAAAGTATTGTTTGAAGTCAAAACTTAGTGTAAACAAACAATTCAAACCAAAACGCATGGTCCTCATTTTCCTTTGAATAATGGGGCATTATGTTTCCCACATGAGATCATCAATTTGCCTTGTTAAAAATTTCATCAAAAGCTTGGGAGTCATATCATCCACTTTGGTGCAATTATGCTGCCGAATTGAGTTTAGACCTTTACCAAAGTTATTTAAGTCCTTCATTTATAATCTAAATTCAGAATTGCAGCTTTATAATTTCATAGGGTTGATGTGTTAAGTGGATTCACCATTTGCACCAAACTTGAGGGAACTTAGGTTAAATTTCACATTTTGGTTGAGGGCCATTTAATACTCATAATCATTATCATCACTTGATAGACTTAAGACATTTTGTGCTAAACACTTGCACTTTGAGTCTATGCATCACAACATTTTGAGTCAATAAAA
Organism: Torreya grandis; assembly: GCA_037957365.1. NCBI lineage: Eukaryota > Viridiplantae > Streptophyta > Pinopsida > Cupressales > Taxaceae > Torreya > Torreya grandis. The sequence goes on along the minus strand of JARHVA010000173.1, from coordinate 3,687,760 downwards.
GTAGTGTTATGCTGTCAAAATTATGGGAAATTATCTTTGTCTTAGAGAGTTTTTGAAATAAACTTTTTTGTCACACCTTTTGGGTAGTGTAGCATCGTTACACTACCCAAAAAATTTCAAATATTGTTTCATAGACCCTCTTGCATAGAGTTCAAATTTGTTCCTACATTTTCAAACCAATCCGAGTGTACTTTTGTGATATTTTGTCTAGCAGTTATACTGTTCACTTTTATCTAGCTTATTTGTCAAAAGAACCAAGTTTTATACCATTATTTATGAGAAAATAAACTATCTCTAAAGTTCATTTTGTTTCATACCTTATACCTAGTCGATCAAGTTCATGTCCAAGAATCAAAGGCCTAGTGTTTGTTAGAAGTGTTTCAAATCTATTTTGATGCCATTTGGCTAAGAGTCCTAGTGCATGCCTTGTCTGAGCCTAGATTTTGACATCGTGTTTGGCCAAAAGACCTAGATGATTTTAAATTTATAGATTAGACTAATTTGAAACACTTCAACCTTAGAGTTTGGCATTTCAATTTTTGGTCCATTTACTTGTTTATCTTTGTGTGAACAATAAAATGTTAAATACTTCATGCTAGTTTATTTCCTCACAAATATTTGCATAAACATTTTGATCCTTTTTGATGAGTCTAGACCAAGTTGGAACATCATCTATTTTAGATTTTGTAGAACTCTTTAACATTTTATCGCAAAGCATTGACTATGGATCCCAACATGTATTCCTACACTCATAGTGGACTCATGTATAATCCAGGGATTAGTAATGTGGTGGTGTAGGAAGAAGTGATGCAAGACCCCTACATAGATAATATTCCTTATGAGATGGATTCTTATTCCTCTTATAATACTCAATTAGGGGCATAAAGCCAAGATCTATTGGCTAACTTTTTGGTTAACACACCACCTTATTTAGAACAAGACTGAGAATAAACTGCACAATACCTAGATACAATACCCATAGTGGATGAGCCATTACTTTAACAATCATATTATTCCAATACATATTCCATGTATGATCCATTTTTGTTTGAGTGACATTTGTTATAGAACAAAGATGAGATTTTTGTTAGAGATATAGAGGTAGGGGCCAAGTTTCCAGCAGACTTCCACCATGAAAATTTACTAAGTCTAGTAAGAGTGCCTCACAATATCATTTACGATCAATAAGATTATTCTAAAAATCCTATGGATTTAGTCCAAACAATGTATCAAGACCCTAATATATCTAATCAAGGCAAAAACATCATGAAAGATCACTTTAACCAAATGCAGATAGCATATCAAACCTACCTATATCTAACACATAATTTCAATTAGATAAACATGGTGAGTAAGCCTCTTATTGACCTAGTTCCTTCAACATGAGTGTTGATAGAGTTCAATGGAAAAGAGAATCTAAATTTTGACCCATTCATACAAACTAATTTGATAGATAAATTGATGCATATGCTCATTATTGAAGAAGTGTCTTTGGCCTCTACATAGAATAGTGAGCCAAACGTAGTGGACAATGTACAAACAACATCCAATCTTGATCAAAGTGGTACTAATGCACAAACAACTAGCCAAAAACATGTGCCTATAGTTAATCTTGTGAGTAGATCATCATACCAGGGAATAGGATTTTCTACATCCTAACTTCAATCTACTGATTCCTCAAGTGTACAACCTATAAGACTAGGTAATCAAACAATGGCCAATATCATGCCTCAATGATAGAATGTGATGATTCCTACTCCTCCTCAACAAGTAATGAGTAGTATTCTATAATAACATGCATAATATAGTGTATCAATGTGACAAAGGAAAAATACATTACCACCTCAATAAAGGGAAACTAACGTTCCACCTCATCAGGTAATGACAAAGATACTTCTTTAATCACAGACTAATATGCCAATCCAAAACCAAGTAATGACTAGTCAATAATGTGCAAATATTGGTTAGAGATAGATGTTGAATTTATAACTTATTTTCACTTCCCCATAGGGATTCATGAAATAGGGGGGTCCCCATGTTTCTCAAATACCTATTAGATAATCATTGGTTCAAAATGTGCCACAAATTTAAAGACATGGTCTTGGTCCATAAGTTCCCACTCAACAATAAAGTTTGATTAGTCAGCAACATGTCCCTTTTCAACCACAATAGGCATAGTATATCTATATCCCTCCATCCTAACCACAAAATCCTCCAAGTCAAACCTTTATCACCAACCCAAACCAAAATATCTAACTGTGCAATTTTAAGTACATCCTAATCCACGCATGCATAGATTGATTCATTCCCCAACCAAACCAATATACCCCAATAGGTATTTCAATTATACCCTAGTCAAAGTGTCCCACTTGTGACCTCCCAACCATATACTCAAACCAATATTCTCCCTCAAACCAATGTTCCTTCCAGTTTCCTCTCCCAAGAATTACAACAGATGAAGGATGAGATTACTGCCATTGAGACAGGGAAACAAACTAAAAAGTTTAAATTGGATAACGTGTGTTCTTATCTATTCAACATAGAGTATTTACATATACCATTTCTTCTAGGGTATGAACCACCAAAATTTGATAAGTACAAAGGGAAAAGTGACCCTAAGGCTCATTTAATTGAATTGTTTGTCGCATGCCAACCAATGACATATAGTGACATATATCTTTTGTTGTTGTTTCCAAGGAGTTTAGCTAGACAATGCTTGGAGTAGTTTTTAAAGTTACCCAAAAATTTAGTAACATATTTTGATGATCATTCTGATAAGTTTGTGCAATACTTTTCTTATAATCTCGAGCATGAGATTTCATTAGTAGACTTAACACAAGCAAAAAAAAAAAGATGGTGAGAGTTTTACAAGTTATCTATAATGATGGAGAGCCCTTGCAAGCTATTTCACCCATATTTTACTAGATAAATAATTAACCAATATGTTTACCAAAAAATTGCATAGTGAGATAGCTTATCATCTAGAACTAGAATATGTACATACTTTCAAAGAGATCATTGATAAAGGTTTGTTGATCGAGTGAGCGCTCATCAATAAAGCAGTCATCAAGCTTAATTCAACTAATCAAAATCAAGGTACCAATCAAGGAAATGGCCAACATTAACCTCCTATTCAAGTGCAAACATCGCAACTGACATAGGCCAATAATCAAGAAAGATCGAAGCAATTCAACCAAAATAGGAATGTTGTGGGAAATGGAGTAATCGAATCCCATCATTTCCAAATGGTGAAAACATCATCTACACCACCTTTTCAGCTTACTCTTACCAAACAACCTCTCCAACCAATGCCATAAGCACAATAACTAAGACCTGCACAATAAATAAGTAGCCTTTACCATTGCAAATCCATCCTCCTAGGAGAACCATGCCTACACATCGTGTCTTTAGTGACCTAGGAGAACCTATTGAATATGTATTTTACAAGCTTGATATCGCTAATATGATTAGTTGGCCTATACCAAAGCATTATCCACAAGGTATTCCTTATCCTGATTGGTACCATGAAAATGAATTCTATGACTACCATCAGGTCAATAGGCATAATCTATGAAGATGCGTTCAAATCAAGCATTTATTTGAGAATATGTTAGAGAATGGGGAGATAACATTAGATAATGGTGATTTCACTTCCAATCAAACTCTTAGGATTTATCAAAACCCATTTCCTTGATATAACAATCAATAGCAACAAAATGATCAGCAACAACAAAAATAATGGCCAGTGCAACAATAAAATTAATAGTATCAAAATCAAAGGCCAAACTAGTAAAATTAACAAAATCAACACCATAAACCATAATGACAGAACAATGGACAAAACCAAGGTTAGAATGGTAACAACCAACAAACCTGCCATGTAGTTGCACATGACTACAATAGGGTACATGTCATATTGTAGGGGTTAGGGTTAATACCATCTCCATTAATCCTATACCAAGCACTAATTAGCCTAGACCGTTGCTAAAGAACACCATTAAGCCAAGTTACATGGATAATCTTTCTTTGACCTAGGAGTGTATACAGGTAAACTAGAAAACTAGGACTTTCCTTTTTAGACCTTATATCGACAACTCATCCTTGCCATGTGACCACATACAAGTGCACTGATAACTGAGACTTGTCCTTTCTAGTCTCACACCATTCCTAATATTTATTAGCAATAATGGTCTAGTATTTAATCTTAATTGTGGAATCATAACTTAGAGGTTGAAGATTACTATCCCAAGCCCTTAACCATCTACCACTTTGTCTGTCATCCAACCAATCATTCAACCTCAGAATAAACCATTCACTACTAACCAAGATAAGAAGTTTGATATTATGGAATAATTGCATAAGACACCAACATAATTTTTTATTTTATATTTTCTATGAACATCAATAATCCACAAGAAAATCTTCAATGAGTTTTTGACCCAATCCACAATTGCTAGTGACATATCCCTTGATAAATTTCAAGCTTTAGTTAGACATCTAGCTCTAGCCCAACAAGTCACATTTAACCAAAGCGATATGTCTTCCTTTGGCCTGTTCCATAATAAGCCATTATACATAGAAGTTTATAAAAAGTGACATAAAGTGAAACGTGTCTTTATAGATAATGGATCAGGCCTCAACATAGTGTCTCTAAAGCTCATCAAGCTTCTTGGGTATGAAATGATAGATCTCTAACCAAAAATGATAACCATTAAAGCCTATGATAATCAAGAAAGAGAATCACAAGGCACCATTAGTTTGCCAGTTATCATTGGGATTTTGACCCATGATACACTTTGCCATGTGCTTGATCTTGAGTTATCATACAATATGCTTCTAGGCAGGCCTTAGTTGCATGAGATTCATGCAGTCCCATCAACACTGCACCAATGTATCAAGTTTTCCCACTTAGGGATGGAAGTGAATATTCCAAAAGATTTACATCCATATGAACACTGTACACATCTTGAGGTTGAATTTCAAAGCTATAATTATCAGTACAACATGAATCTAAGTTCTAAGTAGGATAAAGGAAAGGCTATACTTATTGATCCTTTACCAGATAATTACATAGATCCTAATACCTTGGATTCCCTTTCCCACATGCCACCTCCTGAAGCTTCTAATCATTTCACCATTTCAGATAATGGACCGAGAGAGTATGTGACCCATGATACATTTTATATTACCAATATTCCTTAGAATATGAAAACCTTTGGGTGACCTAAAGTCACCCCACATATGCATTGGCAATAAAAGAATAAAGATAAGGGACCTATCACATTTGAAGGGGATGAGTCATGGTTATACAATGATAACCAAGCTGATTGTTATAAAAATGGAGTGTCATAATTATGAAAGAAGAGGCCTCAGACTGAATCAACAAGAAACCATCAAGCCAATTTCCATGACTAAATATGAAAGACCTTATAGACTTGGATTTAAATCACTTGGGGGTGACCCCCATATCTTATTCAAACTCCATTGCCAATAAATAGTGATGATGATGCTGACAATAAAGTTGAGTCTGATCATAGCCTCACCTTTGATGACCTAGCTAAAACCAACTTATTTGATAACAATGCCAATTATACCCTTATCCTGGATATTCATTGCAACCCATTGCCATTATATTATTCCCAACTGATAGATTGGGACTAACAAATATCTAGTCTACTGATTGATGTGTTCCAAAATGATGAGGCATTCTGTGACTTCGTAGGCCTTAAAAATAATGTTTCGTTAGGAGATCTCAAGTTAGGGTTCTTAATTACATTAGATCTTGTAGCCTATTTTAGAGAGTGAGTGAACACCCTTAGCCAAAAACAAATAAGTAAAACATTGATGTCCCAAAGTGCAAAACTTTGTAAGGCACTTTCTGACCAAGGAAAAAGTAAAGATAAAGGCTAGTCTAGTGGTGAAAACTTGTTTCAGATTCCATTAGATGGGGGTGTTCAATTTTATTTGAATTTAGATCAAGAGACCACCAATGATGAACTGCCTGTGGCTCCAAGTTCACCTTTCTTATTGTTTATTACACCATAGGAGGATTTAATCCCTAAATCATTCAAAATCAACTTTTTTTATACAAACAACATGGCTGAGTATGAAACACTTATTGTAGGACTTTGATAGCTAGTGCCTTGGAGCATATCTCATCTACAAGTTTATGGTGATTCTCAGTTAATCATCAATTAGGTCATAAATCATTTTCAAACCAAAGATGACAAGTTAGTTCCATATAAAGCCATGGTCGACACTCTTAAGCAACAAATTGCCATCATTCAGTTTGAGCACATACCAAGGGATAGTAATAAAACTATAGATGCCATGGCTATTATTGACTCTCTGATTTGACAGATAGATAAAGCTAGAGAGTATCAGTTCCTCATCAAGAATTTGTCATCACCAATTCATGAACTTTCAACTATTACAATGATTTGTGATATTGTTGGTCCTAATTTTTTTTGGTACTTAGACCTTTACAACTACCTTCATGACAAATTTATACCACCTAACCTATCTCAAAAACAAACCAAAGCCTTCTTTCATCATTCCACTTGTTATAATCTACTTTGATCCACCCTTTACCATCATAATTTTAATGGAACTCTGCTTCGTTGTTTAACTTTGATATAGTATATATTATCATTAAGAGAAGTACACGAAGGGATATGTGCAACTCATTCTAGTGGGGAAATCTTATCCAAAAATCTCTTGTGTACTAGTTATTATTGGCCCATGATAGATGTAGATGCTACTGCATATGTAAAGAAGTGTGACAAATGTCAATGGCATGCTAATCTGATTCATGCCCTAGACAAAACTTTAAAACTAATGTTGACACCATGGATATTTTCTACATGGGGACTTGACCTCATTAGAAAAATCAACCCCACTTCATCTGATGGCCATAAACATATCCTTACTACCACTGAGTATTTCACTAAGTGGGTTAAAGCTATACTCCTCACTTATGTGACTGGAAAGCAAATTTCTAAATTATTCTTCAACCATCTAATTTGATGCTACGGTATCCCCTCTAACATCATATTTGATAGTGGAGAATAATTCAAGAACAAAGATGTAGATCAGCTATGTACTAAATATAACATCACACAACATTTTTCTATAGCATAATACCCTTAAGGTAATGGCCAAGCTAAAGCATTGAATAAAACCATTGTCAATATTCTCAAAAATATTATCAATGATTCCAATCAAGATTGGCACCTGCCAATATTACTTACCCTTTGGGCATACCATACCAATCATCATACCCCCACATGATCCACTCCATACTTGTTAATAGTAATGAAGCCATCCTTCTCGTTGAGGTCAAATTGCCTTCACTGTGCATCTCTTTCAAGCATGTCCTAGATGATCATGACTATCGAGTAGCTCACATGCAAGAGCTAGACCTACTTGATGAAAAATGCATAGCCATGCTCAAAAATCTTCAAGCATATCAAAACCAACTCAAAGGCCACTATAATTGGCATGTTAAGTATAGAACATTTGAAATTGGTGATCTTTTTCTTAAAGAATACCAAAAGAATACCATGACTAAGAATAATCATAAAGAAAAATTCAAACCAAACTTCATAAGGCCTAGGAGCATGCAGGCTTGCCACACCACATGGAGATGAACTTCATGAGCTGATGAATAGTATTCATCTCAAGTGGTACTATGCTTGAGTGCTAAGGTGTATTGTCTATAAGGACCATTTTAGTTATGCCATTTTATCACTATTCTTCTTATACAAATATCATCCTTATCCATCCTCTTATCCATATCCACTTTCCACTTTCGACCTATCGGCCTAGTGTGTTCTCAAGCCTAGCCTGTTTGACCTTAGTTTTTGCCATTCATTACACATTTTTAGCATTAAGATATCTAATCAATTCTATCAGTTAGTTCATGTAATTTAGATAAAGCTCATATTTTGGAGTAGTGTGGTAGAAGTTTTGGCAATTGTATCCTTTGATTATTATTCCTTTCTTATCACTGGTCTAGTTAATAATTATAACTACCTTTGGGCAACTTAGTACCATTAATCCATGTCATTGTGTCCTATTTATAACCACCTATGGGAAAAATAGGGGCAATATTTATTTATTTAAGCCTTTGCATACCAACTTGCCACTTTTTATGTCGTACTATACATTTTTACCAACTGTGCCTATTTTATTTGAATCGACTACTACACTAGTCAAATTATTCTGCTATAAGGGTAAAACTACAGTGACTTGATGTCCTACTCTGGGACTATGTGGGTCATGCTCAATTTTTGTTAAATTTACCTCAATCCTCCTAAGCCATGCTCTCACCATTTTGTGAGTAACCTAAATTTGAACGCTCTCACCATTTTATGAGTAACCTAAGCCATGCTCTCACTATTTTTCGAGCAACCTTAGTTTAAACGCTCTTACCATTTTACGAGCTTAAACCATTTAGTGTCTCTTCATTCTCAATTGAGTTGAGACACTCCAAAATAATTACAAAAACATTTGAAAAACTATTAGAAAAGAACAAAAATATTGACCACTTCTTTGCCTTAAGGATTTTGGGAACCCTTACTAAGTTGAAAGCAAATCACTTATCATTTAGTTTTTCCATCATTTTTGACCTTTTTATCTCATACACTTGCCATTTTTCAAGACCATTCCTTTTCTTCTCTCAAATCCATTCTGTTTGTTTTCATTAGTATCACATTCTTCTCATTCTCTGAGAGAACTACATTTGGCCTAAAGTTTTTTATTGGATATTACATTCATAGAACTATGTAGGTACTGCCCACTGCCTAGTGCATATGGAGATAGCTCGGCCACCCCCTTCCTTTTCTTATATTTTCTCCATTTTGTTTGTTTGTTAAAGATGTTACCTATTTTCTAGGGGCACTATTTTTATGGTTTCTTTTGAGTGTTTCTTTGTTGTTTTATTTGTGTGCCTATTTGTTTTAGCACTGTTGCCTTGATTCAATTTATGTGTGTTCATTAGGTGATTCCTTACCCACACTTATACTGAAATCCATCCATATTCATATGTTTACATTATCATCATGGTTTTTATCATTGGTGCATTGTTTTCTATTGAGTATTGGATTATGGGAGTTAGTCCTTATGCATATTTTGGTCAAGTCCTCATGATGTTATACCATGATGCCTACAACACGTGCTACAACAAAATTTAGCTTCAATAAATCTATTTAGCAATGGTGGCATCTCTTCAACACTGATAGTCAGATTCAATCCCAATCATATCCCAATTAGAATAATTAACCATAAAATAATTTCAACCTTTATTAGTTCAGATGAGCATCTCCCTACTAGTAGGTTGTTTCAATTCATCATTACCCTCTATGTTAAGTTATCAACATCCTCGACCAAGTTTATCATGTTTTCCATAATTGAGGTCCAATGATTATAACCACCTTTAGGCAAATCATTACACATCATCCCAACTTCATTTCTCAATGATTATAACTACCTTTGGGCAAATCATTGTGTTGTCACCACTTTACTTTTTATACCCATATAGAGCCATGTTATTCTCTTGTTAATATATCCTAATTAGGGCAACTCCATCTTATCAATGATTATAATTGCCTTTGGGCAAATCATTATGTTATTATACCATGTTACCATTGTCGATGTACAATGCTTATAACCACTTTTGGGCAAACCATTGTACATCATCCCACTTGCATTCTCAATAATTTTGACTAATTTTTTAATATCATTATGTTTTCACCCCATCATCTTTCCTTTCTTTGGTCCCCTCATTTCATTTATTTTTCAGGGACCATTTATTGTTGAGTTGTGGAGCTAAAAGCTTCACCAGATGAGCAAATGCAAAGGTTGCTGGATTTACACAGTCACCGACATCAATCAAGGTCGACTGACGTTGGTTATGTATCAGCCAACATCGGTCATGTGCAGACAGACAGGGACTGACGTTGGCCACCTGTGCATTCCAAAATTTTATTTTCGAGGGAAAAATAGATTGTTTGCATGAAAAGATTAACTGTTATTATTGAGTCTACATTTCTATTTTAGGTAGGATAGATTTGAACCTTTGATTAAGAAGTGTATCTAACGGTGGAGAATATATAGCTCATGAATCCTAGTATTATATAATAGGGTTAGATTTTCATAGCTTGATACACAAGACATGTAAATGTGAATCAATCCAAGTGTTGGAGTTGGTTGTAATTGAGAGAGAAAACTCTTGAGGGAAAGAGATCTATACATCTGAGAGGTGTGAGAAGAAAGAGAGATTTCTTCATTGTATTTTATTTTGGAAGAGTTTAATACAAGTTTTTGGGTTGTTTCTTGTATCTCATATTCTTTGCTGTTTCTGATTTCTAGTTACTTATTCTTTCTGGTTTAATTTCGTGTTTAGTTGCTTACACAAAAGTAATCAATTATGTTATAAGATTCTAATAAGTGGTATCAAAGCTTTGGGTTCACTAACAGGTTGTATCAAATCATGTTAGTGTTTTTTGATTACAGGTCACTCACAGGGGTTTCTGATTGAGTGGGAGTAAAGCAATGGCAAAAGAAAGTAAACTAAGAATGGAGAAATTTAACGGCAAGAATTATCAATTATGGAGAGTGCAGATAGAAGATTATCTATATCAGAAAGATCTGTACTTACCATTGGGTGGGGTTTCAAGAAAGCCCACAGATATGCAAGATGAAGAATGGAATGTTCTTGATAGAAAGGCTCTTGGATCTATAAGGTTGAGCCTGGCATCTTCTGTGATTTCCAACTTATCACAGGTAAAAACAATGGTAGAGTTAATGGATACTTTAGCAAATTTATATGAAAAGCCCTCAGCTTCAAATAAGGTATATCTTATGAAACAATTATTTAATTTGCAAATGCAGGAAGGTGGATCTATATCTAATCATCTAAATGATTTCCATGAAATAGTAAATCAGTTAAATTCAATCAAAATAGTTTTTGATGATGAAATTAAGGCTCTCTTAATCTTATGCTCTTTACCTAAAAGTTGGCATAGTTTGGTAATGGTAGTTAGTAATACTACATCTGCTTCAAATATCTTGAAAGTTGATGATGTTGTTAGTGTAATCTTGAATGAAGAAATTTACAAGAAAAGCACAGAGGAAACATCAGGTAATGCTTTAAGTATTGAAAGCAGGGGAAGGAAAAGAGAGAAGGGCAAGCAAGGGAGATCAAGGTCAAAGTCAAAGATGAAGAATAGATCCAAATCTAGAAATGGAAGAAATATAATCTACTAGAATTGTGGAAAGAAAGGGCATGCAAAGAAAGATTGCTGGTTGAAAGTTAAAGAAGAAAATCAGCATGAAGGTAAAGAAGAAGCAAAAGTTGTAGGTATTGTTGCACATGATGCTCTTATATTTTCTTTGGATAATAAAATAGAATCTTAGGTTTTAGATTTTGGTGCCTCTTTCCATGCAACTCAAAATAGAGAATTTTTCAATGATTATGTCCATGGAGATTTTGGAATAGTTTATTTAGGGGATGATGAGCCTTGTAAAATTGTTGGCAAAGGAAAAGTGTAGCTGAAATTGTAGAATGGCAACACATGGGTGTTGAAGGATGTCATGCATGTACCCATTCTGAAGAGGAATCTAATTTTTATAGGAAATTTGGGGGATGAGGGTTGCACAATAACTCTCACAGCTGAATCTTGGAAAGTTTCTAAGGGTGCACTTGTATTAGCTAGAGGTAAGAGAGTAGGTACTCTATAGCTATGTAATTGTATTACTGATTATTCTCCTTCTGTTTTATCTACTTCAGATGTAGATGCAAAGTTGTGGCACTGTAGGCTTGGCCACATGAGTGAGAAGGGAATGAAAGTTCTTAAGTCAAAAGGTAAGCTTTCAAATTTGAAAAGCATAGATCTAGATTTTTGTGAGCATTGTATTTTTGGGAAATAGAAGAGAGTGAGATTTCTCAAAACTAGGTCAACAAAGAAGAAGCACAAGTTGGAGCTTGTTCACACAGACGTGTGGGGACCAGCTCAGGTAGCTTCTATTGGAAGATTACAGTATTATGTTTCTTTCATTGATGATGCTACAAGAAAGGTATGGGTTTATTTAATAAAGAAGAAATCTGATGTTTTTGACACATTTAAGAATTGGAAAGCTTTGGTCGAGAATGAAACAGGTTTGAGATTAAAGTGCCTTAAATCTGATAATGGTGGTGAGTACTACAGTAATAAATTCTATACTTACTATTCTATGAATGGAATACACAAGAAAAGGATGGTTCCAAGGACACCTCAGCAAAATGGAGTTGCTAAAAGGATGAATAGAACAATAATGGAGCATGCACGGAGTATGAGGTTGCATGTTGGTTTGCCCTTACAATTTTGGGTAGAAGCTGTAGATACTGCAGTTTACCTGATTAACAGAGGACCTTCTATTGCACTGAATGGTGGAATTCTAGAAGAGGCATGGACAGGTAAAAAAGTAGATCTTTCATTTCTCAGAGTTTTTAGTTCTAAAGCTTTTGTGCACATTGATAAAGAAAATAGAAAGAAGCTGGATGCTAAATCTATGCAGTGCACTTTTATTGGTTATGGCTTTAGAGATTTCAGATTTCGGTTGTGGAATTTAGGAACTAAAAAATTTATTAGAAGCTGTGATGTTGTTTTTAATGAGAAGGTGATGTACAGTGATCAGCCCAAGAGGCTAAATAACACTGAGCAGGGCAATGTTGATTTGGATGAAGTGATGATCCAAAATGAGCTCACGAGCAAAAATAATCACACACAAGAAAACACAGACACCGACATCGGTCAGGCAAGAACCGACATCGGTCATACAGAAACTGACATCGGTCATACAGTAACTGACTTCAGTCATATAGGAACTGACGTCGGTCATGTGGAACTGATGTCAATCAGGTACAGACCGAGATCGGTCACTGACAGAGAATTTGGGCAGACAACAAGTTGTGAATGAGTCTCAAACGCCCATGAGGAGGTCAGAAAGGGTAAGTAAACCTCTAATTTGATATTCTCCTTCTTTATTCTACTTGTTGCTCACTGATAGTGGAAAACCAGAAAGCTTTGATGAGGCAATGCAGGTAGAAACTAGGAAACAGTGGGAGCATGGCATGAATGAGGAAATTGATTCTTTGAAAGAGAATCAAATGTGGGATTTAGTTGAATTGCCAGCTGGAAAGAAAGCACTAAAAAATAGATGGGTTTACAAGGTGAAGGAAGGAGAGAATGGACAAATGAGACATAAGGCCAGGTTGGTAGTAAAGGAATTTGCACAGAAACTAGGTATTGATTTTGGTGAAATTTTTTCTCCTGTAGTAAATATGACTTCTATTCGGACTGTATTGTCTTTAGTTGCTATTGGGGATTTGCATTTTGAGTAGCTTGATGTTAAGACATCATTTCTTCATAGATATTTGGATGAAGAAATATATATGGATCAGCCAAAGGGTTTTGAGGTCAAAGGTAAGGAGAAACTTGTGTGTAGGTTGAAGAAAAGCTTATATGATCTTAAGCAAGCTCCAAGACAATGGTATTTGAGGTTTGATAGATTTATGACAGAGCATGGCTTTAGTAGATGTCAATCTGACCATTGTGTTTATTTTAATAGATTGGATAATGGTAGTTATATTATCCTATTACTGTATGTAGATGATATACTTGTTGCAGGTTCACACATGCAGGATATTACTGAGCTTAAGGTAAAATTAGTTCACACATTTGCCATGAGAGATTTGAGAGCAACAAAGAAAATCCTTGGCATGAGTATTAAGAGAGATAGAAAAAATTTCAGTTTGATTTTGTTTCAAGAGGATTATGTGAACAAGGTGTTGGAGAGGTTCAAAATGTAGGATACAAAACCGATAAGCACACTTATGGCTGGACACTTCAAGTTGAGCAAAGAACAGTGTCCTAAATCACATGATGAGGTTGAGTACATGAGTAGAGTTCCATATGATTCAGTAGTTGAGAGATTGATGTATGTAATGGTATGTACTAGACCTGATATTGCCCAAGCAGTGGGAGTTATCAGCAAGTTTATGGCCAATCCAGGGAAGGAACACTGGAAAGCAGTTCAGTAGATTCTCAAATATCTGAGAGGGACCAGCAGTAGGCATTTATGCTATGGAGGGTCAAACACTTCTCTACATGGGTATGTAGATTCAGATATGGTAGGTGACTTGGATGGTAGGAGAAGCACCATAGGATATGTGTTCACTGTTGGTGGAATGACGGTTAGCTAGATTTCAAAGTTGCAGAAGGTTGTTGCCTTGTCTACTATAGAGGCAGAATACATTGCAGTCACAGAGGCTAGCAAAGAAATGATTTGGATGACTCAGTTCATGGAAGAGTTAGGAAAAGAGCAAGAGAGTTGCCAATTATACAGTGATAGTCAAAGTGCAATTCATTTGGCAAAGAATTCAGCCTTTCATTCAAGAACCAAACATATACAGCTTAGGTACCACTTCATTAGATAGGTATTGGAGGATGGTGACTTGAAGCTGGAAAAGATCCATGTAGATAAGAACCCTACTAATATGTTAACAAAGCCAGTAACAAAGGAGAAGTTGAATCTTCATTCAACTTTTGTTGGTCTTCAAGATTGAACTTGAAGATGGAGAAGCGAGAGGATGTTGTTGTATAGGTACAGGTGCAACTGTTTATCTCTAAGTGGGAGATTGTTGAGTTGTGGAGCTAAAAGCTTCACCAGATGAGCAAATGCAAAGGTTGCTAGATTTACACAGTCACTGACATTGGTCAGGAGTCGACTAGAGGCTACTGACGTGTATCAGTCGACGTTGGTGATGTGCAGACAGACAGGGACTGACATCGATCACCTGTGCATTCTAGAATTCTATTTTTGAGGGAAGAACATATTGTTTGCATGAAAAAATTAACTGTTAGTATTGAGTCTGCGTTTCTATTTTAGGTAGGATAGATTTGAACCTTTGATGAAGAGGTGTATCTAATGGTGGAGAATGCATAGCTCATAAATCCTATTATTATATAATAGGGTTAGATTTTCATAGCTTGATATACAAGACATGTAAATGTGAATCAATCCAAGTGTTGGAGTTGGTTGTAATTGAGAGAGAAAACTCTTGAGGGAAAGAGATCTGTACATCTGAGAGTTGTGAGAAGAAAGAGATATTTTTTCATTGTATTTCCTTCTGGAAGAGTTTAATACAAGTTTTTGGGTTGTTTCTTGTATCTCATATTCTTTGCTGTTTTTGATTTCTAGTTACTTATTCTTTCTGGTTTAATTCTGTGTTTAGTTGCTTACACAAAAGTAATCAATTGTGTTGTAAGATCCTAACATTTATCAACCTACTTGTTCCAACCATTCCCTCAAGGGGGCATCATATAGTTAGTTTATTATCATTGTAGTTGTAGACATAAGGGCCTTTTCATTCTTTGAGAAGATGTTACTGTGCTTATATCTTGCAATGCCTTCTCAAATAGGGGCAAACTATAGACACCTAAATTTGGCCACCAATGACCTCCAACTAGGATTTTGACCAATTTCCACCTAAAATACACAATTTGGCCTAAAAAAACTAAAGCACATTAAAAGATTTGAAATTCACATATTCAAGTGCTGCTTTTGGCTAGGGTATCTCTAAATAAGGCAATATAATTTATGGGCCAACTAACTCTAATCAAATCATTTAAAGTCAAAATGCCAAGTTTTCATCTAGGTACTCTGGATTGCTCTTTTCCATATAATATCTTGCACAAGACATGTGCCTTTATTATTTGTTGTTGGTAACATCGTAAATGAGAATACAATTCCAATGCATCTGACATTGACTTTCAATTCTAATCCAGTCAAATTTTAGACCAATAACAAGGCAATCTAGTCAATTTGAGTAATTTGTGCACAAAGTGATTAATCATGCTTAAGTTAAAAATTAATCTAAATCAAGGCCTAATTAATAATTCCATGGAAACTTGTTGAATACTTATTTTTGGAAATGAATATTGAATATCTGTATCATTAGGTGACCTCATTTCTTAGGAAAACATCCCTAGGCCATAAATGTCATAAATATCAGGATTCATGCCCTCCATGCCTCATCAATGCCTTCTATGATGCCCTCCATGCCTCTTAATTTCCCCTTCTTCCAATGTAATGGTGAGGATAATTATAAAATTAATTCCAAAAATTGAATTAATCCTTAACCACACATCTCAATCTTAGGATGGATGGTTTAGGTTGATTTTAGATATTTGAAAAAATCTATAAATAGAGAGGCCATGCACATCATTTCTAAGTATTGAGAGTGCAAAGTTATAATGCAAGATTGGTTTTAAAAGCTTCATGCAACTAGTGTTACCATTCCAAATTGATTCTAAGCCAAGCCAAGCCATAAGTCAAAGGTGCTAAGGAGAGATGGAGGTAGCCAAGCTTCCATTGCCAAGGATTTCATGAGCACAAGCCAAGAAAGCCACTACAACAAGAATTTTGGAGCATTCAAGGGAGGTAAAAGAAGGTTTATTTTGCATTTTAGTTGTGTGTTTTATTCATGTTTGTTAACTAAGCTCTCCCTAGTGTCTAGGCCTAGAGATGTTATGCTAGTTAGTGTGTTTATTTCATTTTGAAATTAACATGATACTAACCATCCTCTTTTGAGTCAAATTCCTAGTTCACATAAATTGTCAAAAGGGGTTTTGGGTTAGGAAAAGGCTAATAAGGGTGGTAAAAGATTAGAGGAGTATGCAAGAGAGGAGTAATACCTTAGAGGAAAGTTTTTAGGTGCTATTTGGATTGGTAATAAGTGGAAATAAAGGACAATAATCTTATTAAGCACCAATGGTCTACCCACCCCTTTCCTAATGTACCCCTTAGGGCATGCACATAGAGACATTGAGACTCGATGGGTTCCTGCAAGATAGAAAACATTAGTATTTTATAAAAGTTAAAAATATTATGTGTATACATATGCCCCTAGTATGTTACATGAGCCTAAATAAGATTATAAAGGGTCTATTTGAGTGGTTTATGATATGTTCCTATCTTATGTGGAGTTTAGATGTGTTTCAAAGAAGACATAGTGTAACATGTCCTATAATAGACCTCATAAGATTAGGCCTCCTTGAGACCTAAAGGTGAGATAAGACACAATTGAGGTAGGTTAGGAATAAAGGGACTCAAATCACATTTTATCCATGTCTATGAGATTCCCTAAGATCTATTTTATGACTGACCTAAGAGGGTAAAGGTTTTTGGATGACTAAGAAGGTTATGGACAAGAGGCTTATATAAATACTAGGTATGTGAGTGTTATGTGAAAGAGAATAAGATAACACATTGGTGAGCATAATAAGGTCTTACAAACCATGAGAGGAGTATATAGGATCAATGATGAAGCCTTGACATAGGTTATGCATATGAGGATCAAGGCCATATGACCTAATTAAGTTAAGAAGAGGGCTAGTTGAGCAAAGAAGGATAGATACCAATTTGAGAGGGACAAAAGTGTGTGAAGAGATAAGTAAGGAGATCATCATATGTTGAATGAATAAAAAGGTATTATGAAGGTGATCAAGTGTTTCTAGTTTCTGAGTTAGTGTTGAGTCATATAGGGGGTTGGTGCCTCATTGCAAGTTTGTGCTTACCAAAGCCTAGCTGAGTTAGTGCTTAGATAGTTGGGGTTGGTGCTCCATGTGAAGTGGGTGATTCACTAAAATTGGTGTTTATCTTAAATGAATATATTCCATTTTTAGATATCAGTGGGTTTTTCTTCCCCTAGAGTGTTTCCCACATATATGGTGTGTTGACTTATGTAATCTTGTTTCATGCTTATCTAGTTGATTGTTTATGCATTATTTGTTGATGTGATAATTCATAATTGTTTAATTGGAACTGATAAGAAAGTTTTTGAATATTTTTTCAACCCCCTCTTAGTCATTTTTCTTCCAAAATTTGGTATTAGAGTTGGGTCTTTTGAATCAAGTTTAAAAGCTTAAAGGAGATCCTAGAAGCAAGGATGGCTAGTTAGTAAGTTCAAGGTGGCTTCTCTACTAGTAAGGATCTGTTATTCAATAGATCTAATTATGAATTTTAAAATGTTAGGATGAATATATGTTTGATGTATCAAGGTCATAATATTTGACAATTATTTGTGGATCACTATAGTGCTCCTCCTATTCCATCAACTGATGCAACAGATAAGAAGGCTAGTGAAAACAACTCCAAGGCAATGAATGCCTTTCTTTGTGACCTATCATAGGAAGATATTGTGAAGGTGATGAACTATGTATTAGCCAAAGAAATATGGAAAAAATTGAAGACTATATATGAAAGAGACACTAAGGTAAATATGTCCAAGTTACAGATCGACAAGAGATAATTTGAAAGTCTAAAGATGAAACCATTGCATCTTACCTATTGAAGGTTGATAAAGTTATCAACGTCATTAGAGGATTGGGAGAAGAAGTGAAAGAGTCTACAATTTTTCAAAAGGTATTGAGATCACTAACTCCTACATTTGATTCTAAGGTATCTATAGTAGAATTAATTCAAGAGTTTCAAAATCTAAAGATGGATGGGCTTCATGGCATCTTGACTACCTATGAGATGAGAACAAATGAAGGAAGACCTCCTAATAAATAAGCAACTTTTAAAGTTGAAAACAAGTTAAAAATTAATAAGTTCAAGGGTGAGGAATGTTTATATGTTGATGATGATCAACTCATAGCCATGTTTGCAAGGAAGTTGAGGTTTGGCTCAGGTAAGTACAAGGATAAGTTACCCTTCAAATGTTTCAACTATGGCAAGATTGGTCACTTTGCATCCAATATGGAGATGACAACATGGAGATGACAAGAATGCCTATAATCCTAAGAAAAACAAGGAGTTCAAGAAGTATGAAGGTAGGATAGGAAATTTCAAGAACAAGAGGAACTTTTATACTAAAAAAGATAACTCTTTTGATGCAAGTGACACAAGTACATCTGGTAGTGATGATGGAACTAATAAACTTGAACATGAAAATAATAAAACCTTATTCATGGCCATAAAATTAGACTATGAGGGTTGCTCAAATGGGAAAGGCCTTATGGTTGATGTAAAATCAAATGAAGAAGAAGCTGAAGTGAATCTTGGGGCAAAATTGGTAAGTGCCCTAGAGGAGTTAAAGTTATAAAGAATAAAGAATCACTAACGAAGATCATTAGTTAAGGATTATGAGGAATAGACTGGCTTGTTTTAGGAGAGACTCAGTAATACTTCCAAGGAGTCTGATGAGATCATCAATCAGATTGAAGCATAGATGGAGATAGTTAATGCAAATCTAAAGGCTAAAAAGGAAGATTGCATCAGGTATGAAACTAAAGTGGAATCCTTGAAAGGTGAGTTAAATCAAGAATCTAGCAAGGTGAGGACATTTTTGAAGTTTGAAAAGAGCACTGAGGCTCTAGATGATATCTTGAGTAGTCAAAAGTCTACAAGTGACAAGACAAGTCTTAGTTTCAAAGAAAATCAAAAGGTGGTAGCACAAGTCAAGGAGTAGGCTATTGAAGACAAGAAGATCAACATGAAAAGAAATATAAAACAACTTAATACTATAAGATATGATAGTTCATTCAATGGTTACTATTTTGTATGTAGTCAGTTTGGTCATAGAGCAAAATAGTGTAGAAGACCCTCCAAAAATGAGTACTCATGGGATTATGAAAGGAGTCATAGTTCACATTAGTCAAGTGGTATATATGAGGTGGTTTTATATAGTTTTCATAATGTAAGACACATTATAATATTATCTCCTTATAAAGTTAGAAGGTCATCAAGTTAAAACAAGAGGTTTGAAGCCCCTAAAGTGCAAGAAAAAAGACAAATGAATGTGTGAAAACCAAATATAGTAAAGATGAGTCATGATAAGTCTGCAAGCTCAAGTGGACTATTTTATATGATAAAAAATACTTAAGATGTGAAATCAAGTTAGGAATGTCTATTGTCAGCTCACATTGATGATCAAATGGTTGATGAAGAGGTCAAGCCTATATTGCCAATCAAGCCTAAAAGGATACTGAAGGACATTCAACCTTGTGAGAGCATGGAGATATGGTAATCTCTTGAAATTGTGTTGTTTTAGTGCTTTTTGGAAAGGGGTGACTCCATTATTTTTCACAAAGACACTATTTAGTTAGCATAAGCATGATGGATGCTTGGTTTGAGTGGGAGTTATTCATGTTGTTGATCGAGCTTGATTTATGTTGAGAAGTTGTCTTGAGATCAGAGTTCATTTGAAGGTGGTATGCATGAAGTAAGGGGGATCATGGTTTAGTAATGATTCATATTATATGTTGATCTTTTATTTTAGGAAGGTGTGATTCCAGATGACAATGTAGAAGACCCTTTGTCATTAGTGTTAAAGGGGGAGAAAGTTCAAGAAGGGAGTTTGCCCAGTTTTGAGGAGATGAGAGTGATCAACTTGAAAGAATGTTTTGCCATCAATGAAAAAGGGGGAGATTGTTGAGAAGTTTTGTCATTGATGTCAATGATGTCAAAGTGCATCTAGTGAATATGCATGGTGAGTGGTCTGTGAAACATAATATTATGTGCTTGATATGACAAGGTAGCCATATGACAAGAGAGAATTTGAAGGTAACCTAATGTCTCTCTATTGAGAGAGAATTTGAAGGAAACCTAATGATTATTTTATTGGTTGTTGTCAAGGTGTTTTTAGTGGTGTGAGATTTTTCTCTGGTGAGTAAAAGGTAAGCATGTTTGAGTGCCAATCCTTAAGTACAAAGTGTCTTGAGAGGCCTAGTCATAACAATCATAGTCATATCATGAGCATGCGCATGATGAGCATGAAGAGGTTTGTGAAGAGGTATGAAATTGGTTTAGTAAAATTTAAGGCATGTGATCAAGGTGTAGAAACATCAAAGAGTTTTTCCATATGAGTTGTCAAAGTTTTAAAGTGTTTGAACCTAGTAAGAGACTTGAAAAGGCTTGTGCATAGGATGCCTAGTCTCATGCATGAAAGAGCATGGTGTCTAGGTGAGATGGATGCATAGAAGCATAAGAGGATATATAAGGTTTTTTTATCATTCATGTGAGGCATTTGAGCACTCATGAGAGTCTTAGAGTGAGCCTACAGGGGTAAGACCTATAGAACTATTATGCAACTAGACCAACTCTAGACCTTGCATAACCTAATGAGGTGTCATGAGGAGTTGTCAAGGAATTTTAAGGATGTAAATTAGTGTTTGAGAATGTGATAGTTTTTTTAAGTTTTTATATGAGGTTTTGAGATCTTGGATAGTGGTTACAAGGTTAGTTTCAAGAACTAATGTGACTTGTAGGTTAAGGCCTAGAGAGCAAATAGAGAGAGCATGGTATAATGGGGTATGAGGTTCTATTTCCAAGGCCAATATAGAAATGTGAGAATTAACATAAGTTTCTCACATTATTTAAAGTATGTTGACCTAGTTTGGGGTCAAAATTTGAAGGTTAAGGTAAGACAATTATTTTGAGGTCTCTCTTGTGCACATAATGAAGGGTTCTCAACTCGAGAAGAACTTTCAAGTATTCATTGGCATGTGTAACCTCTATATGGTAACCTAATATATTCATGGTATATAGGTAATGGTATTATATCAATGTTACAATCATTTATTTATATAATAAAGAGCTAAGCTTTATGAATGATCATTAAGATTGGAAGATGGTTTAAACCATCAAAGAACCCTAATAATGGCCTGAAGTGAAAGATCTTGTTCTAAAGTGCTCATAATGGATTGATATTGAAATTTAAGTGATTTAAGGTTGTATTAAACTCTCCTAGACACCTCTATATGTGATTGGTTTATCATGTGTGTGAGTGGACCCTACAAGAAAGGCCTTATTTCTTAGAGATTTGATGTAATAGTCAAAGTTGACCAAGTCAAAGTTTCTAAATGGATGGAGGACAAATATTGAGACTTTTATTTGATGTCCATGGTGGTTTATGAGTAATATAAATCTTTTAGGTATGATAAACTGATCATACAATTTGACTAATCACTAATAGGCCTAATGATGTAAAAAGTGAGAAACCCAAGCAAAAGTGAGAATTTGAATAAGGATGTGTTATCATGGATTAAGGATGAATCAAATTATATGGATAAGTTTTTAAATACCTGTACAACATGTAAATTTTAGATAGATATTTTTGAGGTAAGTGGATATGATGAAAATGTTGCTCATAAGTTGACTTGTCTAGTGAAGATGAGATAGTGAAAGGTGTAAGTTCATGAGATTAGTCTGCATGACTAATATTATCATTTGAATATATTATTTATCTATCTAAGAATGTTCTAATGATAAAATAAGATCATAAAAATTCATAAATAGTCTTTTAAATTATTTATATAGGTGTTGAAGGTCAAAATCACCTTGACTAGTCTTCAAGACAAACTGGCAATTCTGGGTAAGCAAGTTGCAATAATGAGTTTGAGGCTCTATATCTTGAGTTGAAACATCAAATGCATATGATGTTGTTTTTTGGGAAATTTATGTCCTAGAAATTCTTTGAAAAAGGTTTGAGATTTAGTGAAAGTGATTGAAATGGTAAATCCAAAATGGGTTGACTGGTTTAAGTTTGATTGTGTGTACTGAAGATAAAAGATTGGTCTGCCAGACTAGTGGTTGACATTAGACCTTGTAATGTTTGTAATATATATATATATATGAATGTAAAATAATATGTTTAAGGTGTCATAGGTCATGAGTAGTGTTATTTAAGGTGTTGAACATCAAGTTATTCATGACTAGGTTTTTGAGTGTTTTGACAGTTCTAAGTGGGCTACTTGCAAAGAAGAGTTTGAGATTGCATACATTGAGTTGTGAAGTATAAATCACATGTGATGATGTTCAAAACCTTAAATAACACTTCTCATGACCTATGACACATTAAATATATTATTTTACATTCATACATACATACATATACATAGCCCAAAAGGGCCTCAAGCCAATGTAAATCTCCCTCCTAGGGTGAGTGTGTGAATATTGATATTTGTTATATGAATGTAACTAGATATATTGAATTGAATGCTTGATAATGAGTGCCCTTAACCTATAATAAATAACTTGAGACTTGGATTATAACTATTAGAATACTTTATAATTTGAACTGGAAACATTAGTACCCTTTTGCTCAGTGTGCAGTAGAATTTCCAATTGCTAGATGTATTTTAAATGGTATTGATTTGATTATATAGATAAATATTTTGAATATTTATATTAACAAAAATTACAAAAACATTTGGAGGGGTAAAATTAAACATCTAGAATTTAAAAAGTTATCATTGGAGTGCGGGGGACAAGGCTATAATGCATCCCTATCTACTTAATGCAATCTTGTCCTAAAATGACAAAGATTGTTGGGATTTGGTTGATAGGAAACTATAAGTAGAATAGGGATACCTATATGATGTAATTAGTGATTTCATAGTAGTAAATAGAATAATGAAATCTCTCATAGAGATTGAAAGTTAATAGAATAGAAAATAAACCAAGCAGGGCAAGGATGTCAAGATTAAACATTGTCAAGCACTTAATGATTAACTTTTAGTGTCTACATTTGCCCCTACTTTATTATATTGATGCAATGAATTGAAATTAATAGATTCAATGAGATTTAAACATAAGTTTATATACACACTTTCCATTTTGATAATAAGCTTTATTGTGAAAGGTGCCTCAATGTAAAACCCATAATAATGCCACTAGAATTAGTTATTGTGAATATTTGAAAATTGAGAATCTTAAAATTGAAAATTTAAATTTAAAAAGAAATCAAAGAAAGTATACTCCTGAAAGAGTATGCAATAAATTGAAAGTATAAAAGTGTGTGACCCTTATTGAGGCATTTAGAGAAATATTGAACCTATGGCGAATTGATAGTGATCAAGTCTCAATCTGAAAACCAATGAAAGCCCTTTAGTTTGAAAGATTGTATGTTGAAACTCTCAGTTGAATGTGTAAAGTGATTTGTAAAATAATTAAAGGGCTAGGACCACCAAATTGGATTGTTAAAGTGCAACCATAGATGTTAAATTTCACTAGACTCTAACATAGCCCACTTACAAAATGAGATGAATCACACCACTGCAAATGAATCTATATTCTATTTGAAACTTTGTACCATTGAAAATTTTGAAGTTTGAAATTTGAAATTGCCATGTAGGAACATGAACTTGAATGAATACCATGCCCCCTATTTTATACTGTATTATATTGATATTGAATGCCAATTAAACTTTTAATTTTTGAAACTTTCAACTTGGAGTAGTAACTATTTTTACACATGTCCATGAATATGAATAAAGAGTCTATGAATCTATATTATAGGAATGAGTGAACATGCATGTCACATACCCCATAACCTAAAAATTCTTATTCATGTTGTAATTCTAAAAATTGTATAGTGCCATTAATTTTATTTTATTTTCTCGTGAATACTTGAATTCTCAAGATAATTCCATTATGATGCCCCCATTTTAACGTGAGAGACATAGCCTAGAAGTCATTAATCTCAAAAGAGAATTTGTGAAAGATGTAATCATGTAGTATTACATTTGAATTATATTGCATTATATTACTGAATATAATAGTTGAATTATATATGAAAAATGTGTTAGTTAAACATAACATTGAAACACATAAGCAACATGTGCATGATTTATATCATGACAAAAATATAATGAATGCATGATATATATCATGACACCATAGTAACAAGGAATGAACATATAAGTAATGTCACACAATGTCACATAATTTGTATAGAATGTCACACATAAGGCCCAAAGACCACATATAAGGGACATATGAATGTCACAAAAACACACAAGGCTAAGGGCCACACACAATAAGAAATCAAGTCCTACCTTATCAATGTCATTGTTGGAAAGTAACATATCTATGTAACACAATGTAAAGCATAAGTAATTATCAAAACATTTGTATGATATATATGTTAACATGGTAGAGAGGTTGTGGATAGATACAACATGTTTAGATTATTCACATATAATGAAGATATGCCCCCAACTTAGCAAGGCTATTGCGTAAAAAGGGAAGCCCGACATCAAAAAACTATGTAATAGTATGTCATGTATCACACTCACATAACTCATGAAAAGTGGTGTGTTTTTTAAATAAATAATATGTTATCTACTTAACATTAAATAAATAAGATATGTAAAGAAGTTACCAATATTTTAAAAATGCTTATAGGTCATGATTTTAAATTTTTTATTTTATTTTTATATTTTTACACATTATTTTTTTTGAAATATTTGAACTTAAAATATTTTAAAAGTGGTAAGAAGCAAGGCTTTAAAAATAAAGTAAATTATAAGGTTTTGAACAATCCTCAACAAGGCGTTAAAGCATAGTGTGGCAATAAAAAAGGTAAGTAATGTGCCCCCAATGTATATGTAAAGGAATCATAGCTATGTAGAATAAATGATTGATATAGATAAGTATGAAAATGCCCCCAATGTGCATGAAACTATATGTGCTCATGAAAAATGTAGGTAGATAAATGTGATGATGTAAGTGTAAAGGAATTCATAGCACGATAAATTCATAATAGTAAGTGGATGGCCATAAAGAATGAGCATTGAAAACATTGTAAGATAGTTGTTTTGGATTATTTGAAATGGTTTGAAAATCAAGAGGGAAAGTACCCAAAGTGAAAATAAATCCAAGGGCTTAAAAAATTCTTGTATAAGGGATAAAAGAGGTAGAAATGAAGTAAAATCAAAGAGACTATGTACAAATAATAATGTAAGTATCTAACCAATTAATTGATTAGAGGAAAGTTCCCATGGAGTTCCTATGTAGAGGGTATATCTACCTACATCATTTTGTGAAAATGATCAAATGTAATAAGATGCCATTGTGTAGAGCCATATGATCCATTATAATGTATCATAGGTGTTGTTTGATTTATATCAGTCATAATTGTATTAGATGTCCTTATTGGATTATTTTGTGTTTTTTTTAATCTTGTGTTGTGATTATGTTCTCCATTTAAATGGTGATCATTTCACTATCTTGCTGAAATGTTAGAATTATAATTAGTACTGAGTGTAGCTCCCACTAATATTTATCATGATATTCCAAGGATCACATTGTATTGATCTAAAGTAGGATCAATGTGAAATAGTGTTGAACATGATTTAGGACCAAGAATGATTGGTAATGTGACAGATCTTATGCAATGCTTTGTTATGTAACTTTATTGAGATGTTGTGTTTCACACCCAAGATATCTCAGAGTAGCTAGACTGCATATATTATCTTTTTTTAAATGAGTAACCATGATATTAGTTCATTATTTACCATCCATAAGTGGTTTAATAATGAGAAGTTAAAAATATAGATAATGTTGCTTTGTTGCCTTTGTTTTTACCATATTTTGAAAAGTGACCTTAGAGATTAAATTTTGATTTGGAATGCCTTTATTAAGAATCTTTTTTTGAAAAGAGTTTGATCTTGATTTGGTAACTTTACCTCTGAATGTTGGTCTATTTACATCTATAATTTCTCCTTTTACACCTTTTCCTTGGGAGATGTAGTCATTATACTAAGAGAAGTATTTATGTCAACTAAATGTGATATAGACTATTGTATAATATTACAACTATTTAAAGTATTGTGCAAATCCTATTAGTTGGAAATGGGTGCTTTGTCCTTATTTTGGATATAATACATATCTCTATATTATCTTACTCTAACATTTGTAAATAAAGAATGAGATAAGTAATCATTTTCATCGATGGGATTGAAATTTAACTTGCTCAATTGATTATCTATTAGTCCTTACATATCTTCATCATCACTACTATAGTATTCCTCAATTTGAAATATGAAATCTTCTGAGTTGACAAATAATGGTGTTTTATAAGAGGTTGTTCTACTTTTTTAAGAATTGACACTTGTTGTTTCTCTTCTTTGATATGCTATTTTATTTATGTAAAATTTTGCACTTTCTATGTGACTTCCTTGATAGGTTCCTATATTTGCTCATGAATGTGAGTAACCTGTGGGGTATTATTGACATTACTTGATTCACCCACTTTATAAGTATACATTTGTGCCATTTTAATTGGTTTCTCAGGTGGTATGATGGAGACCTTATCAAATTATGATTATGTCATTTTATAATATAAAAAATGTGCATTATCAACTAGAATTATATATTCATGTGTATCGTGTAAAAATTTGATGCCTCTATGAAATGTATAAGGTATAGGTTCCATCACATGAAACAAAGGCTAAAACAAGAGTATATTATATTTTAACTGATTATGTATGACTTGAAAAATAGTAGATACCATTTTGAGGTCCAGGAGTAAATCCAATGTGATAGATCCCACTATTTTTTTGGATTTCTATCAAATCCATGTATAGTTTGCTCATATTTTTGAATATTAGTCTTATTGAATCCCAATTTATGCATGAAGTCATAACTACAAATATTTATCCTAGAACCATTGTCAACCAATGTACATTTGACTACCTTTCCATGTTTTTGAATTTAAATGAATAATGGAATATTTTGCTCAATATTATGCTGAGAGGTATATCTTCCTTATCAAAGGTAACAATATTATCAATGTCCTTGATGCCATTCATAATTGAAGCAAAAGAAGTTGACAATGTATTCATAAGAAGGGTAGTGTCTTTCAACATTACATATAAGATATCCTTGTAACTTGGTGCTCTCTTTAATAACTCTAAAATAGATTTATTAGCCACAATATTATGTAATCGATCTATGAGATCATGTCTTTGGGTTGAAAAACTTGGCTTGGAGGAGGTAAATGAGGAACATTGTGATGAGTAGGATTGGTTTAGGGAGGTAAATGTGCTCATCCTCTTTTTGTTTGAATAACATGGATGTGGGAATGTAATATGAGCCTTGGGTGAGTAAAAATAATAGATTAATGAATAGAGGTAGGTTGAGGGCGACGAGGGGGAAACACAAAAATTTGTGCACATGCTCTTTGGCATTTAGGTGTGATAAGAAGTAACTCAAATTAAATATTATAACAATAGGTATTAGTAGTATGTATGATATTAGGAGATGGCTTGGGTTGAATTTATCCACTAGGGGTAGAATCTTCATTATATACTATTTTTGTACCAATTTTTCATAAAATGAATCTTATTCCATTTGTAACATTTGATTCAACTCTCTGCAGCTGATCTATTGGAATTCATAAAAGTATTCCAAGCTACTGTACTACCTTAAGTTGTGCGATGATGAATTCAAGTGCATATTAAGTTTTAAAGTACATTCTCTTAAAAATGAGGATTGGGACATACACAATCCAATCTAAGTGTTTCAACAAAAGAAAATATCCAAAGGTTATGCCCTCTGTAGTTGCCAATTTTTCACCAAAAAACACAATTTATGTACATGAAAAGGTATATTCATTCCATGTTATTTGATCTATAAATTTATTGTCTTTACTTTTATATTTTAATCACAAATAAGTTTGAAATCAATCATGTGTATTTATTTTATATCAGCCATGTTATTTGATCTTTAAATTTATTGTCTTTACTTATTATTTGATCTATAAAGGTTTATATAAAGTACAATACAACATGTGATCTAAACTCAAAACTATTTTTCATAGGTAAGATCAGGTATAACACTTTTCATTTTACTCTAGTAATTATACTTTTATAATTAATAGGATAAAAAGGGGTGAGGAAATCTATACATTAAATTAACATTTAATGTTAAATAAATGCACTTGTGACCACTCCTTATTCACACTTAACCTATGCTCAATTCCACAATCTCAAACCATTATTCCTCTACTTTTACATGGATGACCCTCTATCCTTAGATAAATATGATATTGAATGTTCCTATTCCTCATTCCAAGCATCCTAGACTCACTATTTGACTAACTCATATCCAATTTAGTTGTGTCTACTCCTTAGATGAAACTACTATTTCAAGATAATCCTGTAGACTGATAGTGTTTCAATTCATTGGTTTTGTCCTCCTTCCAATTAATGGCTACTTTAACTAATTAAAATTCATTACAATGGGTCATCTTGTACATTTTACAAACCAAATTCAAATAAATCCAAAAAAACACCACTATATAAGCACACTTTAACCCATTTGTTCATTAAATGGAAAAAGACTCCCATAATTGCAAATTCTAAATATATTATAACTACACATTGAGAGGAAAACACCTATCCTTCCCAATTCTGAATGCATACAACCTAAGTAGGCTTGAGAAAAATATGAATACTATAGCAAGGTCACAAGTCATTTTTCAAGCACTTAATTATAGTAGGATTGATCCAACATATAGATTTCACCTATATTGTACACAAACCATCATAGCATGAGAGAACTATATGGAGTTTGATTCCTATTTAAAGTATTGGTGTGTAGATAGATTTTAACACATAGGGTTTTGAGGTAAGCACAACCCCATCCCCTTTCCCATTTCCCCCATTTATATCATTTATTTATGCTTGTCAGTAAAATAGGGTATCAAACAAAGAAGAAGGAATAAAATGGCTCCCATAGTGAACTAAAGACATATGCATATACACATAATAAATACAAGTGAAGGCACACTGATCAAAATTTACATAAAGGGAAAAAACCCTAAAGGACACTAATGCACCCTACAAAAAATAGTGTTGGTTGACCTACTGTAAATAGTGCGGCCTTATCCCAAGATAAAGTGGATCCTTATTTCTAATTTACAACAAATTTATATATTCTCATATTCAATTTCACAATCATTGTTACAATAATGTAGACCTAAGTTTAGCCAAGTCATCCATTTCTTAGTAATTTCCCCTTTTAGCAGATTTATAAAAATAATAAGTTTAAAATCAATCATGTGTATTTATTATATAGCTTATTCATTTTGATTTATCTAGTTGTTTGTCATAATTAGATTAATACTCACCTAATCCCCAAATTTTGATAAAATAAAAAGCTTTTAATCAATATTAATATAAAAATGCTTAATAAATAAATATGCTAATGGATTTAATTCTTTGACTAATTACACGATTAGATCATAAAACCAATACAAGGCATAATCTTTTAAGCTTCTTGAAAACAATTTGGTTAGGAAGTTGTCATTGAAAGCATAACCCAAACATGCTACATGAAAATATATAAGATGTTGCTATGGGTCTCTTTTACCCTCATATAGTGGAATTTTAGGAGATATAAATCCTTGAGGTAAGGATATGATGAAATATCACGTGCTAAAAGATTATGAAGTAAAGGTTGTAAATCTAATGATTGGCTAGGTTTTGGTATACCTCTCTAATTATAGCACCTTAACATGTAAAAATGCAATAGTTTACTTAAGGGATTGTGTATTAGGAAAGGTATGTGATGTAGTGTGCATATCTATCAAGGGTTATGAATGAGTCACTTGGTTAGGCATAGGAATTGAAATCTGATGTATACCTTATGTTTCCCCAAAGACTAAAGGTGTATATGTGATAATAACATAAACAATAAAAGTAAAAACCCTTGTGGTAGGTTTAACAAGAAGTTGCTCAACTTAATATTTTGGTTCTTCAAATGTATTATCATTATTATGTTTTGTTTGTTATTGTCTATCTAAAGATAGCAAATAATCAATGTCATCATGATTGGTGTTAATGTATTCACCAAATTATTTTGCATCAACACAATCAAAACTATTTTTTGCAGATGCATGATTCTTATCACTTTCAATAGTCATAATAGTTCCATCAACAGGGTTTAAATTAATTAGTATATCATTTTAAATACATGAATGTTCTTTTTACCATCTCATACTTGACAAAATTTTACATAAATGAAGCTTGTATAGAGCATTGGATAATTATCTTATCATAGTCATCAAAAGGATCTATATCATTCATTTTAGAAAACTAAAAAAAGGCATTGCATAATAACAAAAATGATATGTTAGAAATAAAGGAAGTTGTGTGTGTGTGGAGATTAGTATATTATTATGAAATCAAAGTTCAAAAGAAGATGCTTTCAGTGTCATATATCATCCAAGGTCAAAACAAAATTCTTTTAGTGTCAATGATTATGTCTAAAGTTAAAAGAAAGTTATTTTAGTGTCAGATCTAGATCCAAGGTTGAAAGGAAGACCTTATAGTGTCAAATATTTAGGAATTTATATAAACCCTAGAATAAAGTTATTTAAACCCTAAAAGGTTATAACCCTAAGGGACACTCATGGTTTAGTAATGTTTAAACAAAAACACATGTTCACCAATATCTTTTATCTAAAATTGGATTAATAGATGAATTAACCCTAACTAAAATAAACTGAATATAATTAATCAGTGCTATAAATTACCTTTTGACAAACAAATTGAAATTAAATAAAGTAATTTGACAAGAATAAAATGATTCCAAACAAGCTAATTAGGCAAATGAAATACAAACTTAGCTCTTTTTATCTAATTTTTTATTGTCTTGACTGATAGAGAGCAAAAATAAGAAAATATTGACTTTATATTAAGATTCCCAGAATATGGATATGAGACCATGTAAGGACATAAATGACATGATCACCTCCCACTATTGTTCTTGTTGGGTGATTCTGTCTTTTTGTAGAAAATCATAAAGTTGGGCATTATCACTTGTGATAGTTGGATTTAGATATGTATGCACTAATTTGACCTTCAAAAGTGTGTGGAAGACCAAAAAATAGCTTCTCCAATGTTGAAATCCTAATAGGGCATGCAATGATTAAAAGACCTACAAATAGAAAAAGGTGGAGTGTAGTTGGGCTCAACTGGACCCACTCACCCACACAATGATTGAATGTTACCTAAATATCCAATACACCAAGGAGGGAAATGAATCCTAATGTAGTTCTTCCACCTAGAGTGCTTTGTGAAATTGTGCTCATTTGGATATATGAATGCATCTATAAATGGATTGAATTCTTGATCATGATTTGCTTAGGGATAGATAAAATAGGCTTTAAACTCGAATGAAGACTACTTTTTGTAATAAAAAATTAAAATTGTGATGAATAGGGAACTTTTGCTCAATGTACACTTGTGTAAATATGCCCCTGTATTGAAATTTCCAAGTGAAGTAATAAGTGACTCAAGTGTACCTTTATATCAATTAAAAAGGGGGAACCACATGCTAGGAGTCCTAAAAATATGGAAGATTATCTCTAAGGGAGGGTTTAATTTTAAATAGTGATCGTTAGAGGGTTAAGGACAAGATGTCTCATAGGGAAAAAAATGCCTCCCACTATTGTCCCTATTGGACATTATTTTCCTCTAGGGACAAGTGCTAAAATTTAGATCTGGGTTCATCCATACATGTGCTTAAGGGCTTTTTTAGCTGATCAAAACATTTTTATAAGTGACATATGATAGTTTGGAATAAAAATAGGTTTTCACTATGATTAAGATAGCGGGAGGTGGAAGAATAGTTCCAAATTAAGAGCATAATTTAGTTAAAGTGGGAAAGGGAAAAAACTAACATGATCAAATATTCATGACCAAATTTAGGTTACTAAAATTATCAGCTTTGGTTTATTCCTTTCATTTTTTATGCTTTCTTTCTTGTTTTGTTGTTTCCTTCTTGTTATGTTTGATTTTTGTTGTGTTGGTTCAATAATATTTTTTAATAAGTGAAAATGATTCTTTATATAGGTAAAGACTAGAAGATACATGTATATGACTATAATTATTTTACATCTAATCAATCAATAAACATTTTAGATCTATTTCAATATTTAATTTTAAATAGCTAATAATGGTATTGGCTGTTTATAATAACACTTTACTTTCATATTTTTTGTTCCAAACTATTGTAACATTTACCATCCAACCTAAGATTCCCTGCTATTACTTTCTCATTCTTTGTGCCATGCTAGCAAAAAAATACATCCGTAATTGTAAAAATATTAATGGGTTCACATTTATCAAATTAGGAAACAATTGACTTGGATTGCACTAATGAGTTAAAATTACACAAATCTTTTTTTTGTAGCCAAGTCTCATATCTAAAAGTGGTTTGCAAGGTCACCAGTGTTATCATGAGATTTTTCACCCCATTTAAAAAAATAAATTTCTATAAAAATATCTTAATATAATCTATTGTACCTTGTCAAACTTATTTGTGTGATGAAATCTAAATTTATTTTTCTTGCGCTTATTATCATTTGATGCTTTTGATTTCATGTTGATTATCATATTTGACTAATCTCTAATGCAATAAACATTTGATATAGCAGTGTAACTTGTCATGTTAAAATCATTTGATTTTGAGGAAATAAAGTGTTTAAAGATTCATCAACTCATTTAAGTACTACTCTACATTTTGATTAAGCAAAAAAAAATGTGTAGCTACTTTGTATGGTTTTACAATATGGCAATGTGAAAATGTAGATAAGTTAAACATAAAATCATTCTAAGAATATTTTAGTAATATATATATATATATATATATATATATATATATATATATATATATATATATATATATAGGCAAGATAAGGGGGTTCTATTGGGGCCCCAACTCGAATATAACATAAAACAAAACTACTACATCATATAAAGAAGCCCAAAACTCATAACCTTGGATAGATTTCTTGAGCCTTCATGTTCTTAAAGAGCTTGAGAATGTCTACATGATGGGTCGCTCATGCAGATGTGTCTATATCTATGAGCTGATATTATGTGGAGGGGTGGAAGTACCAAATAGTAACATTGAATAGTTATATCCACACACTTCAATTATGATTTTATCACTCTCTAAATTTAATGATATTCAAGGTATAAGTTTATAAATTATATCACTAAATACCCAACAATGTCCCAATGCCTTCAGCTACCCGATGAAAGGATTCGGGGAAAATTAGTCCAATCATTACAATCCCTACTTTCTAGCTTGGAGAAGATCTCCATACTTGCTCCATAATTCGCTAAGTAATATGTAGCTCTGTTCATCATTCTAGGGCAATGAATGAAGTTCTTCCCTTTGGTATCACTTATGACTTTGATTGCCTGAAGCAACAAATAGTTAAGTCTCCAATTTGGTGTTGAATGTTTTTTGAGGGAATTTATGACAATCATGGAATCCCCCTCAATTATGAGGTTGAGGATAAGTTTTTTTGGGACAATTTTAACCCCTTCAATAACTATAATAAGTTTTGCTTTGTTATTCATTGAATGACTAATTCTACTAGAGATTGCTCTTAAGACTTCCCCTTTGGAATTTTGGAGAATGGATCCAAAGCCTTCAATACCCAGGTTATTTTTACATGCATCATCAAAATTTAATTTGAATGTTCTCTCTTGTGGAGCCATCCAATTTAGTTTTAAGTTCATTTTTGGTAGTTATGGTTTCCTTTTATTTGCCCATTTTATGTCTGGCCAATTAGCTTGAATTAGAAGGTTCCCTTTGTCCTTGGGACGTTTCATAGTTCTAAAAATGTTGTCAACCCATTCAGAAATTGATAGCTCTATCCTCTTGGCTAGTTTTTCCTTTTGAGTATATGTATTTTTGAACACTTGCCTATTTCTTTCCAACCATATATTCCAAAGGATCAAAGTCAGAATCACCTACCATAGGACACTTAACACATTTTTTTGGGTAATACCATTGGGATATTAATTCCTTGACTTGATATGGTCTAATCCATTTGAAACTAATTTTTATGACAAAATAAGTCCATATATACCATGCATATTCATAGTGCATGAATATATGGTTAGCATTCTCACCGTCTTGTTTGCAGAACAAACAAATTGATGGCCCCATCCATCTTCTCTTGATTAGATTATCATATGTAAGGTCTTTGTTTTTACACAAGATCTAATTCAATGATATCACTATAGTAAATTCCATGTATTCCATATTGCATTGAATGGCCATATCTTGTCTATTTCCTTGTTTTCTTCTTTGTAGAGTTTTTCATAAAATCTTTTTACTTCATATATGCCAAAAGGTGACTCTTCCCACACCAAATAATCTTCATTATGTGTTGAAGCTATCCTTCTTGTCAATAGATCCTGATTGAAATATTGGAGTTGGTCATTCCAACTATTTAAAGTAGTAAAGTCTATTCATATTGAGCTCTAACCCATATGATCTTGAGTGTTTACGATATACCCCTCTAACTTGCTGGCCCGTAGGTTTTTTGCATCTCTTGTCAGTGCTTGAAGAGCCTGATCATTGATAAGTGGTTATTTTCCCAACCATGAATCCTCCTAAAAATTTACTTTTTGACCATTACTAGGGATCCATGTTAATTTTTCTACTATGATATCCTGACATGAAGTAATGAAATTCTAAATTACTGATCCTTTTGGTGGATTTCGACAAGAGAAAATTATTTCATCATCATTAGAATCGAGATGTTTTACCTTTAGAATTTTGACCCAAACTTTATCCAGATTACACATAATTCGCTAGTTGAGTTTGGCTCCAAGAGCTTTATTTTGTTTTGTAATTTCCATCATCCCTGCACCTTCCATATTTTTGGTTTACATACTTCCCTCCATTTCACCAAATGATATTTGTGCCTCATTATTTTATTGATCTCTTTAGTGACTTATGTTGGTATTTTGATGATTGATAGCATGAAGACTGGCATTGCTTGGAGGACTGTTTTTAGTAAAATAAGACTGATTAAAGATTTTAGTAATATTAAATAATGACGAAAAAGATTGTAGATTCTATGAGTATAATGAGACTGTGCAAATGTCCAGTTTGATACAACAACATTTACATCGGTCTATAGTATTGTAAAATTCTAACCTTTTTTATTTGAAAAGTATTGAATTGGTTTTTGAGTGAAAATTTTCCCTAGTAAGTTTTGTTTGGTGAGTACTTTCTTTTATTTTTCTCATTTATGAAATGATGCAATTTTTTATTTTTATGGCATTCATGGTTGGTGACTTTACCTTTAAATATTTATCTTTCAATTTCATATTGCTCATTAATATTACTTGAGTAATATGCAAATGTAATATATCTAGCTCATGTGTAAATGACCTTTTATTATTCTAAATTAAGTTTAGGGTTATTGTACCATAACACAATTTAATTTCACCTTGATAGAATTATAGATGTGTAAAATTTAAACAATATATTGGAGCAAGTTGATAACATTGGTATAGGTTTTCAAGATGGTTAGTTCATTCTCAAAAGTAAATGGTTATTTGGGATTGACATGTGACAAGTTAGAAACTTTAGGTTAGTTGTAAAATTTTCTAAAAAAATCAAGTCAAAGGCTATAGTGCAATGTTTTCAAAGGTAAGTATTGTCGAATGTTATAATGTAAAGTTGATGGTTTAATATTCATGAGATACGTTTTGAATAAACACTAACATTAAAACTCCCCACCATTTAAAAATAAATTTACAAACGTGCATGTATTCAATCAATGAGGTGAGCCCTACGCAAAAGCACCTTACGATATAATAAATGTGCTTTGGTTCTTGTGTTATCTCTTAGTTTTGGTTTCAATTCACATATTATTTTAATTCTTACATTATTATTCCCTGTCAAGCTAGGTAACTAAAGGATTCACTTTTCAATTAGTCATTTCTTATTCAACCAATGAAACAATTTAAAAAACTTATTATTTTCTCTATTATAAAGTTTAATATAAAGTTCAAAATATAAAAATAGAATATTATTAAGATGTTATTTAAGAATACGCCTTCACTAACATCATCAACATTAACCAATAATGACAACACATAATAATATTAAATGAAATTAATTAAGTGTGAGGGAGAGGAGTCAATTAAGAGGTCATCATCTAGGGACAGACTAGCAACTGCTCTGACTAGTTTCATAGAAGGGGATATGAATTATGCTTGATTTTTTTTATATCCCTAAGGTAGATGGAGCTCACTAGAGGACTTGTTGAATATAGTCTGATCATCTTTAGGTAAGAAAATATTTTTTCTTGATGTGGTGGAGTGGAATATAGACTCACAATCTTGCAATTATCATGATTGTTGGTTTATTTTATATAATTTGTGCACGTACTATAAATGGAATAAAAATAAAGCTTAACCTTACAAAGTAATTAGAATATATTTTTTGCATTTTATTTTTAGGTTCTAGTTGGTTCCCATTTATTGATTAATAAGCATATCTAAGTTGAAAATATTTCCCCCCAAATAAACCCAGATGATAAGGCATTTCCAGTTTTTGTTGTAGTTCTAAATTGTAAGATGGTTGGTGGTGGGTAGGATAACTCCTTTAACCTCTATGGAAGAGTCTTCTTGGTTGATAAAGAAAAAGATGTACTCTTTCAGACATATGTCAAGACACAAATTATTTTTATAGATTATAGGTGATATGTTCAACCCTGTATGTCTTATATAAAAATCTAATTGTGAGTTTTAGATTACTTGGATGAAATATATAATATATTAAATGAATATCTTATTGTAGGATCTAAATATTATTTACATTACCAGATGAAGAATTTTATTTTGTGTTTGTTTTGTATATTTGATATCACTAGTATCAAACTAGATCACCTTGTAAAGGTAATGCCGATGACAAAAGCTACATAGACAATTCAAAAAAATTCATATAATGGTGAAACAGTTTCAAGAGTGCATCTGGTATGGGGAAAGAAAAGATTCTTGTAGTGGATAACTTAGACATGATTTATAATGTTTAATGTTTGAATACCCCTATCACCTTATTAGGTATATAATGATCTATAAATTGTTTTCAACGATCAATGATTAAATACCCTAGTCATATAATTTTTAATGCTTTATAAATTATCAAATTTTATTGGCACTTTTATTATAAAATCTAAAGCATTACAATCATTATGTTCATGATTATCATTCAATTGTAATCTATGTTATTATATAATCATCTTTAGGGACACTATTAAGTATCCACCATTGCACAAGATTGGCAAGATGAGCCACTCTCTCAAGTAACTGGCAAAACAATTGTTAGGATATTGTCCTTTCCTTCTTTGAATGCAAAAACTATTTCACAATTTTAGAGCATAATAACATGCAATGTTATTTTTGGCATTCATTTTAGTTCTCATATGTGAAATAATACTTACAGTGTAAGTTTAGAAGGACACTCATGTCATTTCTAAATTTTTTGGGGGAATTTTTTATTTATTTAATAAGTTGCCTTGGTCTTGATATTAGTATACTACCAATAGTTTTCACCACTATTTATGTTTCTAAGCTCCATGTTCCTGGTCTCTATTCTCAAGATGAATGAAATGACCAATATGGAATATCATCTTCCTTCACCTTAGGATATTAATATTTATTGATTAGTTGTATGATTTAAAATATGATTTGAGTAGGTACTAGATACAAACTGGTCAACATGACCCATGCGAGGATGCTGTAGAAGCAATGCATCTCTACATAAAATGTGGTCTTTAGTCCATGAATAAAAATATGGTGATGGTACTAATAATTCAGATAAAAATAATAATTTTGCATCTATGAAGTAGATAGATTTAGAGAAAATGATAGCTAAAGTTTTGTTAGTAATTTCAATATCTGATTACCAATGTTAGTGTTGTGATGCAAATCAATTGCTAAGTTGATTTTATTTAAGTGGGTTGTAGTTATTAAGATGTGTCTTTATCTTTTTGATGCTTAACATTTGGCATGATAACTTTGTCCAAAAAACTTACCAAAGGGAAAAAGTAAACCATGTCTCAAAGATCAATCTTTGTGGGGCAATGGCTTATATTATAGTTCATATTATCCTAAGGATTTTACCCTTTTTGGCTTGTGTAGTATGCCAAATTGTTATTATGATTTGTTTAAAAGATATGAAATTACCATGAATTACATTTCAAATGGATCAAACCAACCATTGTCTAATCATGAATGTCAATGCTTACATGGAATTTTAAGGCCTTGATTTGGATTCTCAAATAAAACTTTTGGGTGAAATCATAATTAACGATTTCTAGTCATATTAACTACATAAATGGTATGCCATAAAATATCACAATAATTGTAACACTTTCATGAGGAAATCATCCGAAAAGCTAGAGGGGGCCTTAGTGACCATTCATAAAATAAGGAAAATATATTTGTTAGGGAACATATTATTTGTATATTTTTGCCATATAATAGATTCAAGAGCAATGAAACAAAACACATTTTTTATTAGAAGTTATTACTTGCATTATAATAATAATCCCATGTTTTCATGCTAGGAGGGTGCCTTTGTTTAATCATCAATGTTTTGACTTATAATTTTTATTTATAGGAACATTATACTGAAAAATGTAGCAATTAAATGAGATTTTGTGGCATTGAAACATGAAAACTAAAAAATTAAGAGATCGCATTGAAACATGAAAACTAAAAAATTAAGAGATCTATTCAAGGCAAGAATAGGAAAGCAAAGATTCTTCAAAGGTCCATTATGTCCGACACCTTGGGCACTAACAAACAAATGTATATACAAATGTCAACAAATTTTTAAAATTTGGCCTAAAATTTAATACATTTTACTTTATCAATAGTGTTTAGTTATATATCTTACTACTACAAGACTTGCATCTTAGAATTATACTTTATTTTTCTTCTGTAAACAATGTATATACAAAAGTCAAAGACCTATATAAATTGGACCTATTTTACTATAGCTTATTTTTATATGTTTCTCAACAAATGAATCTATTTTTTTTATTTTGTAATGGTAAATTAAAAAAAATACTTTAATTTATCGCATGCTAACACTTTGATTTCAATGAAACAAAAATTAAATACAAAAAACTATTCACTACGAAGTTAGTGACTAGCTATTATGCGACCCTTGTTATGAAAGATCCTATATAACAAAGCTTTGCTATTTTTAGTCTAAAAGAATTGCAAGGCCTTGAGATTTGACACCATGACAAATTTATTTTAGGTGCATATCAATTGTAGTTCAAGGTATGATAAGTTTTGCTTGGTAATATATAAAGAGTGAGAATAAAAATGAATAAATAGTTCTAGTTTAATTGCATGAAATAATACATGTCTTATCCTAAAACCACATACAGTGTTTGATACTCAATTTAAACTCACTAGGACTGAGTTGTATGCTAATAAACTAGACTATAGTTTTCTCAAAGGTCATTCTTTCCTTGTAAGTTATAGCTTTGGTTGCATAAGATTTCAATACAATTTTACATGATGGTAATTAAAATATAAAGGAGGTTGTATTTATTTAGTTGTGTGAACAAAATTTATTGTTACCTCATACTTTCTAGGTTTATCTTTGAAGCTTATAATGCATTTCTTGTTTTTTGAAATAAGGTGGTGGTTGAGATATGGGGTATGACTGTATTTATTGACTATGAAACATCTTGCATGGTAATAATCATGGTCTCAAAGTTTCATATATTAGATAGTCCATCTAAAATATATAGATTTTTTTTCAAACTCGAGGTTTCAAAGATTGCTTCAAGCCATAAGGGTCCACTATGTATGATTCTTTGCCTTACATGTTTTTTAGTTTTACTATCATTTTATTTTATTTCAAACAAAAGGGTTTTGAGCTGAAATTTATAATCATGGTATTAATTACTAAGGATCTATTAACACTTGTAGATTACTTCATGGTAAGAACAACAAGTTGAAACATTTGTTGCAAATCTTAGTTGTGTGCTTTAAACAAGATAATTTGCTTCTTGAACACTTTTCATTTGTTTTGGGTTTTTTTGAATTAGGGTTTATATGAAAGAGAAGTTTTGAATACAATAATGAGTACATATTAATGGGAGATGGTTTTTTACAACACTATCAACATGGCATAACAAAGGTATTAATATTGTTGATAGTTGATAAGGATAAATCTTTTTAGTTGAAATCTTGTTATTATCAGAAGAAAGTGACTTCTACTACAATATTTTTTGTAGAAAAACTCTAAACCTTAGCTATTTTGACAAGATGTATAAAGATATTGGATCTATTTTTTTGGGTTTTGATTTCTTTAATATGCAAGTTTTATTTGAAAATGACTGGATTGAGTTTCTATGTTGTGCTTATTTATTACAAAGAAAAAATGGTTCAAGTATTGATGGTATGGCAAGAAGTTTGTTAGGGATTTACACATAACAAATATATTACTATGCTTTCTAAAATAAGTTTTTGGGGTTTCAAAAGAAAATAAATATTGATTTTTATTTTTATGAGCTCCTAGTTTTTGAAAATGGATATAAAGACTTTTGATTATGGGGTTAATGCTTGGAACTTTGTAAATGGGTAGATGAAGAGTCATCCTCCATTAACAACTCTTCAAGCCTTCTCCTTAGTCTCCTTGGTTCTTTTGGCACCTTGGTTTTGTTATTACCTCCTCTTTATTTGTTGTATTTTTTTGATCGATACTTAGGATTTATAAGGGTTCCAGGCCCTTTTTCAAAAAGGTACAAGAAGGAACAAAATCAGTCTGGCTTAACATCATTCCCTGTAGAGGCATAAGACTTTACTTACAAAATAAGTTTTCTTCAAAAACCACCTTTCTTTATTGTATTTTTACTTTTGGTGGTTGTGATGTGATTGCTTAACCCTAAATTGATATGGGTTAGTATAATATAGTGCCAATAATTTAGAAATGAATAAGCACATAGATGATAAATAGATCTATAGAAGACCAATTAATTTTCAAACTTAGATAAACAATGTTCTTAATTTATAATACTAAGATATGACAAAAATGGAAAGTATAGTTATTGATTTATATTGCAATAAATTAAAATTAAGAACACTTAACTGGTTTGTGCATGCAGATATGGGTTAAAATAGGTTGAAAGTGGATTGGATCAAGATCCTGGAACAACATGATATTCTCAAAATTTTCATTTTGTGGCCTCAGACCTTTGTGTTGGATATGAATGGTTACATCGACATTATTATCTGACTTAGACATAGGTGTTTAGTATGAAATA
Source organism: Torreya grandis (assembly GCA_037957365.1). NCBI lineage: Eukaryota > Viridiplantae > Streptophyta > Pinopsida > Cupressales > Taxaceae > Torreya > Torreya grandis. The sequence continues at coordinate 3,645,813 of JARHVA010000173.1, read as the reverse complement.
TCAACTATATTTGAGTGTAAATACCTAGAGCCTTCTGGGTTTTCTATCACCTTTACTATGGTGTGTCTATATCTCACACATAGACTACCATTATTTGTCAAATGATCAAACACTTTCTTACCCTTGGGGTGACTTTGGAAAAAATGGGTTAGTGGGCACATAGTTTTGAGCTTCCCCAAGGACCCCTCTATCAATGAGCACTGCCTAAATAGTCAATACTCTTCAGAGGTCCTCATACATATGTATTTATCCCATATGTATTGGCTTGTGTGCGTATCAAGATGCAACATGTGATAAACTAATACAAAGAGTGACCTAGCTTATAACTTGGCAAATATGGCTCATAGAATACTCTTTTAGTACTTTAGACCTGTAGATGGGGTATCCCTATGACTGATATTGAATTATGAAAGAATAGGAAAGCATTGATCACTTGAATGCTTGATTGAGTGATTTTGGTAAGTTACCTTGTGAGTTGTTAGGTTTGTGTTAACATTTAGAATGTTACATTAAAGCACTTAAGCTAACCTTTAGGATAGCTTAATCCCTTTTATAAATATTACATTAAAGCACTTAAGCTAACCTTTAGGATATGTTTCATTTGTAAATTTGATGACTTTAGCACACTTGACACTTAGTTTGGCACTAAACACTAGCATCTTTAAAGGTGTCTGACTAGAACATAAGTGTTGAGGAAGATAGAAAATAGGTACATGTCAACAAAATTTAGAAAATGATAATAATTAGGTTTATAACATTTTGAGTAGTATAGAAGGCCTAGTGATCAGAATAACATATGGTCAAACTAAGAGATAATAAATAAGCACAAGAGATAGTAGATGTGAACCTTTTGGAAGAAAGAAGGTCTTAAGAACTGAAGGGTGCAGCCATGAGAATTACCTACCAAGTATACAAGGCTAAGGTGCTATAATTCAAATTTAGTGACTACATTCCCCCCGTTTAATCTATTAATGAAATTACTAGTTTAAAGGGACATGAATGCATACCTAGGTGTGTATAATACACCTTGTTTTTCTCAAGTCCCACTTGCATGATTTACTAGTGACTGACCTAAAACCAAGAGTACATTATAGCATATAATTTGGAATTTTGAAGAATTGAAAATGCTTGAAAGGAATGAGAGTAAGGTAAGGGGTACACCTATGTATCGATGTAACCATATTTTGTTTTGGAAGTTTAATTTGAAGAAAATATTTATTGTAGAAGCTTTGGAGCTAAGGTTAGGACAATAATAAAACCTACAAGTGAAATATATGAATATTCAAGGGAAAATTTCCTCCAACCTTGGAGAAAAGGTGAGTTATCACCCAAAAATTGAGATTAGCTCAACTATGCAACCCAATAAAGCTTATAACTTGGTAAGTGTGAGTGATACAAGTCAAATCACACTATAAATATGGTGTAGGTTGATTTAGAGAAACCTTGGGTTAAGTGTTAACTCTGCCTCCTTCACACACTTCCCTAGGCCTATAGGCCTTCTTAATAGCCTTTTTTTATTGATTTATGGATTGTATGGAAAAATTATAAGGATTTAAGAGAATATAAAGGTATATTATAATAACTTTTATTGAGATACACCTATATGTAAAATTTCAAGATCAAAATCACTCTCTAGACCCACCTTCTCTCACCAGGCCTTCACAATTAGGTCTCCTTCTAGGCTTTGACCACTCAGTCTTCTATAATTTGTACCAAAAAGTCCATACCAACTTTGAAACCATGTTATTAAACTAGATCACCTTGAAATTATTCATATTAAAAATTTTGGGATTTTTTGGACTGTTAAATCTCCCTAAACAAGCAAAACCCTAGTTTAGGGCTTTCATACCCTTGTTCAGGCCCGAGACCTCAAATAATTCATTTGGGAACGTTTTAGAACCTTTCCATGAACTATAAATATGGATAAGACCTATTTATACCTTAGGAACACTTTTTAATCATTATAAATCCATTCCCATTCTAGTGTTCACATTTTCTAACCAAGTTTTCTCTTGACTATGCAGGTTTTAACATTCTTCTATAGGTCTGTGTGCAAATGGAGACAAAAACACACCATTCCAAACAAAATAAATGTAAAATAAACATTTATAAATATTAATAGGACTTACCACAACCTTAAATCACATTTTTAAATTAATTTATAATATCATTCATTCATCAAACATGAATCACTCAGTCTGCAAGCAATACCAATACACAGGAATAGGGGTATGTATCCACAAATCTTCAAAAATGGGTCATTTTTATTGAATTATTTGAAGTTTTATTATTTTAAAACATGAAAAAACCATATCATCATCAAAAATCACCCCTTTTATATGGCACATAAATTCTGTAACTACCTTGGGTAACCTTACCAACGGTCACAAGGTGAGTTTAAAAGCACATAACTTGAACCGAAGGTGGATTCTATACATGTGAAGATCTTAGGCCCTTGAGATGGATTAAAGGGGTAATAATAAGTGTTTAAAATAGGTTAATAACATTATAAAATTCATTCATGTACCCTTGCAACACTAAACATATGAAAATTATTCAAAATTTTGAATATTTTGTTTTGGTAGGAAAATAAAAAATTTGAATTTTAAACTACCTAGATGCATTCCTAAGATACAAAATTAAAAAATAAGGATGATAGAGGAATTTAAAATCATTAAAAGACATCACCAAACCAAAACTAATTCAAATAGACCAAAATTGATGATAAAACTCATCCTAAGAGTGATGCCCCTCCATCATACTCCTAGGGAAAGAGAAAATAACTCATGGACTGTTGTTTATGAGTGATTCAAAAGTACTCCCATGTTTTTTTATGCCATGTTAAGTTATACACATGGCATATTATACTGGTTGATCCTTCCACTCAACCAGGTACTTGAATTATTGCTTGTCTCTAGTCTTTTTGATCATTTCCTTGTTCAGTAAGCACTCCAAATCTTCTATATTGGCCTTAGGAAACTGTGTTACTCAATATGGGCCTAATTTAGGTGTATCCTATACTATGTTTCATCATTAAATCCATTATTTTTAAGGGTAAAGGTATAAAAATTTGAATATAGGTGAGATACCTACCCCACTAGGCAACTCCAATTCATATGTATTATTTACAAACTTTCTAAGAATCTTACAAGGACCAATCTTCTTCATCTTCAATTTGTTGAATTCACCCCTTAGGTACCTATCCTTATTTAGATGAGCCAACAATAAGTCTCCAATTTGAAAACTCACCTCCCTTCTACTCATATCTACCTATTTCTTATATTTTGCAACACTAGACTCTAGGTGTTTCTTTACCTATTCATGTACCTCCTTCATTGCCATTGTAAAATATTCACCTTCAACACTTCTCTTATCCATATGACTGATTTTTATGACCCCAAATACTCCTCGAGGTTGCATACCATAGGTTACTTGGAATGGGCTCATACCAATGCTCATGTTGGTAGAGTCATTATAGGAAAACTCTACTTGAGGTAACACAAGATCCCACTACATGGGATGGTCCTTAGATAGGCACCTCAATAGGTTCCCTATGATTATATTAACCACATTAGGTTTCCCATCTATCTGAGGGTGGTAAGCTGAACTGAAACTCAATTTTATGCCTAGTTTCCTCCACACCATCCTCTAGAAATAACCAAGAAACTTGGCATCTTTATTAGATACAATGTTCATGGGTAGTCCATGAAGCCTCACTACCTCCTTGAAAAATAAATTTGCCACATGTGTGGCATTATTAGTGGTTTTACATATAATTAAGTGTGCTATTTTAGAGAATCTATCAACAACTACATAAATTGAGTCAAAACCCCTAGTGTCCAAGGCAATCCCATCACAAAATCCATACTTATGGATTCCCAAGGACTATTTGGGAATGGTATGGGTTGATACAAACCTAATTTAGTGCTCTTACCTTTTGCCAATTGACAAATCTTACACCTTTTCACATACTTCCTCACTTTTGCTTGCATTCTAGGCCAATAGTAGTGCCTAATGAGCAACTCCAATGTCTTTTCAAGTCCAAAGTGGCCTGCCATGCTTTTATTATACCTTTCTTGGATCAGATTCCCCTTATATAACTTTTTGGAACACATAACCCTACTCTTTTGAACAACAGTCCATCTTGTAGAAAAAAATCCAACCATGGCTCCTTGTTGACTATGCTTGTGTGCTTGTATGCATGATATGCTTCCTTCAAGTCTTCATCATTCTCATACATGTATTTGAGTGACTCAATCCCAACACTTTATAACTAATTATTATCCATCAATAAGACCCTCCTACTTAATGCATCCGCAACCTTATTGCTTTGCCCTTGTTTATGCTTGATAGTGAAGGTGAAATTCTACATGTACTCCACCCATTTCATGTGTGTTTGGTTTAGTTTGGGATGATTAGAGATGACTTGAAGTGTATGATTATCCATGTACACAATGAAATCCTTTGGCATGAGATAATGCCTCCACTTATTCAATGTTTATACCATTACATAAAACTCCAAGTCATAGGATGATTAATTCTTCTTGGCATCTTTCAACTTCTCACTAAAATAGGTTGTATGTCTACCCTCTTGGATCAGTATAGACCCTATTTCCACCCCACTTGCATCACGTTATATTTAAAACACATTTTTGAATTTTGGTAATGCTAGTATTGGTTTCTCCATGATTCTTTGCTTTAAGTATTGAAAGTTTTTCTTTGATTTCTCATTCCACTCAAACTTTTTCTTGTCTCCCTTGATGGTGTATATTATAGGAGCACATATCCCACTAAAATTCCTAATGAATTTCCCATAAAAACTTGCAAGGCCATGAAAACTTCTCACCATCTTGCTGTTCTAGGTGTTGGCCACTCCATGATTGCCTTCACCTTGTTCTTATACATCTTCAACATGCCTTGTAATATGACAAAGCCATGATACATCAGCTCTGACTTCATGAAATCACACTTTTTGAGGTTGATCAATAAATTTTTATTCTGGTAGCCTCCTCATGACTAACTCTAAATGGTGAAGATGATCATCCTTTATATGGCTATATATTAATATGTCATCCAAGTACACCAATACAAACTTGTATATGAAATATTTTAAAACTTCATTCATTAATCTCATAAAATTACTTGGTGCATTGGTCAAACCAAATGGCATGACCAACCACTCATACAAACCTTCATTTATTTTGAAAATAGTCTTCCACTCATCACCTTGCCTAATTCTAATCTGTTAGTACCCACTCTTGAGATCAATCTTGGAAAAATAGCTTGCTCCACTCAAGCAATCCATAAAATCCTCTAGCTTAGGAAGTGGAAATATATACCTTATGGTGATCTTATTTATGGCCATGAAATCAGTACACATCCTCCACTCACCTTCCTTCTTTGGCACTACACAAGGACTCAATATTTATTTGATCAACCCTTTGTCAAGAAACTCTTGTACTTGTCTTTTGATCTCTTGTTAGGTAGACTTCCTCCAGGTACAATGTCTACATGATGTGTTATGTTCCTCATAAGTGGCAGTGTGTTGGATAACCCATCAATAATTATCTTTGCATATTCCTCAAACATATATTGGATATCTTGGGGAAGATCATTGATCTTTATGGTTATGATAATAGTCCTAAGCTTGGCTACCAAAGCAAAGCCTAACTCTTCTTCATGCAAGGCATTCTAAAATTCCTTACCATTTACCAAAATCACATGGGATCCAAATTGTTGATCACTCTCCTCATCCTTTATGGGCAATAAGGTATTACTGACTCCATCCTTGATCAAGGTGTACATATTCCTTATTCCATCATGAGTGGTTTGCCTATCATATTGCCAAGGTCTTCCAAGAAGCACATGTCAAACATCCATTGGGATGACATCACAAATCAGCTTGTCCTTATACCTTCCAACTTAGAATTCTACCCCAATTTATTCACTCACCAAGACTTGCTGAATCTTATTCAACCATGAGACCTTGTATGGTGTGGGGTGAGGTAGTTTCTTCAATCTAAGCATATTAACCATTTCCACTGAAACTCAATTATCCATGCTTCTTGAATCTATGACCATTTTAAAGCACTTACCTTGGCATTTGCAAGAGGTCCTGAAAAGAGTCTTCTTTTTTGGTGGATCCTTCTCCTTGGGTGGCTTGATCAACACCCTCCTCATGAACAATGATTCTCTAAATTCATGTTCCTCCATAAGTGATGGAGATAAAACACTCTCTTCCTCAACTCCTTGTGAAATCTGGTTTGTCCCTTCATTTATTAGGATCCCTAGTGGCTGGTCCTCTAGGCATTCCCATGATTTATGGCCAACAAACTTATTACACTTGAAACATCTTCCTGTAATTCCACTTGATGCTCTACCACTTGATGCATAACCATCTTTGTTATAAGGTCTCCTACCTCTAAAACCACCTCTTGAACTAGATGGATGCTCTTATGAATTACTTTACTCTCCTTGATTACTTATTTTTGAGTATCTTCTATGCCCTTATTATCCTCTACCTCTGAAACTTCTGCCCCTTCCACTATTCTACTAGTTCTGCTTTCTATTTAGTTTGTCTTTAGCCTTCAATGTCAACTGGTAGCATTCTTCAAGAGTTTTTAGACTGGCTAGACTCAATTCATATTGTAGGTTGTTTCTCAAGACATTAGGATACCTTACCACCTTGTCATTTTTATCCTCCATATGACCTGATTTGATGCTCAATTTGTATAACTCTTTAGTTTACTCTCTCACCCCCATCTCTTTCTACTTCAAATTATGGAGCCTCATGTACAAGTTAGTGATGTAGTCACTAGGAGAATATAATCTTTATCTTTGCCACCATCCTATTCCATGATCTGATCTTAGCCTTCCCTTTCTTCCTTCTCTTATCTTGGACACAATCCCACCATAGGGATGCATGGCCCTTCAACTTGGTTCTAATAAACTTCACTTTTTGCTCTTTTGGAATCTCTTTAAAATCAAAGTATTTGTCTAACTCCCTTATATAGTCAAGGAGTTCTTCCCTATCGAGGCTACCTAAATATATTAGAATATATAATTTATGATTATATCCATACCCTTTCACCACCTTTAGTAGTCTCTCAAACTTTGCTCCTCAGTCTCTCCTTCATCTTCCAATTTGGGTGGCTGGGGTTCCTCTTCCTCTTAGTCACTCAAATCACCTGTGACCACTCCTCTTATTTAGTTAACCTCCACTAATATTATCCTATCATAAAAATTATCCCTGATTTTCTTTAACTCCTACAAGATGACATCTCCCATTTTCAAGGCTACTGGCCTCTCACCTACTGCATTCCTTTTTGGTGGCATCTTGACCCTTTCTCAAGTAATCTGTCAAACAAGTATCTACTTCTATCTATTTTAAAGAATATCCTCTCTCCAAATTATTTCCAAGTGTCCTTTCTTGGGTTTGATACCAAAATGATGTAGAGTAACCTTGGGTTAAGTGTCAACTCTACCTACTTCACACACTTCCCTAGGCACATAGGCCTTCCTAGTAGCCTTTTTTACTAATTTACAGCTTGTACAAAAAAATTATAAGGATTTAAGAGAATATAAATGTATATTACAATACCCTTTATTGAGATACACTTATATGTCAAATTTCAAGATCAAATTTAGTCTCTAGACCCACCTTCTCTCACCAAGACTTCAAATTAGGTCTCCTTCTAGGCTTTGACCACTCAGTCTTCTAGAATCCATACCAAAAAGTCCATACCAACTTTAAAACCATGTTATTTGATTAAATTACCTTGAATTTAGTCATATTACAAGTTTTGGGCTTTTTTGGATAGTTAAATCTCCCTATACAAGCAAAACCCTAGTTTAGGGCTTGCATACCTCTGTTCAAGCTCGAGACCTTAAATAATTCATTTGGGAACGTTTTAGAAACTTTTAATGAACTATAAAATATGGATGATACCTATTTAGACCCTAGACACACTTTTTAACATTATAAATCCATTCCCATTCCACTATTCACATTTTCTAACCAAGTTTTCTATTGACTTTGTAGGTTTTAGCAATCTTCTATAGGTTTGTATGCAAATGGAGACAAAAACACACCATTCCAAAAAAATTAAATGAAAATAAAACTTTATATATATTAATTTTTCTTAACAAAACCTTAAATCATGTTTTAAATGAATTTTTAATATCATTTATTCATCAAAGATGAATCATATAGTCTGCAAGCAATACCAATACGCAGGAACAAGGGTTTGTATCTACAAATCTTCAAACATGGGTCATTTTTATTAATTACTTCAAAGTTTTATTCTTTAAAAAAATGAAAAAACCATATCCTCATTGAAAATAACACCTTTTTAATGGCATATAACTTCTATAACTACCTTGGGTAACCTTATCAACAGTCACAAGGTGAGTTTAGAAGCACATAACTTAAACCAAAGGTAGATTCCGTACATGTGAAGCTCTTAGGACCTTGAGATGGATTGAAGGGGTCATAATAAGTGTTTAAAATATGTTAATAACATTGTAAAATTCATTTATGTTCCCCTCAAACACTAAACATATGCAAATTATTCATATTTTTAAATATTGTGTTTTGGCATGAAAATAGGAAATTTGAATTTCAAATTACCTAGATGCAATCCTAACATACCAAATTGAAAACTAAGGATTATTGAGGAATTTTAAAGCCTTAAAAGACATCACTAAACCAAAATTAATGTAAATAAACCAAAATTGATGATAAAACTTATCCTAAGATTGATGCCCCTACATCACAGGTGGATGATTTGATCATTCCATCCCATAAACTTGGTAAGATTGAGTGATGTAATCACCTAAAACTTTCCAAAATCAAACCAAATTATACAGTATATTATATCAATATCAATCCAAAAAATTTGATCTTAGTGTAAGTTAAAGTCTATATAAGTATTTGAAAAATTAAAGTTGATTTAATTTTGTAATTTAAGGTGCTCTTTTGCATGGAAGATGCACCTTATATATGTCTCAATATAAAACCTATGTATAACAATGGTACCAATATTTATAATACTACCACAAGTGTGTATCTAAATCATATAATTATGCAATTCGATCGATTTTGAAATTTTACAAGTGTGGAAGACATGTTCGCATGGCATGCCCCCACTATAGTCTAAAAATGTTGAATACTAAATAAGTGTGGAATTCATGCCTTTTTTTGTGTGTCCCAACTAAAATATCAAATTTTGAATGTGTGGAAGCCATGCCTTTATGTCATGCCTCCACTATAGTCTAAAAATGTTGAATACTAAATAAGTGTGGAATTTATGCCTTTTTTTGCGTGTCCCAACTAAAATATCAAATTGTGAATGTGTAGAAGTTATGCCTTTATGTCATGCCCCCACTGATATTCCCCCAATTTTGAGGTGAGGGGAAGTAGAAACTGGTAGTCACCTAACCTCAAAAGGATAAGATAACTATAGAATATGTGAATGTATCATGTAACTATAGGAGTAACTTATCTAGGTAGATGCATCAATGAGGTACATATCATGTGATCACATCAAACCTAAGATGTATAATGTGAATAGTGACAATGTCTAGATAGTATCAGTATAAGCTTAATAAAAAATCAAGCACACACACAAGAGCATTCAAAATCAAATAAAAATACAATGGTCCAAGGAGACCTCAAACAAGGGGCATATTCAAATGTCACACAATAAAAGGGACATGACTTAGTCAAATGTCCAAAAATCATAGAAAGACATTTAAATGTCCACATACAACAAAATATCACATATGTAAATGCCATAATAGACAAACATAGACATGGGGCCACAATCAATGGAGCATATTAAAATGCTCAAAAAAACTATACAATGCAATATAAGACACTTGGGGAAGTGTAGAAATGGAAAGCATGTTACATAAAAAACCAACCTAAACATATCATACTAATCCTTGCATATATGTGTTAGCAAAAAATGTTAAGTATATATCATAGCAAATACACTATGAATGATATAAGCATGGATAAAGGCATGTGTAAGTATATAAGCTCAAACATGATAACGGAAAATGAACATAAAATGATATAACCTATATGCATCATGATCAAAGAAGTGTATTTCTCCAATGTATAAATGCCATGAGTAAAGGGAAGGCCCAACATCTGAAAGTGCACAAATCATGTGCTTGGGTATGTTTTTATCACACTCAAAAGATGCATGAAACATGTGTGTGTATAGAAATAAATGATATGTTATCTTCCATCATGGCTTGGTTCTAAATTAAAAGGTATCCCTTGGATTGTTGGGGGTCATTTCAATATGATAGAGGAGAAAGAAGATAAACATGGAGGTGATCCTCATGCTTGGAAAGGTTAATGAACATTTATTTTGGTCTAAGCTTAAGTGCATTCATAAGCTTTGTGGCCCTATTAATAAATGTAAAGGCATTTGGTTTATGTGTTGCAATAATTAGGCCAAATATGATAGAGTTTACTCTAGGCTTGATAGATTTTATTTGAACAAGGACCTATTTAATTTGTAACATATGGATAAAAATAACACGGTAAATTTATTTCCTTTCACTATTTTTGACCATCAGCCCATTGAGATTATTATCTTTATTAATTGTGATGTTGAATCAAATATAATTAACTAGAAAGGTACTTATAATCTCAATGCTTCTCACTTGAATGATAAGGAATTCAGAGATGGTCTCAAGGTTTCTTGGAATGTAGGCAAAATGGCATGTCTTCTTTTAGTATTGACAACTAGAACAACAATATTACGCTGAGTAAGAAGTTTTTGAGAATATTTGGAAAAATAAAAGCTAATAAAATAAGGAAGTTTGCTAGAGATAATCAGGAAAAGTTGATTAATATTGAAAACTCTTTGTAGAAGGACCCTTCCAATGATGACCATCTTGAGAATTTGACTTTGCTTAAGCACCATATTAGGCAAAACCAAATGTATATTGTGAGAGGTGCTTAGATCAGGTCCAAAATGAACTAGCTAAATCTTGGTGATAAAGGGAATAAATTCTTTTTTAGGTTCCTTAAATAAAACACTACAAATAAAATATTAAGAACATTGATATTGGTGGGAGGATCATTGAATATTTAAATGAAATTAATGAATTTTTTTCCTCCTTTTATTCTAATCTCTTCTTGTCTGGTGGCTCAAACCTCTAGATTGATCATAATAAAAATATATGCATAAGGTGTCTTCTAAAAAAAGTATCCAATGAATAGGTTGCTTTGTTGGATAGTGAGATTTCTATAGATGAAGTTATGTCTTCCATTAAATCCCCAACATGTGATAAAGGCCTAAGTATTAACAGGTTTCTAGCTGAATTTTATAAATTTAACAAGCAATGGATTGCACATGATTACCTCAAAGTATCTAAGGAGGCTATGAAAGTTGCCTCACTTGGACCAGAGATCAACAAGGGGGTTATTAATTTTATCTCTAAAGAAGGGGACCAAACTCAAGTTAATAATTGGAGGCCAATTACACTCTTCAATGTCTCATATAAAATCCTAACCAAGATTCTTGCTAAGAGACTCTTGCCTTTGCATACTAGTCTTATCGATGACACCCAAATTGGTTTTTTAGAAGGCAAATATATCCTCAATAACCTTATCTCTAGTTGGAAGGGGAAGTACTAGGCTCAAGACTCTAACTATAAAGTGGAATGATTATTCTTGATTTTGAAAAGGCCTATGAAAAAATCAAGTGGCCATTCATTGACATGATGTTGAAAACCTTTGGTGTTAATGATAGAATTTACAGAATGATTAATATTGTGTTTAAATATGCCTTTATTGTAATTGAAAATAATGGTGAGCTCACTGACCCACTTAGTCTTCAGTGGTCTATTGGACAATGCTACCTTTTGGCCCCTTCTCTATATGTTATTACTGCTAAAGCTTTACATTACCTATTAAGAAATATTGTTGTGGTCCCCTTTGTTAAAGGTCTCTTATTTATAGATAGGACTATTTTTTTAGATGTACTATTTACTGATAATACTACATTATTTACTCTGTTAGAAAAGGAGAAAACTTCTGCATGTGTCTTCTCATCTAGATATATATTGCTTTGGCTTTGGTTCAAAAGTAACAATGCAAAAGTCTTGTATGATTGGGCAGGAGGAAAAACCTCTTTATTGGATTGTTGATTTTGGTTTGATTTAGAAAGGCCCAAACCATATGGTTAGAAATCTAGATATCCCATTTACTCTATATCTATCCTTAAGGTCAATGTGGGAGCAACTCTTTGTTAAAACTAATAATAAACTTTATATGTGGCATGGACATTTTCTCTCCTTGCCTGATAGAATTCAAGTTTATCAAAAACTCCTTGCCTCCTATAGTCTATATTATGTTTATTGTTGGATATTCAATAAAACTCCTATTAACCTCTTACACAAGATCATTAGGGATTTTTGGTGGTCTGACAGTTAGGGAAACAAGAAAAGACATGTAGTGGCTTAGGAATTTTGTTGTAAGATGATAAATCTTAGGGGGTTTGGTTTGAAGGACTTGAGAAGTCAAGGGATTACACTAGCAATTAAATGGATTATTAGATCTCTAAAAGGTGGTTGGTCTTGGAAAATTATTATTGTGCATTATATTCTAAGAGGCTTCCTTAAAGGGAAGCATGAGTGGAAAGGTTTACACATTTTTTATCTCTTAACTTGATATTTATTTTTTAAAGTTTTCAGCTCTCCCATTTTTCAATCAATATGGAAATATTGGGAGCATGTTAAACATCTTTTCATTGTGAAACTAGTGGTCAGTGGGTTGGGGTCAAGGTACTAGGGGTATAGATCCATTTTGAGGAACCTCATTGTTAATAGGGGCTCATTAGATCTACTAAGGGGTTGTTTGACTTTTGTTTGGTTTTCTATGAGCTTGGATACCTTTAGTGACCTCTTCTCTTAGGATGATTGGGCTTCTTGGAATGATATTAAGAATAGATTTCAAATTATGTTCTCTAAATAGGCCTATACCTTGCTCACAAATTATCTACATAATGTCAAATATGTTTCTATTTTAGAAGATGAATATGAGTTTTGGGAAAATATTAAATGGATCAATGGTCCTCCTCTTAATGAATTTACCACGAAGATGTTATACAATAAAATCCATTTTACCAAAATTTAATACCTTAATCTCAATCATTTGAGGAATGCATGTGACTCACTATATAGCTGGAAGTTTAGGTTAGATCTGATTTGGGTCTCATGTCTTGAATATAAAATAGTAACGTTTTAGATGGTTACTTCTTCAATACAAGCTTGATTTTGGTACTATTATTTCTAAGGGTGGTTTGAGTAAACCTTTTTATTTATTACATGGTAAGTTGGAAACTATTGAGCACCTTTTTTAAAAATGTCCCTATGCTACTAGAGTCTTATTTTTTTGCCTTTGATATCTATTGGTTTAATATTGCTATTGGTTGTGTGTGCCAAAAAGAAACTTCATGTTTTTATCATAACTTCAGTTTTTTTTTCCAATAAAATTCTCTGCTTTTTATGGAAGTAAAGTTATATGGAGGTTTTTTAGTTCAAGTCTAGGGTGCTTACTAACTTCACAATTGAAGTTATAGTTAGTATTGTTTCCTTGTAGATATATCTTCAACTAAAGGTGACACAAGTAGAAATGGATTAGTTTCTCAAAACCAACATGATGAAGATAAATTCCAACTACTTATTGGACATAGGTGTTTTTTTGAGGATGAGTCCTACACCTAATTAAAATTTTTGCTTGATTCATCAACTGATGTTCATATCACATAGTATGAGTGGACATGGGAAGGATGCTTATTTTGAGCAAGTTGATTACCTTGATTTGACATTGGTTGGAATGTCTGATTATGAAAGAGAAGTGAAAGATGATTACACATTAGACAATGAAGTTGTTTTCTTAACTTTATAGGCCTTTTTAGATAGCTAAAATAGGAGCATAATAGTGAGAGCTTGAATGGCAATGAATAGATTGGATTTGATTTTGACAAGATTTATGGTGGTGATGTTGAATCATCTCAACTTTTAGTTCCAAGGAGTGGTGATAATTTAGGCTCTCATGGAAGGACCTTGAAGTTGATGGTGGGTAATATGATTGAAGCTAATGTTAATAAATTGGTTACAAGACTTTATAAGTTCATCAAGAAAGGTGGCAGAGCTAAAAAATGATTTGATGATGTTTGTTCAAAACTACAATATGAGAAGGCTACTTGCATACGCTGAATATTTTAGTCCCTTTGATAGAAGATTCAAAAATACTAATGGGTAGTTGGGACCTGAGCAAATGGAGAGTGGTCACTTATGACCTATTGATGAAGGTGGGATTGTGAAGGATAAACAATGAGATAGTGGTACTGAGCCTTTTGATAATATGCAACTTTTTCCTTTGTTTGACAAGTTTGTTGTTTTTTTATGTTGGTTTTCTTGTGCCATATTTTTTTGGTTTTTTTATATTGTAATAATGTCTCTTACATATGGTATTTGACTTGATGCTATGATATTTTGAGGCCTTGTTAGCTAGTTATATGGTCATTTTGCCTTCAAATGTATAATCTTTTGTAAAAATTATCATAATATATTTAAAAAATGGTTATGATGACTTGATTATCAAGAAAACTTTTTGAAGTGTTAATTCGTAATAAGGATTTGATTATTAGTTGCTTATGTATATGTATTTTCAATTGATATTGGATCAAAATGATTTAATTTATTCATTCCAGTTCATTTTAATATTTGGCAGTTGAGAGATATAGTATTTTGAATATTCATTGGGATAATTTTGATAATGCTAGAAGATAATGATTATATTCTATGTTTGTTCCTCTTTGAATCAAGGTAATATGTATAAATGGAGATGTGGCTCATTTAGTTCTAATATAAATAATGCTTGGGGAAGGGGTATCTCATCTCAAGAAAATACATTTCCTACACATAACACATACCAATGTAGACATTTCATGGCTTTAAGGGACACCATCACATTTGGCTCATTTTTCATTGTGATGAGATTCATGGTATTGATGACAATTGTTTTTTTTTTGTTTCATATCAATTTTTTTTGATATTTTGATAATGCATGGTGATATACATAAATTAGGAACCATTTGTTGTTTTGAATAGTTATGGTTTTTATGCATTTTTTAGATGTTGATTATGATCAGGTCTTGATACTTTCAAAATTGGTAGAGATAATGAATTTTATTAAAAAAATAGTCATTTCTATCTACTAATTATTTAGTAATGTTGTTTGACTACATCATGAGTTGAATTGCTATGAAAAGATATATGATGAGATGTTTCTAAAAATCAATTTTAAGAAGTGCATGTGTCGATGTGAAAATAGATAGAAAAGAGACATATTATGTTATTTTATTTTCAAACAATTATTAGAGAATTAAATATTTCTCAAAATGGAAAAAGGAGTCAACATGCACATTCTATTTTACTTAGACTTGATATTGTGATTAATTGGTTGTGTGAAATAATGACTAGTGATCAACTTAGTGTTAAGTGGAGTAAATGGACCTCCGCCCATGAGAAAACATTAATTTATTTGGTCTTATTAAACTTTTGATCAAGACTTTTAAAAAATCATTTATAAAGTGATTTTTACTATTAAAGCTTAAATATTATAAAATTTATTTGACATAAATAAAGTCATTACTGTCTACTTAAGTTAATTTTATAAAGTTATCTAACTTAAATTAAAGTCACAAATGATTTTATTTAAGTTAATTTGAAAAAAATGTTTAGTTAAAACTTAAAAATTTAAATAATCCCTATTGAAGGCTTTAAAAAGGCTATTCAAATGAGGAAGTCATACAAGTACAAGAGTTCTAATTGATATTTCATATTGCGCTTTCTATTATTTTTTAAAGTCTTTGAGATTGGGTATTGGTTTCATGGACACAAAATAAAATGTTTTCTAATGGTGAAGTGTTTCACTTGGTACAATCAAGTATACACAATTTTATTATTTATTTATGAGTAGATTATATGAAAATGGCCAATAACTTATTATTTTGATGTATGTATAATGATACATTCATATGAATTTGGATTACATCTATACTTTTCCTGAAAACAATGAATAACTCAATTGTTGTATGATATATTATTGGGTCACATGGGCCTACAAAACATTCTTATCTCAAAACAAATGAAATATTTTTATTTATAATAAACTCTTTCTTTAATTATGCACAACATGATTCCAACTTTTTATTTTCACTTTTACATTAGTTTATTTATTTATTTTTGTACTTATCTTTTATTATTAAGAGTTAATTTTCCTGTAATCTATTTTTTTGTTTGTGCTAGCAAGGGTATAGAGACATGACATTAATAAAATGAGAAAATAAATATAGGTGTCAAAAGGAAGTCAAATAGTCATGGAGAGGAAGAGTCATGTGAGAGGAAGTTGAAAAGCCTTTATAGGCCAATGTAAGGAGAAGGATCAAGTAGACCATTATTTAATGAAATATATCTTTTGGTCTCATTCAGGTGTTACCATGTGTATTCATATCCTTCATTTGTTTATTATTGTTTTCCATCATTTGATTAATAGCTTGATAATTTGGTTATTTATTCTTGCCACTAGACTATTAGTTAACAATGGTATGGTTGCTAGGATTTATAGTGTAGGTCTTCTATTGTTATTTTAATTCATTCTTCCCCCTCAATATTAGTTGTATGACCTGCTCGTTCTAGTTGGGCACAATAGTTTGTGTGGCTGTATGAGGATAATTTTGGTTATTTTTAGCAGATTAAGAAAATATTTCAATATATATATATATATATATATATATATATATATATATATATATATATATATATATGCTTTATTAAAATACTTAATAAGGCATCTTAGTCAATATAAATGGAATGTAAGGTGATTCATATGGCATTTCCTTATTATAAATAATCTTTTGTCAGTCTGAATGATATTCTCTAATCTTGTCTGGCATTTTTTTATTCACTTGGACTACACCTTGGCTAAAGTTTCAAATTTATGACATAATTGATAACTTCATTTATAATTTGAGGAAGATGTTTCCAAAAAATATTCTAGTCCCATGTGTAGTTTTTGGTATAACCTATTCATATGTATAGCCTATGGAAATGGAAAAGTAGGAGGTGAGATTTGGTAATGGAACCTAGGCAGTTGGTTAGGTATATCAGACTAGGGACAATAGACTATTGTGATCCTCCATGTAGTGGCCAACATTAGATCATAAGTTTAGATGGTTATTGGATCATTTTTTTACAAATTATTTGCATCCACTACAAATTTGAATATGGAATAGCAAACTAAGTTCCTTGAAAAAGATACAAAATTAGAGAATGCACATTAACAAGATAAGTTTCTTGTATTCTCTCATGACTATAGTTATTTTAAAGACCTGATATTATATCTAGGAAACTAATTCTAAGACTACACCTTTTTTTCTTATTTTTTTAGTGTATGATGCATCTTTTGTATGCAAATGAGTTATTCACCATGTTTATGCACATGTTCTAAATGTATAATAGTTGAGATTTTGGCATAGGCATTTCAAGAAATCAATAATGAGCCTTTAAATGGGGAGCATTACTGCAAAGATGGATCAAAGTAATGATAAATATGAAATTGTCTTCAACTATTACACATATTCCTCTTGACATCTTGGTGCATGATGTCAATTAATGTCCATATTGAGTTAAATGTAAGGTTATTATATTCAAATGAGAAGCTATAATGACACTTTCTATGTATAATTTGATTCCCTTGGCACAATGGGTGCCTATAAATATGGAGGTTTATATAGAAGAGGATATACAGATATGGTCAAGAGCACATATATTTACATAATTGGCTCATTGTTTGCCTACCCATACCGATAACAACCTTATAAGGAATAGAATTTGGGAATAAAATAGTAAACTCTCTTGGCCATTCAAGTTATAGGTGATTTGGAGTCAGTTCATCCATGCTTATGTTGACATTCTCATAAATAGGATGTGTTGGTAGTGGGAATTGGAAAGTATGTACTCAATATTAATTCTATAAAAGAAAGATTGGTTGCCTGTAGTGGTGGTGATTTATTTGAGAAGCCCTTAAAATTCAATATTAAAAGCCCAATTAAAAGAGTCTACTACATGGGAAAACATGATAAAGATGTTAAATTTTTGTCTATAAGTCAATGGATACGTTGGTTGTTATCATCCAAGGATAGAACGATACAAATTTCATTAGTGCCTTTCACTATTTTTGCCATACTAGAAGGTTTATGTGCTATTATTACTACATGTTTGAGACTTGGTATTACAAAAAAAAAAAAGTTACATAATGTGGATAAAAGCTATTATAATGTCTTTATATGGTGGATAACTTGGCTTTTCTACATTATACTGACTCCATTCCAAGGGAAGAAAGATGGACTACTATAACTATTCATTTTCTCTAGTGACCCATTGCAAATTATATTTTGGCCAAGTCTCATGTCAAGTGGTTATAATTTTGTAAAATTAAAATATATTTGATGTTGTATTATATATTTATTTGTATAAGACCATAGATACCTGACATGAGAGGCCGAGAGTAGCAATAGAAAAGGTCTGGCAATTGTGGCCAAGACTAGTAGAGAGCATGGGAGGTCTGATAATTGTGGTCAAGACTAGTAAAGAGCATGGGAGGTCTAGAAATTATGGTTGAGACTAGTTATAGGTTAGTTGCAGTAGAACATGGAGTCCCAATAGAGAGATTAAGGAGATTAGTAGTAATTATATTAGTTATCTCAAATGTTTTTGTAATTGAAACAAAACTGTGAAAACTTTAATTCTTTTTAGGATCATCTTGTGTCTCAAGGTGAGACACTTATTTAAGTTTAGGTGAGTGTTATCAAGGGTATAGGGACATGAAATTAATAAAAAGATAAAATAATTATATGTGCCAAAAGGAAGTCAAATAATCTGGAGAAGAAGATTC
This sequence comes from Torreya grandis, assembly GCA_037957365.1. Classification (NCBI taxonomy): domain Eukaryota; kingdom Viridiplantae; phylum Streptophyta; class Pinopsida; order Cupressales; family Taxaceae; genus Torreya; species Torreya grandis. Next base: position 3,626,825 of record JARHVA010000173.1, on the reverse strand, counting down.
ATGTGAGAGGAAGTTGAAAAGCCTTTATAGGTCAATGTAAGGAGAAGGATCAAGTAGAACATTACTCAATAAAATATATATTTTGGTCTCATTTAGGTGTTACTATGTTTATCCATATCCTTCATTTATTTATTATTATTTTATGTCATTTGATTAACATCTTTCCAATCTGGTTATTTATTCGTGCCACTAAACTATTAGTTAACAATTTGTTTTCATTAGCTTATTTTTAATTATTTCATTCTTAATTATGTTCTTTGTGCACTATTGCAATATAGTTATTTTGTTTTAATTTTATAGTTTTTCCTAGATTTTGTATCCTTATTTGTTTGAATAAAATAGAAACATATGACAAAGATAGTGGATTCACTGAGATAATGAATGAATAATACTGAAGATATATAATAATTAGACTATTTGAACTTTTAGGAGTGGTCCTCTTCCATCAGAGTCGCTCTATCAGATATGACCATTTACATGTTCTTAAATTATGATAGATTTTTATATAATGAAATGATAAGTAAATTGAAAGTAAATGAGAGATAATTTAATTTTAAAGTGGTCATACTTTAGGATATTACTGTCTTATACTTGATATTTATTGTATTTTTGAATTTTATTTGATAGTGATTCAAAGAATCACTATTCTTAATCTGATTATCAATATACTATCTGAATTTAAACTTGACCTCTGCTTAGAGAGATTTACGATTCTATAGACTTGGTAGGTATTTAGATAATCCTAAAAATTTGATTATTAACTATTAAATTATCGCATTTTGCACACCTAAGTAGTAAGTATTTACTCAATAGGTCCACACAATTAGACTAACATGATTCCATTATGACTTTTGTGATAGAAAAATGGGTAGATTAGTTGATATAATATATTTCCTCATCAACATATTCACTATATAATATTATGAGGGAGGATCCTTACATGAAGAGTAAAAACATAGTTTCTACAAGAATCATGTGAAGTAGAGGCACCTAAGCATATGTGGGTGCTTAATCGGTCACTATAAACATGGTTCCACTAATACTTGTGAGTATAATCTCACTCAAGGTCACTATATTATTAATGAAATGGTCTAAGAAATCCAATCACTAGAAATTGGTGGCATAAACATATCATTTATGTTCATATTTCTCTCCTCAATCAATGTATCTAGTGAAGCTTTAAACTGGTAGATGTGTTTCTAAGCCACTATACACATTTTTATAACCTCCCCTTGTGCCAAATCTACTTCCACTTGAACATGTGAAATTTTTATGTAATCTCTTGCACCTTAAAATTCTAAAAGTGTGTTTTCCTATCGCTACTAACTATATCATATAGGGGGCATGCCTCTTCATGTAGAAATTAACTTGCTTGATTATACTATGAATGTATTTCTATATGTCTCAGTCACCCAATCGGTACATACATTGAGCATACAATACTCTATAATTTATGTTCACACTAAGAAAATATCAATAATTAAAATTTCAAATACTAAATTAATGATACCAAAAAAAATTCTTTAATTTATTCATATGGGTTTGATTTCTACCAAATTGGGTTCCCTATTGATCAGACCTTAAAAGCCAACAAGTGATTCATTTCACCCATCCTTTTATTTGATAGTCAGTATCCTTTTCATGTTGTCGCTTCTTAGGTTCCTCTCTCTCCTTTAATTGGAATAGTGGTGATGGAAAATCATAAACCCACCATTCCCTCTATGTAGCTATATCTCATCCATCATCCATCATAAGGTTTGGATGCCTTTTATCCTCCTCATCAACTATGAGTTCCTACTCAGTGAATGCAAGTATATCTTACCCTCATTCCTTGTGTGGCATCACCATGTGTTGCATAATAAAAAATGGTAAAGAACATCTTTTCTAAACCCAAACTATCTTAGTATATTCTAATATTATAACCCCTCAAGGATTTCCTTGTATCGATATTGGTACCATCTAGTCTACCTAATATGTCATATCCTCAACCTATTTAAAAAAATAATGACAAACAAGTAAATACACTATGTAAAACTTACTAAAATAATGGCACAAAATAGATCTAACTTAATACAACAAATAATAGTAATCATATCAACCCTAGTGCCAAAAAATAATAAATGAATTTATAATTTAGAATTTAACAAGTAATAGCAATTAACAAACAATAGGAATGGAAATAAAAATATGAGTTACTTAAACTAACACACTTAAGTTATGTGTTGGAATTTTGAGATTGGAAAAATGCTTTAGAGGTTGATTGGATTATAACCATAGAAATTTACTATGATATGAGACAAGGGAAAATCAATATACCATCAATTATGGCCTAAGTTTGTACTAGCCACTGATTGTGACCTTGGGCTATTGATTCTGACATGTTGCGACGATTCTAACCTTTGTTAATTTTCAAGACCTAAATTTTTTTGGGTCACTTCACTAGAAGATGATGAGTAGGATTATTTATGTTTGATATGGTTTATACACATAAATTTTTGAATTATTTGTCATTTTTTATAGATCTAATATGACACAGTGCCACCCGAATATAAGAATGTGCAAGGTTAGTGGCATGGGCCTCCCTCTTAGAGGTTGCATATACATATCCTACACACTCAAAATATGGGATCAATCTAGTTTAAAGATAATGCATATGAGTGTTCGAACCAAAATGTGAGAAAGGACATCACCTCGTTTCCATAGATAATAAAATGCAACTATATGTTTTCTATGACATTACCTTGAAGCAAGTGTGATGGCAAAAGAGTTAGATTAATGTTGATGCAACATATGTTCATTGTATTTATTCCTTTGAAAAATGAGTATAAATCTTGATAATAAATGGTTGATGTATAATATATACTTTTATTATAATATATCTCAATAATAGGAGTCAATATCAATTGACTAAGGGTATATTTTTATATACAGGACTCTAGGTCACATGCAATCATATACCAACCATAGAAGATAGTGATAAATAGTAGTCATTACATCAAAATTAAACCTAGGGTTAAAGGACACACATAAATTATGAGGGTTAAGTAAACATATCACTAAATTTTATGCAATCATAATTAGTGAACCATTGATTATAACTCAATCAGAATCGATGAACCACTAATTTTGATATGCAACAATTCTGCAAGAATATATAAATATGAAAAGTTAGTGGCCTAGGCTTACTTCTTAGGGGTTGTATATTTATATCCTATATGCTTAGAATCAAGGCTAAATTTAGTTTTAAGATAGTGCATCTAAGTGTCTCTAACCAAGATAGAAGAAAGGGCTTTAGCTGTTCTCCCTAGATAATCAAATGCAACCATATGCTTTGCTTTTATATTCTCTTGGTACAAGGGTGATGGCATAATAATTTGATTAATTTCAATGAAATGTATTCTCATTTTTATGATTCCTTTGAAAAATGTATACAACTCATGATAAGACTTGGTAGATGTGCATGAGAGATGAGAGAAACCCTGTAAAGTTTGTTTTGAAGGTCTACCACAAGGTAATAATTATGATAATTCCTATTAATATGTAGATACAATATAAGATTTTGATGTTATTTATTCTATGTAAATGGTATGAAAATTATGGTCTAACTCTATGTTCTTGGATGTATATTTTTTGAAAAGGCATTTAATCACAACTTAAATATTTTGGTACAACCCATTAAAGACGTTCTATAGATGATGATATTTATTTATTTAGCTTCCCTAATCCACTATAGTGATTGGATGGTGTAAAATGGAATAATTTTATATGATACTCATTAGTTAGAAGTGAAGTTTACTTTAGATTTTTTTGGTTTACAACTGGTATAACTGTTATTTAAACAACTAAAATTGGTATTTGACACTTTGGTAACATAAACTTTGGCACACTTTGATATATTTGGACTTTTAATACACATTTGAATTTTGTGCACACTATCCCCTAACCATGTAGCCACATATTATCTCGACCAACCCAATTTACTAGATACACATATTCAAGAGCATTGTAGTTTATGCAAGAACCTTGTAAAATCCAAAATAAACTATCACCATATCTCATATCACTAATTTTTTATCTGATCCTAAATAATACATACAATAGTTAGATAATTATTTTGTTGTTGTAAGTTTATGCCTCTATCAGTGTTGTACAGAAACATTCAACGACTATTTTTCATTTTAGAAAGTCTCCATTAGGTAGGCATAGACACGTTTCATGGGTCAATTATAGTGTAAAATATATGATATTTAACACTAAATATAAATCAATCCTAAGGTTATACTCATCCTTTTAAGTCCCAACAAAATTGAGAAATCAATTAACACTCTCTCGAGACATATCACAGATACATAAATATTTGTATATCCCTCAAAAGAGAAGTCTTAGAGCCCTGGTACACTATGTTGAAAAAATACTTGAATATGTATTATGTAATAAATGATGCACTAAATGCCTTATCTTATGCATTGAAGTTAGTATCCTTGATTTTTTCCAATTATGCATTATACCCCAAATCCTCTATGAGAGTATGTTCAAGCCATAATAACTATGTTTTAGGGTTTGTATGGTATCATATCTAACTCATAATTGATATTTGTTAGGATTAAATAGTTTTGAGTTAATTTTGAATACAAATGTAGGCCAAAATTACATGGTGCTAAGTGTCAAAGGTCAAGCATTGTATTGCATTCTATATTAATCATAATGGTGCACACACATGCCTAGGTGGGAGAACTACATGTAGTTTGAACACTTTCAAAGTATTGGAACACTCAGTCTCTTAGCAAGGAATGGTTGGTATTATCAAACTCAACATTCTAAGTCATTTTTCAAGGGTCATCTTGTGGTCAAATGTGAGATTAGGGTTTTAAAGGAAGGATAAGGACAAATAAAATCAACACATAAGACCAGAGGCAAGCACACACATAAGAAAAATCTATAGTAACATGCCTAATGTTTTGAGGCATTATATACCTACATAATCAATAGGGTTAGTATCAACAAATTTGGCACAATATTCAATCACTACAAGGGTCTAATTTTTACATGCAATGTCTACCTCTCTTATTTTTTGATATGAGTGGTTATAAAATAGATACATAGTAGTTTTATAATAGATGAACACAATGAGAAACAAAATAAAATCATAAGATAAGTACCTTCATCTATTTAGTTCTTTGCCATTTTACAATTATCTATCAATTTACCCTTTTATATTCAAATTTATATGATTACTACTGTATTTTACATAATCTGAATATTCATTTTTTAAATTCATTCAGATCATATTAATCACAAAATAAGTAAAACATTTGGTGAGTCCAATAATTATCTTAGTGCACAAAAAACCCTAGGTTTATTCTAACTCATGGTTTCATCCTTTCTTAGAATTTGAAATTTATTCTGCATTAGGTTTTAAATTTTAAATATGATTCATGATTTGCCCTTACTAAACAAAAAATTATATAATTTCCTAACTTTCTAGATGTTTTCATGAATATTTTTAAGCCTCTAAGAAGGCCATATCTCTTATACCTATAAGTCTTAGTGTTAGGTTAAGTTATGTTTTAATTTATCATAAATATATTCATTTGATACAACCACAGGTTTAAGTGTAATCTAAAATGGATAAAATTGATGAAACACAAATTTATTCTTTTATTGATGCAAATATTGATAAAGAATTCATAGATTTAAAGGAACATGTTATTAATGATGTTATGTATGAACTTGAAAATGATTATGAAGATGATAATAAATATAATAATATCATGGTAGAGTATATGTGGATGATCTTAATGGTGTAGATCTTTCACAAGTATAAAAAATTTCAAATCTTTGAAGATGAATTAATATGCAACCTAATGAGTTAGATAAAATACTAAACATTATTCTAGAGGTTGATAATGAAAATAATGATAAAGAAGCCACCTATAAGGAACAATATGATGAAATATTAAATGATACTCATCCTCCATTTAGAGACATGGATTATAAATAGGTGTTTAAACCATTATTCACACTGCTATTATTCATTTGTTTACACATGTGGCTACACATGTGTTGCCTACAACTAGTATGGGGGCAACACAAGTTAATCCTAGAATTTATATGGTTATCCCTATGCAACATATTTTTGTGACTCCTAGGTTTTCCACTCATGTGATATATTTTCAATCAACCTTATATGCCTACTAATTAAGAGATTATACAAGCTCTTATTGATATTCAAGCCAAGGTTTCCCAATTGGAAGAAGGTTCTAATAGAGTGAATTATTTGAAAAATTCTCAAGAATTATTACACAACCCTTTGGCCTCATTTATTTCCTCTTATCCATTGCCTATAAGATTTGCTACATCAAAGCTTACACCATACAATGGTAAAGGTGATCTAAAACAACATATTAGAGCCTTCCATACAACATGCTTAGATTATTCCTCTTACTCACAAAGTTTTTTCCTAGGATCTTTAAGGACTATACCTTACGATAGTTTTATTACCTTCATTTTAGATAAGTACATGTTTTATATCCTTTGGATAATCAATTATTAGCACAATTTTTCATCAATATTAGTGAGAAGGTATCTTATGCACAAATCATAAAACTCAAACAAGTACCCAATGAACCCAGTAATGACTATGTGCTTTGCTATAATACTATGCTCCAAAAAATGACAAGTCATATGGTTAATATTGAACTGAAAGACATATTCAAGTGAATCTTACTTTCACCTATCCATGAGTCTATTATGTTTAAAACCTTCAAATTGTTTAATGACATGTGTCATATAGTCAAATAGCTTGAGGTTAACAAGTTATGGGTCTAACCCTCCCACATATTCTATTTGCACATTTAAAAGTAAATCAAATTTCAATTACAAGGTTAATGATACTAAGAATTAGTCTACAATAATGGTTAATTTAGTTTCATAACCTACTAATAATCTTATCCTTTTGATTCAATGTTGGACCCCAAATTTAGTATTGATTTATTCTAAGTACTTTTTGGATATGATGCATAAGATAGAGGCATGAAAATGAGTCAAGGTGTAGGAGATTTATGGTGTGGAATGCCTTGAAATGGGAGAAGAAAGTTGTGATGAATAAGGATGAAAAAAACATAGAGGAACTGAGGACTCAACACTAAGATAATAGCGTATGACTTGGATAAGGGCATAAAAAGTGGAGATGGTTAGGAAGCAATTCATGTGAGCATAAAAGAAGAATATTCAAGCAAAAATCGAGCACCAGTTCATGAGAAGATAGGATCATGATAATGGATATATAAAATAGAAAGGGTATATAGGGAGAATCAGTAGTTGGCAAGTCATCATTTTAACATTAATATTATAACATAATGGTCAGGATAAAACCATGTATAAATATCACCTAGTTTTAATTAGAGAGGTCATTTTGTAATTATAATCTTATAATTGTAATCTTGAGATTAGTCATGATCTTGATATGCCACATGACCTATGTATGGTGATCTTTGATATGTAATGAGATAGAATACTTTTGTTGCTTGTTATGGAATCATTGGTACTACTGCTCTTTTTCTGTGATAATTAGTTTAATTATGGAATAAGGTTGTTAGGATTAGATGTACTATGATGTTTATGGTTAAGAACTATGTGCCTATTCAAGCACCCTAGTATATATAGCTAAATGCATACACTACCATGTGATAAAACCAAAAAGAACTAATCTTAGGCTACATGCTTTAGGTGAGCATGTAAAGTTATTTATTACATGATATGCTAACATGATAGATCATTGGAATACTTATTTTATTTAGGTGTACAATTAGGATCAGTCATGCTATACTAAAGGAAAATAACCCAATATTTTTGTTCCATTATCAGGACCCATTGCACTTGTTATCATGATGGTAGAAAAATTCTTGCCTGACTTTCTTTGGAGAATATTGAACATTGAATTAGAAAAGTAGAAGTAAAATTTATGCTCTGGTATCTTAAACAAAGAGTTTATGAATGTATATGAGTAGAGAAACATCTATATGATTCTCTATATGAAACATTCTTTGTATAATTACATGCACACTTACATGCTTGGTTTTGGCATATGCATAAAACCATTCGTGAAATTACAGGTAGAAGGATTCTTGGTCATTAGAGCATTAAATAGCCTTAGCCAAGTTGGAAACTACTTGGACACAAGTAGTAGACATTTGGTGGAAGGGAATGCTTAATTTTTTTATTTTGGAATATGTGGTCTTTACATATTCTTACTTGGAAGAATCACAGTTCAACTTCCTAAGAGAGTTTTGTAAAAGGTATATCAAATAGTTCCCTTTACAGATTAAAAATATTATGGTTGATTTTAGGCTTGAGAACTTTCCTATGGATGGATAAAACCTCTCACACATGAGCATCACAATTAGTGGGGAAATAAAGGGGTATACATTACTATGAGATTGGGAGTTCAACATATAAGTTAGGCAATGGGAACTATGGAAGTGAAAGTCTGATGAGGCCATGCATAGGGCTATGTGAAGTATCAAGCCATGGGGTCAACAGGAGGATACTAGAAGCGATGTAAAAATACATAGGAGAGAAAAAAGCCAAAATGAGTACCCCCTAACCATGGGTCTATGCCCTTCAATAGTGCAGGTATGCATAGAAGAAGTAGGACAAGCAGTGATAGCAAAACCCAATACAAATAGACCCGATTTCGTCACCATAGAGCATGCTCATGCATTTGAGTTTTAAAAAATTCTTATAAGAAATTGAGATACTGATAGTGTGGAATCTTAAAAATATTAAGCCAAACTAGTAGAGGAATATTTGGGAATGTAAGTTTAGCATAAAAATTTACCTTTAACATTTATTTTCCCATTGCAAGTATGACTTATGGATCACCTTGGAATTCCAAGTGGACCTAATATAAATAGTAAGAAAACTACAAGCCCAATCATATCAAATCAACCTTCCCCAGTGCCCATTATTTTTGGGGCACCTATTACAAGAGTCACAGGAGGAAGTACCAATGGTGGTTCTATTAGAGGAGGATTAGGCAGTAACATTGAAGGCACTACTAAATTACACCATATGATTTAAGAGGGAATAGAAGGGAACCACAATAGGGTCCACTATAACTAAGTTCAACTATGATATAATATGAGATGATGCTTCATCTCCACAAATATTGAGGCATCAAAAATGTGATAGAACACATTCATAAGTGTGAACTCATTTGGTGAGCGTTGGGTATCACTTATTCATAATGAAAGGATACTTAGTTTACCACTACTTTATCAGATTACATGCATAAATGGTACCATAAATTTTACCCTCAACAAGCTATTGTGAATAATGATTATTGAAAATTGCATTTCTCCAAGAATTTGACATCTTAAAGTTTGAGCAATAAAGTATCTCTACCCTGAAGGATATCAAACAAGAATTCACTAAGAGTGTGCATGAGTATGATGCACATTTACAAATGCTTCTTTAAAAACTATCATTTGAGATTAACCCAATATAGCATGCTCAATGGTTTTTGGGAGGGTTATTACTTCCTTTTTGTCAAGATCTATCCCAAAATACCTTTATAGACCCAAGCAAGGCATTGAAAGTTGATCTCTACATGGAAGCTATGAGAAGTATATATATGGGGATCAACCCCTTTATGAAGGCTTAGATTATTGCTATGGTTTCATAGATAGATAATATAATAGCCAATAATACTCATGACACATATAATGGCGTATGGTGTGTTGACTATGAAGTGGAGGGCCATAATAGGAATTATTTACCATGGAGGAATGTTCATGCCATAAAAAAATAGTCTTGTGAGATATGATAGAAGGATCATGATGTACAAAGCTATCTTTTCTCTAGCTTGATACCTAGGCTAAAGTGTCACTATACTATAAAATATGTGATGCATAAACACATGATATTAATGACTAATGAGTCATTAATGAGATTCATGAAGCACGCATGAGAATAACTCGCTAAACTTATGTTGTTAGTAATTTGGAGACTAATGGAGGTTGAAGAGTGGTAATAGATGTGGGGGTAGTCATTTTCCACTTAGGACATGTTACAAGTGTGGATCTATGGATCACTACTAGTATAATTTCTTGGTTTACATAACTTGTACCTTTTGTAAGAATGAGAATCTTTCACAATAATTCCCTAACTTATATGTGGTTATTACCAGAAACTACAACGGGAAGGGCACTAGAATGATTCATGTCATAAAAAATATAGGTTTTTAGTGGAGACCATGGCCTACTACCTCACCAACTAGACCTAAGGTCAACATTATGATACAGTGGTGCTCATTCCCAACCAACTTCAAATCCATCTGTGGAGAAGGTTCAACATGAATAACCACATGCTCAACACTAACCCAATGTTAAAAAATAAAAAGAAATGTTGCACAACACAATGTCCTTGGTAGATGAACTACAAGGTGAAATTAAGTTTTATAAGGATAAGGATGTTATAATGCATGCTGAGATACAAAGAGAAACTATCTCAATGGACTCAAGACATGATGAAATTTGAGAGCTCTGTAAGCTTCTTCTTAGTGAGAACATTGTCCCACTCCTTAAGAACTAGCTACAACAACAAATGACCAAGACTTCAATGGATCATTGTTTGAAACATGCATGATGATAAGAGACTTATGTCCAAATCAATCTTGAATGCGACAAAGAGGTCATTATGAATGCATCCATTGAAAATTGGATGATATGAGAAATATTGGTGGACACCATCACACAAGTCAACATTCTCATGAAGGATGCCTGGAAGAAGATGGGACGTCCCACTTTGTAACCCTCCATGGACATTATATTCATGGCCAAAAAGATTTAAGTAGTGCTTATAGGCATTCTTAAGCATGCCACCATCAACATCCTGGATGTCTTGTTCAAAAGTGATTTTGAAGTAATTGAACTAGCTGAAGCTAATAATTTTATAGATCTATTAGGTCAACTATGGTGTTATGCCAATAATGTTGACTTGTATTTCAAGAAGCACTACATTAGCTTTGAAAATGACACCTAACACATGGTCATTCCTCTTAATACTGACCAATGCCCCCTTTTTGTAGACATAGTTGATGATAACAAGGATCTCAACCACATTTATAACAACATGACACAAGGAAATGAATATGTAGATCCTAATTCTAATGGTATACTTCAATTAGGAGATGAAAAATCCATCTCTAACACCACCAATATTGTTTATAAACATTGGGCTCATGAAACATATGATATAACATGACAAGGATGTGTTGTAGTTGGCTAACAGATAAATGTTCCACATAAGCTAGTTGAACACTATAAGTTTGTTCAACTCATTGGTGTATGCCTAATGAATACACCACCCTCCTAATTAGACCAACCACCTAGGTTTCATGGTAAAATTGAGGTTTGGGAGTACTTACAAAAATTAGAGGATCATTATGTTTTTGAAACTGAATGTATACATGCGATCCCTATTGAACTTCAAGGAACAACTTCTCATTTGTGGGCTACTCATTAATACAAGTTATTGACATGGGAACAAGTATGTGTTGTGATACATCATCACTTTCACCATGATAACCATGTTCACACCACACTCAATTATAATGGTGTTGAGTCCCTAGATGACCATATAGCTATCCATGAGAATCTTTGGATTACCAATGAGACATTTTTACTAGAATATTTCTAGGCTCATGCATTTTATGACACTCTTCATGCTTGGGTTAGAGCATGGTACTTTCATTAAGAAATGAGTAGAGATATGGATACCTGGGAGAGCATAAAAAATTATTTTCTCACCATGTTTACATTTTATTCACCATGATAGGATATGAATTTATCCTTGTAAACAATCCATCAAGTAGTATTAAGGGACTAGACACCTATTAAAGATAGAATACAAACCATGCATGGTGAAATTGAGGATGATTTGGCCATTTTCAAATAAATTGATACTATTGTAAGGGTTTAGTTGGAACTTGACTCCCACTTAGAATATGACCATAGGGATCAAATCTAGAAGAGTAAGCAAAAGGTTGTATGCTAATTTGATGAGGGTACCAGAGTTGACATTCAACCACTTAAACTTGCCTATGGAATATGAGGTGCATGATGTTAGAGATAATATGTAATCCAAGTAGAAACCATATTCTATGCCACTCCAAATTATATAGTAAATATTAGCATAAAATACACACCCAAGATGGCCACTATAGGAAATTACTAGTTTGAAACAAAATTAGCTAAAATAATTAAACTTTTACAGGAGTACGAGGAAATTTTACAATGAAACTACATAGAAATGAAAGGAGTGGATCCAACATTGGTAGAAATTCATATCAAACTAGTTGAGGGTAGTTGACCAGTCATGAAGTGACCATATCAAATGAATCCTAATCTGCATGCATACATTAAAGAGGAAATTGTTAGCATGTTTTACATTAGGGTTATCACTCCCATTGATGAATCTAGATGGGATAGATCCATGATAATATACATCAATAAGGATGGAAAAATTTGCATTTACATAGATTATAGGTAGCTTAATGATGTGTGTGTCATGGAGCCATTTCCATCACCATTCATGGAGGAGATTTGGAAGGTGTCATTGGATGCAAAATATATACCTTCACTGATGGATTTTTAGGCTATCATTAGGTATAAATTGCTAAGGAAGATAAGAAAAAACACTTTTGGCACTGAATGGGGATATTTTACATACAATGTTATGCCTTTTGGATTAAAGAATGCACCAATAGTCTTCTCTGCATTATGGTGGAAGATTTTAAAGATTTCATCCATAAGTTACTTCAAGTGTATCTAGATGAATGGACTATGTACAACTTGGTGTGTAACCAATGTGCCAATTTATGCCTCATACTCAAGCACTGTTAGTAATTTCAAATTTATTTTAACTTAAAGAAGTTTATATTTGCCACACATTTTGGTATCTTATTAGGGCACATCATTTACTAAGATGGAGTACTTGTGGATCTAATAAATATTATGGTTATTGTTTAACTCTCATCTCCAACCACTCAACATGAGGTTTGCTCCTTCCTTGGTCATATTAGATATTATCTTAAGTTCATTTGTATTTATGTTAACATCACAACTTTGTTATAAGAATTTATTATATAAAATGGCCTCTTTCTCTAGACTGAAAGATATTAATAGGCATTTGAGGCCTTGAAATAGAAATTTGTAATTTCACCCATCCTCCACTTCCCAGATTGGATAACACAATTTCATGTACACATCAATGCTTTTGGCATGGTGGTGGGTGCCATCCTTGCACAACCTAGCAAAGGGAATCTTGACCATCCTATATATTTTTCTAGTCACAAGATAATATGAACTGAGAGAAATTACTCTACTATATAATGAGAAGCCTTATCCATGGTGTATGTGCTCTATAAGTTCCACCAATACTTGTTGGCCGCTCCATTTACCTTATTTACCAATCATGAGGTGCTCAATTACCTTTTGAATAAACCCATGTTACATGGCCAAATATGCAAGTGGATTGTTCTCTTCTAGGAATTTTAGTTCTCTATTGTAGTGAAACTTGGTAAGGTTAATTTTGGTCTTGACCATCTATCATGTATTGAATATGGAAAACTAGCACAAACAATTGAAGATGACTTACTAGATGTAAAACTTTTTCAAGTTACATGATTGATTTAATAATTGAATGAAATAGTTGTTTTCTTTACAACAAGTTCAATGCCAGACCATTTGAGTGCCCAGGAGAACAAGAAACTCACTATACATGCTACCCCTTTCTATCTTATTGGTGAAGACCTATATAATCTTGGCTAAGATGAATTATTATGGAATGTGTATATTACAACATGAGAATTAATAAGTCCTTCAAGAGGTGCATGAAGGTTTCATCAAAGGACATTATGATGGTGATGCAATAACACAAAAGGTTCTTTTAGTTGGCTTGTGGTGGCCCACCTTATTCAAATATGCCAAATCTTATGCACTAATGTGATATCTATCAATGCATAGGAAAATAAAACTAAAGGGATGTTATGCCTCTTCATCCAATCCTTACTCATGAACCATTTGAAAAATGGGCTATTGCTTTTTTTGGGCCCATTAACCATACTACAAGATGAACTAACATATGCTACATCATTACTACCATAGACTATCTCACACATTGGGTTGAAACAGTGCCCACACATTATTGTAATGCTATAACCACCTCCAGGTTCCTTTGGGATTTTATCATCACAAGGAATGGATGACATTTAAGTTTAAAAAGTGATAGTGGTACTCACTTCCTCAATGAGACAATACACATCCTCTTAGTTAAGTTCATGATTCACACCATAAAACCACTCCATACAACCCTCAAATTAAAGCCACTACTGAAGATTTTAACAAAATCTTGGGCCATACATTGAAAAATATTTATAATATAGGTCACATTGACTAGGAAGATCAATTTTATGTAGTCTTATGGGTGTATTGAACCACATACAAAATATTAAACAAGAGCACACCTTTTAATCTTGTCTTTAGAAATAAAGTAGTTCTATCAGTGGATTTATTCATTCCCTATTTACTATTACATGTGGTGGCCAACTAGATGATGAATAATATATAAAAGTACACCTTGATGATATATTATAGATAGATGAAAAATTATTTATTTCACATTAGAGTCAAGGAGTTAAAATTAGGAGCATAAATCTTGGCATGATTGATATCTCAAAATCAAAACTTTCTCTCCTAGTATGCATTTATTGGTATATTATTCAAAGTTCATGTACCACTCTAGTAAACCTAGAATACATTGGGATGGTTCATTCATAATTAACCACATCCATCCCATAGGTGAATTTAAGTTAAGATGGTCAGATGGCCAATTTATTTTAGGCCATTTTAATGGTAGTCAGCTTCAACCCTACCATTTTGTGTAATACTTCAAATTTTGGTAATAAGGTGCATGCCACTAGAATAGTTTAGGATTTTGGTTTGTTTTCAAATAAACCATAACATTGTTTTTTCACCTTTTGATTAGCTTTATTTTAGCACATGGTTCTCTTTTGTTTCAACACTACCATTTTTATCATTATTTCATTAGGTCATGCTCGTGGAGGACCATAAACATTTTTTAATGTGGGGTAAGTTTCAAGATTAATAAATTAAAGATAGAGATAGAAGGAATAATGCACAAAAGGGGTGTGCAAGTGAAAGCACATAAGTATAAAAAGGCATGCAGGAGGCAACACATGACTAGAAGTGTGGAAAAAGAATGGTAAAGGAAAATCTACTATGAATGGGTCAGGATGGAAAAAGTAGTTTCTGCATTTGAAAATAAAAGTTTAAATATTTTTACAGCTGGTATGCATTAAAATAAAAGTGCAAGGATGGAATTTATGCATTAAATTAAAAAAGTGTTAAACATAATGGAAAGTGTGCCAAATAGACTCTGTGGCATACCATTTAAGAAAATTAATGAGCGATGTGATGGATGAAGGCATGGGAGAATAAATGTAAGCAAGTCTTCAAGGCTATATAAGGCTGAAGAGTCCTCATTTTTGAAATTTATCATTGATTTTTTTGAATTTACAGAGCTTGAGTAAGGTGTTTTAAATCTAAAAGAGAGTGTGTTTATCAAATTATAGTGACAAATTCAAAGCTAGGAAGTGAGGCAAAAATTATGAAAAAAGAAAAAGAGTGGAATTGTGATTATGGGAACACTTTGGAAAGAGTTATAGATTGTAGGTATCGATGTCTGCCATTAAAGGAAACTAAAGCAAGAAGGTCAAGGAAGTTGATGGTAGGAAACACATATTAATTTGAGAGAGTCAGATGGCCACATGCCAACCTTAAGGCATATCGAGGGGTGATGTATCCAAAATAGAAGGCCATGAGAAGTGAGCCTTTGCTAGTAATTCATGAAGAAAATAGTACAAGGGCAGAAGATGACATCTTATTTTGATCTGAGAGGAAGTTTATAGTGAGTCTAATGTACAAGAAGAAAACCTATCACAACAAACAGAATGGACATATGTTAAGAAAGAACCAATGATGGTGTGCATGGGTAAGAAGAAGGCTATAACACAAACTCCACCCCCTGTTTTAATTGAATAAATTCAATACCCTGAGTTGGTTTTACACAGTGTAAATTTGGAGTCTAAGGTTTGCTATTGTCAAGTTATTAACTATAATCACCCTTAACCTAGAAATTAAGGAGACTTGTAGCATGAGTATAGGTTGAGTACCAAAACACAAAAAATGATGTCACTTATGACATCATGGTATTCAATACATTGAATGACACTGGGGTGTTCTATATTACCACCTCCCTTATTTTGGGAAGCCCATGGAAGGGATGAGATTTTTAGTCTCGCACATCCATGAGGACTATTTACACTTTGTAGGGTGATATAAGCAAATCATTTCCCAATGAATCATCAAGGTAACAAGGTTATAATGTTTAGACATTGACCTTAATGTGAATTTGGATAACCAAGAGGTAATTAAGAAGATGATGTGGTATTAAATTATAAAAGGAGGGCCATGCCATGTACATTTCAAGCCTTTAAGATCTTGCCATTTGGGTAAATATGTACTTGGCTATGACCAAGCTTGGGGTAGGGGATAGATGGAAATAAGTTGACATGGCACACCTCTATGTGTAAATCCAGATGGCCTAGGGGAAAAATTATAATTATGCCCAATACTTTATTGAAAGGACTAAGGTGCATCTTGAGAAGGCCCACCACCTACAAATCATAAGTTTAATTAGGGTGTGATTCTAATTTTACTAATGTTTTATGAGATTGGTGATATGAAATATGCTAGTAAAGAACTAAAGTGGGTTTACCCACCTGAGAACAAATCCCTTATAGAATAATTCCAAAAATTCACCTACCCAGGAGCCATTACCCCCTCCCACAAGCTAAAAAATGAAAGGATGGTTAGAATGGATGAAGGAAGCCTTTGGAAATGAATGACACATCCCCAATGAGTTTCCCATGTAGATGGGGACTCAAGTTAAATTTTTTATTATGCAACATTATTCACTCATGTACATTTGGATGGAGCCCACAAATAAGTTGTTAGGGTGGCTAAAGTTACCTTATGATTTCACTACCAAGTACTTCAAGAATTTTGTATATTGCACTATTGATTTGTGAAAGGTGTGATTGACACTAATAAAACTAATGATGAGACTCATAATCTTTGGTAATTATATGTATACTTGAAGAATAAGGCCTATAAGGAAAAGAATGAATCAAATAACACTGATATCACCACACACTAGATTATCATGGGGGACCACATTCATGTGTTTTATTACATTTTAAATCCCAAGAAGAAGGCTTAAAGAATATATGAGTCCATTAGGGAAACCCTTCCCCTTACACGAAAAATAATAACTAAAAAAAAGCAAAAAAGACAAAAGAAGAGGCCAAGGCTTGATGCCACTAGAAACACACAAGAGGAGTAACCTAAGCTATAAAGGATAACCCCACCATCACTAAGAGACCAAGGAATGCCAACAGTATAGGAATAAGAGGGCCCTAGTACCACCCATCAGTCAGTTATCCCTTTAGGATAAGAGCATTATCAACTAGATATTGGGGTATGTAAACAAAGGGAAAAAACTCCTAAGGCACCTCTAGAAAAGGAAGCCACCCTTGAGCCAAAGAAAGATTAATTAGAGCATCAAGAAGAGCTTGCCCCTGATGATGCACAAGTAGACATTGAGAGTCCCATTGGTGAAGAGGAGGAAGATAGAGGTGTAAACTTAGACATAGGTGACCAAGATGATAGGCTAAGTGGCTAACAACAAATTGATCTAGAAGTTGAAATACTCAAGTGTGATCTTAATAAGGCAAAGGGGTCTGTTGGGAAATCTAAAAAATAAGAAAATAAAAGTGATAACCTCCTTGTTCATGGCTATTTCCCAAAATACATCCCTAAAGAGGAATTGGATATGTGGGAGTATTTCCCCAAGTAATAATCCTCCAATCAAACTTGAAGTGAACTATCCTTCTAAATGGATGTTTATAACAAGGAATGCCACTTTGAGCTTCCATCATCTACCATATATTTGATGCTAGAGGGGGGGGGTATTCCTAAAGTGTTTTGGGTGGATCGCTAATAGTGTTCACCATCTCAAGTAGGTGTGACCCTCATTAAAATTTATCTCAAGGTCACAACGTAAGATTTTCCACATGGCTATGGTGTTTTTCAACTACAACAAAAGCACCATGAAGTCATTTCTATGTACCAAAAATATTTTAATTCAAGGTTGAGGTTGAACATGAATTAAAAGAACTAAAGTGCTGAAAGGAAGTAAAAATAACATCTCAAGTGAGGAATCTAAAACTCTATAATATGACAATTTTGAAAAATGAGCTAGAACTTGATGATGAGATCCCTTTTATGAGTAAATCTATTGATAAGTTGGAGACCCTATTATATATTTTAGTAAATAAATGAAAATACTAGGTGAATCCCCAATAAGAGTAAACTTGGGAAACAAAGTAATCAACTGAGTCCATCAAAGTATGTAATATATTTTTGGCCAAGGTTGGTTACATAGTTCCCATCGTTGTTGGGTTTTTTGTAAAATTGGCATGAACCACTAAGGTTTTATAATATAGGCTTTAAATAGAAGAACACCAGTGGTAACAACTACTCAAGAATGATCTAATAATAAATGATAGAGCACAACATACAAAATCATTCCAGGACATGGAGGAATTGGAAAAAAAGATAAATGCTCATTTCCAAGAGCTTAATACCAATTTTATGGCACTCTAAGGATAGGTTTTAACAGAAGTTGGGTTGCTTGAGGATGTGCCACTACTAAAATTAAATTTTTAAAGACTCAAGTGGGTGACTTTATAAAATAAATTGAGGAAATAAAATGATTGAAGGGAAAGGTTGAGGAAATTGCCTTCATTCTATATAATGCCCTTAACCACTAAGAGGAAGTTAAGGAATAGGTTGAGCAAATGGGACCTAAATATTTGGAATCAGAGGGGCTTGAGGATGGCATATAGTTTGGGATGAATTATTAGCTTAGGATGGGGTGATGTTGGACCCCAAATTTTGTATTGATTTATTTTAAGTACTTTTTAGAGATAGTGCAAAATATAGAGGCATGAAAGTGAGCCAAGGTGTGAGAGAGATACAACGTAAAAGAACAATAGTGTATGACTTGGACAAGGGTGTAAAAAGAAGATATGTTTAGGAAGTAGTTTGTACTAGCATAGGAGAAGAATAGTCAAGTGTGAACCTAACATTGATTCGTGAGAATAGAGGAACAAGACAATAAATATCTAGCATAAATAGGGTATATAGGGGGGACTGGATGTTGGTAAGTCATCATTTTGATATTAATAATATAACATAATGGTTAGGGTAAAACCATGTATAAATACCCCTATTTTTACTTAGAGAGATGATTTTATAATAGTAATCTTGATCTTAGTCATGATCCTGATATGTGACGTGACCTGTGTATGGTGATCTTTGATATGTAATGAGATAGAATACTTGTGCTACTGAAATACATTTTGTAATATTGTTATGGAATCAGTGGTATTACTTCTCTTTTTCTCAATTTGCACCTATATTTTTACATTATGATTAGTTTAAGAATGAAATAAGATTTTTAAGATTATATATGCTATGATTTTTATTGTTAATAACTATGTGCCTATTAAATCACCCTAGCATAGAAAACTTAATGCATACACCACTGCATGACAACACCAATGGGAACTGGTCTTAAGCCACATGCTTTAGGCGAGTGCACAAGGTTATTTCTCATGTGTTATGCCAGCGTGCTAGCTTGTCAAAATAATTATTCTAATTTAAGTGCATAACTAGGATAAGTCATGATAGACTAAAGGAAAATAACCCAACACTCTTCAAATGGGGTAATTGATACATTATTAAAACCTCCTCATAAGGTATTACAAAAATTACATGAATGCAATCTCATATCTCTCCCTACACCAATGGATGTTGATATGAAAAATTAACAACCTAAGGGAATCAATATCAATGCATATGTTGATTGAATTAGATGTGTAGGAAATTCTAACAATAGATCTTATTATTTGAGACATAAGTGACATGATTTAATTGAGATAAATACTACTGAGATAATGATGTTAATACACTTATGAATGATTCAATTGCAAAATCTAATGTAATATTATGATATTTTTGGATCCATTTTGAAAACATGTTGAAAAATAAACCAAGGATAATCCCAAGGTACATATGGATTGTAATGCACATCTTCATCCGATTTCTTAGCTTATAGAATTGATGAGGCTCATCTTATAGATCTAATTATTTGTACACTTAAAGATACACAAACACAAAGACATAAAATCACATTTGATGACCATGCTATTATTGATGATGATTCTATAAATGTGCCTTTATTCATGTGTGATTTCATTGACTTACATATTAGACATAGTGTTATGGTGGATAATGGGTCAAGTGAAAACATATGCATTATGACATTACTCACTAGTCTAGGATACATGCATAGAGATTTGATTGGTACAAATGCTAAGGTAAAATGTTTCAATGGAAAATGACAAAACCCTATTGGAAGCATTATGTTACCACTTATGGTGGGCCCTACAACTATTTATACTTGGTTCTTAGTATTTTATCCAAAATATGGATCTAGTCTACTAGACATGTTTTATAGCTCATTTCCACCATACTAAATCATGGAAATCATGTATGTAAAACACTATGTAAGACACTTATTCAAGTTTATTCATGTAAAGTGAACTATTTAGTTAAGTTTTAGTGTCAAAATCAATTTTGGGATGGTTCAAGAATTCTTATATTGATAGAGTCAGTAGCTTGCAACTTTTGAACCTAAAGGTTTTGTCTAGGATGACGAAACCATTGATAAATGTAGGTGGTGATTGCATAACCACTAGTCTCTATAAGTGGGAGTTGTTTAACCAGTAGTGTTTACAATTTATGGTTGCATGATTTTTTATGTCTATAGGAGACAGTTTCTAAACTACCCTATTATATTTAAAACTTTTAATCTACATAAAGAAACAGTTTATCCACATACCAAAACATGGGAATGAGAGTGATTGAAAATTCTTTCTCTTCTTGGAGATGGTTTGTTTAGATTCTTTGGCAATTTCTAAGGTTGAAGGTCATAAATAATTTTTTTTTGAAGGTAAAGGACACCAAATAAATTTTTGATAAGTTTTGAATTTGGATCCACATTGTATTTTTTAAGTTTGAGGCCTTACTCATTTATCTAATTATTTATAGCTATCAATGGTTGTTTCAGTTATGTTGGATCACTGTGAAGTGTCTAAGAAGTCAAAAGTAGTCCTTGATGCAAACTTTGGATAATATAATAATGAAAAATATGTCCTTGAATGTAATTTTTAGAAGTAACTTGTATAATTGTTGAATTATATTATGGAATGGGAGTGAAATTACTTCACCCACTCGAGTTTTTCCATAATAGCTTTCTCTAGGTCATATCTTGTGTTTGTCTTATGATTTCTATAAATTTACACTTCCTTATCTTGTTGGATATGTTGTACATTTAATTAAAAAACTTGTATATATTTGTTTTATAATTATAATTACTTTAGAATAATCATTTATTAAACATTCATTGAGCTAGGAGTACATGATCCATGTTGATGAAGTTTAGTGTGGAATATCCACGTATTTTATGAATAATTTTTGCCCAATATTGGGGCATGCAACATGATATTAGGACATCTATGGATACATATAATATATACAATCTCATCTTTAATACATTTATGCTTAAAGTTTACCTATAAAAATAAAATGGTTACAATTCTTGATTTTCCATATGAGTACCCCATTCAGCTAGAGACATTTACTCTACCATCTCCACAAAAGCCTATTATATAACCTATAGAAGTTAATCCAAGAGATAGCTAATTGATTTATATTGAAGACCAATTATCTAATTTTCATTGCATCAGGTATATATTTGAGTGTAATAGGATTTACCTAACCTATCAAATGCTAAGATATTTCTAAAAAATTCTTATGCACATGTTCCATAATGAACATCGATGAATTTTACTATATAAAAAATAATACACCTAATAAGATCATACAACATATACATGATCATGTTGAATATGATGATGATGATGGGTATTTTACAATACATTATCATTTATTTGATTTCAAAAATGATACATATATTACTCCTAGCCCACGGTGTGTGACATTTGAACAAATCGATCTAGGACCTACATGTGAGCATCTCATTGATGGCAGCATAGGTTATTAAGAACATGTTTTAAATTTTAAAAAAATAAAAAATACAAAAAATACAAAACCATAACCTATGCATGATATTACTTATTCTATACATGATTTATTATGTTATTTATCACATACATGATGAATTATATATCCATTTTATATGCACATGGTTTTCACATTAGACATGAGTGGCATGTAGGATGTACATGTTACATATGATACAAGGACATACAAATGCATGCCATTATTTACATTTAGTGGCTAATTGTCTAAAGTTGTGGCATGCCTATACTAGGGGCCTCTTTGTGCACTTATCAATTTTTACATTTCTCTATTTGTCTATTGATCATAGTAAATGGTTACACATCATGTACTCTTTCTCATACTTTATAGAGTGCTATTTGTTATGGATATTGTGCTCTGCTATATTGGATGTTGGCATTATTAGTTATGTAGACTTAAATTTCTTTCTCAGTACATGCTTGATATTGATTATTATACATTATGTGATAATTTTTGTGTGCTATATATATATTTGTATTAGTGCATTAATAGTGTCTTGTCACATTATATGTCAGTTGTGTCAAAGGATCCTCTAGTCCATGTCATGGTCATGTCATTTTTGTGTCAAGTCAGAGTTGATTCATGTCTTGAGTGCTTGTGTGTTTTATGATCATGATATTGTGTGCCTAAGAATGGTTAAATATATGATTATTTATTAGTTTGGTGTTATGATTTATATCATACATACTTCTATTATGTGTAATGCTATGAATTATATCATGCATCTATTGTGATTCTTATTATTACATGGATAATTAATATATCTACTTGACATGAAACTTATATGCCTATTGCCTTGGATTATATGTATCATACATGCTTGAATGATGAAACATTTATATGATGACATATTTCATCATGTTTATATACATACTTTATATGATTACATTTATATATATAACACATGGTGCACATAACTCTTTCTTTTGAGATGAGTGACTCACATGCTTCATCCCTCATATAAAAAGGGTGTATTTAGTGGGAATTTCATATAAATTCAGAGCATGATAGATAAATAGTTCCCATTTTGGGTTAGATTATGTGATTCATATGGGATAGAGTGGACAGATTGAGACATATGTGTGAAATATGAGGAATAGTTGGAATGTTCCATGACATTTTGAGAAAAATTATATGGGTTGAATTAAGCAGATTGAGTAGTTGAGAGACATTTTATGACAACATGATAGACAAAATATGTCATTCTATATCACCTTGATATATTCAAATAAATATAATACTTAGGGAATGGATGTTATTTAGGCAAATAATTATCTATTTTTATATTATGGATCTATGGGGAGCAATGGTATAACATAAGCACTTTGGGTTTATAATCCATTTACAATTGTCAATCTAGAGCTCCATTTTGATATGAAAATCTCTTTTGAGGTTCTATTTTGACATACAAACTTGTTTTAGTTTCTTTTTTGATATATGAACATATTTTAGTGTTCCACCTTTGAATGTAAACTTGATTTTTAGGTTCCACAAAAAGAATTTAAATGATATTCAAAGTAGTGTAGTTGAGGTTTCTACAATACTCAAATTCTAGCACTTCTCCTTCTTTAAATGTGTTTAAGATAGTAATAATCCTGATCTCATGAATTTAGTTATTGAATCTCATTTGAACATAATCAACCTATGCCATTCTCCAAATGATTTTAACAAATGGCATCTTAGTTTGTGTACTATCAAGTGTATTTGTTCCTCAAATTTCCAATTTTAAATAAGTAAATGATTTGGATTATTTCATATTTTTTGTGATGAGAAAAATTTGATCTATGCATGTTTCCTTATAGGTTTTTCATGGAGAAAATGAGACATTTGGGGAATACCTATCAACACCAAGTGTGGTTAATCACATGTATCAAATTTATTATTTTATCCTTTTAATCTAGAATTTTAAATACTAAACTAAAAGGGGGCAATTTGTAGACACCTAAATATGGTATTATGCACTTTTTCAACTTCAACATTGGTAAACTTTGATATTTTTAGACTTTAAATATGAATTTAAATCTTCTGTATATAGTCTTGGCTAACCCAATTTACTAGATGTACATATTCAAGATCATCCTATTTTTTAAAAAAAATTATAAAATCCATAATAGACTGTTGTCATATCTCATATCCGTAATTTTTTCTCCTAAGTAATATTGGAAATGACTAGATAATTACAATTTTCCCACAATTGTTTGTCTCTTCTGGTAGTGTCCATAAACACTAAGTGGTTATTTTGAAAATTTATAAATCTCCATTAGGTCAGCTTAGACACATTTCATGGGTTGGTCATAGTGGGAAATATCAAAGAGTCAACTAGAAATAGAAATTAATCCTAAGGTTATACCTATCTTGGGAATTCCTAAAAAACTTGAGAAATCAATTAGCACTCTCTCTAGACATTATAAAAAGGTAAAAAATATCTATATATCCATAAAAAGAGTTGTATTATATCCAAATCTAAATACAAACATAAGTTAAAGTTGCATGGTGCCAAGTGTTGAAATCCAAATATTGCATTGCATTCTAGATTAATCATGATGGTACACACACACACACACACACACACACACACACACACACACACACACACACACACACACACCTACGTGGGTAAACTAATTTCAGTTTGATCCTTATTCAGAGTTTTGTAGTGTATTAAACATTCAATCACTTAGTAGAGAGTGGTTATGGATATCCAATCAAAAATATTAAACCCTTTTTAGATGGCCATCTTGTGGTCAAAAGTGAGATTAGGATTTCAAAGGAAGGAGATGGAAAACAAAGATCAACATGCATTACTGAAGGCAAGCACACATAGAGGAGGCATTTATATATGTAGGTGAAATGGTCTAAGGTTCATAAAGCTACACATGGAATACATTGGCAAGGATTGGATAGTATTGGTTGTTGTAGGGGTCTAATTTTTGTTAGCAGTGTCTATGCAAGGTAAAATTTGATCTCCTGTTTCCTTATCTAAATCATTATAAATTAGTTACTATGTATTTACAAAGACAATGATGAACATAGTGAGTAATATAATATTAAAATAATCTAAGTACCTTCCTCCCTTTAATGATTTTTAAATTTCTAATTATCCAAGTAGAATATCAATATGCCCTTTTATATTCAAATTTATATGATTATTACCTTATTTTACATAATCTGAATATTCATAGTTTTACTTTAGTTAGATCATATTAATAATAAATAATTATAAATGTAATTTTTAATGTTTTTATAGTTATTGCTTAGCATTCCTCATCTTTTTGATTTTTATTCAATACTTTGTATGCATTCTTTGATGGTTTTGTCCTCTGTTAAGCACATGAATGTCATTTTCCTTTGTATTGCCTGCTACATGGGCCTTTTATTTAAATAAATAATATTAATTATTTATAAATTAATACATACATGTTATATTTCAATGTACTCCCATTAAAGAGGAGCATACATTATTTTTTAGATTTTTTTTCCAAAGATGCTTGCATTTACTCTCATTCTTTGGGTGGTCTACTATTAAAGTATGACTCTTAACCAAATTAAAGTAACAATACTTACATAATCTAGTGACTATGGTGCAAAAAAAAGATAAACTCACTAATTTTTTTTATGAAGGCTTACCATGAAGTAATGATTGTGATAAACAATCTATCTAAGCTTTTGATATTATTAATACTAATTTATGTAAATGGTATGAAAATAATAGTCCGGTTGCTTATTATGTCATCCATATTCCCTATGAACAATCCCTTAGCTCATAGATAATTGTTCTTGGGAGTCATATGATCTTAATATTATTGGTGTCAAAAATATGACCAACATATTTTTGTGGTTTTCATTTTTTGAATCCCCACATGGCTAAACACTTCTTAATAATTCTTGTTTTTGGTTGATATAAAACACCTTGATGGTATTATTTAGCCAATCTTAAAATTTTATTGGGTTAGATTAGGTTGCACTCAAGGCCCCCATGTGGGTTGAGTCTCCAAACCTACCTATTCCATTTTGGGGGTTTTTCAACAAAATAATTAATCCATTCTGTCATTATACATGCCATGACCTTAGCAAATCTTATTTCACTTGAGCTAATCCATTAGTTTGTGTTGAGCTAGATCAAATGAAGGACTTAAAAAATTCCACTGATATTCCAATGTATGCCTATTGTTTTAATTATAAGGTCATTTATATTAGCCTAACATATATGTGTTTTTGTTGTTAGTCTCTTGACCATAAAATGCAATATTTTTTGCTTATAGCCCATCGTAAGTCCAAATATGCCTCAAGTTCTCAAATGATTATTAATAAATATGAAATGTGCATGCCACTTGAGCCTACTATTTTTTATGTCCATTTCAAACCCACATAGCTAAACTTTGATCACAATGAATCCCATTTATGAATAAAACTTTGGTCACAATGAATCCCACTTATGACTCAAACTTTGGTCATAATGAATCCCAAAATTTGCTTTTTTTACTCCAATATAATTAAAGAGTGATGGGACAACTCATGTGATTTAACTTACCTACTAGGTAGTTTCATAGCCCACCCCAGTGTTTTGTCAAATCTCTGAAGGGGATAATAGGGAATTTTTTTGGTTCATTTCCACTCAGATATTTTATACTTTGAAACCAATAAGATTTTCTTGATTACTAATTTGTCGCTTTAGTTGAATGAAAGGATGAAAAAGGTTATTTTTCATGGAATATTCCTCCACATGAATATTATTGTTTGGAATTTTTGTGGCCTCATAAAATATTTAAGTAAGTTATTTTGTTTGGCTAAACCTACCAAATACTAGGAGCCTTCAACATTATTCATTTGTATAAGGTCAAATTTTTATGCAAGCCATCATCATAAATCTATGATTTAAAGTACATTTTACTAGATGTGTCAAATTATGTTAATTGTCATGAAGATGGGTATGGTGACACTATCAATATTATTTTTTCAGTACTTGATTCCTAATTGTTTTTTTAGGGACAAGAACCAATACATATTTATGTGTGGATCAAGTTTGATGTCAGGGGTCATGATTTAGGCATGGTGAACATTTATGCATTTAATGATGGTTCATTTAAGGTAAATTTATGATAATGGATTATATATAATCTCCCCTTTTCTAATTAGCTCATATGCAGAGACTTCAATATGATCGAGGTACTAAAGGATAAAAAGGGGGCCTTACCCATGTGGTAATATGCTAGAGATCTTGAGGTGTGTCCATTTCAAAATATATTTGGGGGTTTCACATCCGAATCATAAATTATGATATGAAAATGTATATTTTTAGTTCATGTGGTCTAATTTCAGTTGAGGAACTCACTAGATTCTCAAATGGTTAGATCACTTGTTATAGTTTCTATATAAAAACCTTTTCAATTTTTTGTTTGGTGACAATTATTTCATCAAGGTCCACCCAAAGGATGTTATTTTAGATCACTCTCATATCACTTTAATTTTAGTCTAAGATGATTGGTTATAGAAAGATATCTACATCCTATTTTTTATGAACACGTCCTTTCTTCAACACAAAGACATTGTTTATTTATTTTTAGATTTTAGAACATGAACCCTTGAGTTCCATATGCTATATTGGATGTTGTGATGGAATGAGACCATTGTTCATACTACTTATTTTTTTAGGAAATATGGAAAGTAATTTAAAAAAAATCAAAATATGTTGAAAATTCTCTCTAAAATAAATTTTGAGAGTTTATTCCATAATTTAGGCCAATCCTTTTGAAAATTAGTTACAATTTAGGGTTACTATTCTAAAACAAAAAAACAAGCTCATGAAGATGCATATGGCTAAGGGAGCTCAAATATATGACAATGTCCATTATCTAAGGTTGAAGATAAATATTCCAAAGATTTTTATAGATATTTGTGTACCAAAGATTCTAGAGAGCAAACCAAAATAATGCAAATGACCCATGCTTTGTTTATGGACCTTAAATATTTTTGGGGCCTATCTATACCATTATAAGTTTGTGTTACAATCCCAAAGATATTCTCCAATGAAGACTCAAGCTCTTCAAGTGTGCATGAATGTGGTTCCTTACAAGTTTAGTCATATTTAACCCTAATTGTGTTATATGTGGGGGTATTAGGGTTAATAATATAGAAGTAATTCAAACAAAAGGGAGATAAAGTAATCTATAGTAGGAAAAATAATAGAAAATCTAGATAAATAATATTTTGAATTTATACAACTAAGATTTATAAAAATAGTAAAGTACAACTATTGAAAGATATTGTAATAAATAAGAAGTAATGATACTTAGCTAGTTTACTATGTGTAAGTGAATCTATATTAGGAACAAATGTAAAGTATATAAGATGAGTATTTTGGGTCAATCATTAGATTTTATAAATTTCAATTTTGTGTCTACAAACACTACTATCAAATCTAGACACTACCATCGACACTAATGTCTGATAGTGATGTAAATGTCCAGTAAAAAATAAAAACTAGATCTAGATATGACCAACTTCAATATTATAGATTTTTTGTTGCCTTTCTATTGATGTATTCATATCTAGGATAGAGGATATCACTCTTTGTTGATTGACCAAACCCTATCTATTCACCCTTGGAATGAGTTTATTATAAAATGGGTTAATGGGATCATAATGTTAAGTTACCCCAAATATCCCTCTATCAATGAGATCTTCCTATATAGACAATACTCCAAGGAGGACCTCATACTTATGCAGTTCTTACCTATGTGTGGGAAAGTGTGTGCACAAGTGTGCAATATACTATATGAATATGCATATAATAATCTAGCTTGTAATCTAGAAAATATCACTCATGTGGTGCTCTTTAAATGCTTTAAACTTGTAATATGATTGAACCTATGATTTATATGAAAATAAGGATGAATAGAGCAAAATATAATGTCTATGTAGTTGATTAATTTAGCTTTGGTAGGTGTTTGTTTGGTATTTTTTAGATGAAGAATGAGAAGGATTAGAATTTTTTTATACCACACCTTTTTGAAATATCTCATGCTAGGGTTTAATAAGACAAATAGGTTGACCTTGAGGTTTTGAGTCATTTGTAATTGGATGAATTTTGATAACTAGACACTAGATAAGGATTTGGACACTATCATTGACTTTAGTATCCCTATGTAATTAGTAGTGTCAAGGGGGATAGAAAAAAAGTACTAATTTTAAGCTAATAGTGAATGATTTTATCAAGTTTTAAGATTTTTGTGTAGTACATGATACTTGGGTCATTAGAATGATATGGATTGAACTAAGAGATAAGAATTTAGGCATAATGAGATGGTGAATATGAGTCTTTTGGCAATAGGAAGGTCTAGAACTGAAGTGATGTAGGGGCATCCTATAAGGACCCCAAAGTTGATTCATTTTTATTTTAAGATAGTATATTAAGTGTCTAATAGGTAATAGAGGTCTTAAGTAGTCTTTGTGTGGAGTCTAGATAGTCCTAAGGTGCATAAAATTTGAATTTTGGCTTTTCCCACCAAAAACTCTTAAAGAATTTGAATCTTGTTAAGCCTTTTTGAGCAATTTTATCTAATCATGAAGGTGGAAGGATGTTACAACATATGTCTAAGGGGTTTTAAAACATTAGAAAGATCATAAAATGTTCATGAGTATAAGGTCATGGTTTTATATAGTTCATATTATGTGAAATAAAAAATGGCTCAATGTAACCTAAAGACCTCTATGGAGGAAAGGAACCAAGAATAAATTATGCATATTTTTAGGAGATAAAGGAGTCAGTTTTGGTAGTTATAACTTGGTATTCTATTCGAGGTAGGCAGAGGAAGGTGTGTGATCAGCTTTTGAAGGAATGAATTTGATGTTTTATTAAAATTTATGATAATACTATGCTCTGTATATTATAATAATTACTATGATCAAAATGTTTGATAAGGAATACTCTAAAATGTGTTATCTCTAATACATGTAATGAAATTGACCTATAGGGAATGCATATACAAGTAGGGTGTATACAAGGTATATGGAATAAGTTTCAATCAAGAAATAAATTACCTAATAAGTGTTATAATGAACTCATACATGTCTTGAATCCTATCACATTTGGGTAGAGATTGTAGACCTTCCTTTTGATCCAAAAAAATCCAAAAGAAAGCATCGACATGCATTGTAAGAGGTGATTGTTTGGATAGAGGTAATAAGAACTTGGATGGAATATGAGTAGAGACTATAGAGTTGATACTTTAGGATTGGGATAGGTGTGATAAAGGTTTCCAAATCCTATTAGCATTGGATAAAAGAAGAAACCATCATTTGAAAACCAAACTTTTAGAATAGTGCTCTAACATACCTTATAGACGGTATGTTGGCATCCTATGAATGCAAGATTGACATATAAAAGAGAAATAGAGGTAGAAGTGCAAAGATATAAGGATTTGGAAAGGTGTGATAGTTTTAGATATACCTTTATAAACTTATTAGACCCTTTGAAACCCTATACAAAATGTGTACAAACAAATTGAAAGCTCTTGGGTTCTTAACAGGGTCTGCAAGCCCTAATCTAGGGTTTGAGTTTAAAATTTCATTTTAAGAATATTACACCACTAAAAGTCTAAAAAATTTGGTCATCAAGAAGGTTTTAATACATGATAATATATTTTGGAGTTTTTAAGGTGTTTACATACAGCCATGCACATGTGGAGGAGATTGAGTTGACATAGAGATATAATAGGCCTAATAGGGGTCAATAG
This sequence comes from Torreya grandis, assembly GCA_037957365.1. Taxonomy (NCBI): domain Eukaryota; kingdom Viridiplantae; phylum Streptophyta; class Pinopsida; order Cupressales; family Taxaceae; genus Torreya; species Torreya grandis. Next base: position 3,595,717 of record JARHVA010000173.1, on the reverse strand, counting down.
AGAGCTAAAAGAGATTAAAAAGAGGTCTTATAATGGGAGTTTCATCTTGAAAATTCACTAAGAGTTAAATAAAAATAGAGGGTGTCTAAAATAGTTTATTTTTTTCAATTATCCTCCAAACTGATACATATAAAGCAAATAAGCCCAAAAATAGGGCTATAAGGACTGTGAGTAGTGTAGATAGAGTTGTGTTATGGAATGAGTTGAAACTTGGAAAGTTTTGATAGAGTTGATGAGTGGAAATAAAGGGTTAATGATACCCTTATAAGCATGACCAAGGTAATAAAAATAATAAGGTGATTAAGTGAATCTTAGTTTCTTGCATAATGAATGAATAAGAGAACCCTTAATAAGAAGTGGTAAACCATTATTCAAGAAGTGCATTTTGAGAGAAGGCATAGAGCGAGATAGTTTTTATCTAGGATCTACATCATTTTGGTATCATAGCTATAAAATATTATTAATGGATTGTGAAAAATATTAACATCATGTGTTTTGAGGTGAATTGTAAGATAGGGAACCAAGAACAGTGTTCCATGGAGAGAGTTAGCAGAGATGAAGATTTGGTCAAGAATATGATAGAACAAGTGTCACAATTAATTTCATCATTGGTCATAAGGATGGAGGCTATTGATGATGATCTCAAATATAGAGTATAGAGAGTAGTGATATAGGAAGGAAATAATAGTCATCAAGGTTAAGTAGCACCTTTTCAGCAAAGAATGAATGAGAGAGAAAATGGAGAGGTTGTTCAAAAAAGACCACATATGCAGGTAGCAATAGTTAAAGAAGGCATGTGAGTATAACACCATGTATGGGAGATTAGATCATTTTTAGGAAGTAGTTTAAGAAGATATGAAGGTACTATGAGAAATGGACCAAGACAACATTTTCAAGGATAATGTTGGCAATGCCATAGAGAGGGACATGAAGCAACATAGTGTCCATTGAATATTGGCATAAGTATGTAGCAACAAAATATAAGAGAAGTGAATGAGGAAAGAAGACAAACAAGAAATGAGTATTTACTCATGAGAATAATATTATTTCAACAGAGGAAGCAAGTCAAAGAGCCATCCCAAAGGAGAAGCTTATTCAAAAGTAGGTGCAAAGCAAAAGGTAAGGTTTGTAATTTAGTGATTGATGGAGGAAACACTAATAACATTATGTCTTTAGAGATGGCGTATAAATTAGGATTGAAGAGGATGCCACATCCAAAACCATACAAGGTTGCATGGGTACAAAAGGGACATCAAATCCTAGTAAGTGAGCAAAGTTGGGTTGAATTACATATAGGAGGATATAGAGATAAAGTCTTGTGTGATATTATGCCCATAGATGTTTGTCATTTACTATTAGAGGGTCCATGCCAATTTTAAAGGTAAGATATTCATGATGGTTAAGATAATACATAAATCATCAAGAAACATGGAGAGAAACACATTCTTGTCCTATTTAAAGGAGAAGAAAACATAAAAGATGAAAGGATAATGATGATGACAATAAAGAAATATTGGAGCAAATATATGGAAAGTTTGGGTTTGGTCAAGGGACTAAAGAGAGAAGAAAAGAAAAGATGTCTTGAGATGGTTAATATGAAGAGTTATGAGTCCACAAACATGGACATAAGAGAGGATGAAAAATAATACAAGGTGAAAATAGAGGTCATCAAGAGGTAGCAAAAGAGTGGTCTTTAAAAATAAGAGGACATAACACCTATGTGAGTGCTCAATAAAGAAGATAGACAAAAAAAGAAGGGCATCCAAGCCTATGAAAGATATGATAGTAGAATAGTAATAGAAATTACATTTGAGATGGATAAGAAATGGATTGGGAATGACACCAAGCAAGATAATAAGTTGGAAATTTAAGTGCCTAAGGAGGAAGCACAAGAGAGAGCCATGAAGGCTCCAAATTTTATTTCTAATGAGAAGTTTTGTGATATAAGTGCAGGTAAGGAGAAAACAATCATTAACCCAAATTTAGAACAAGTTAAGGAAAAGGAAAAGATAGAGGTGAATGAAAAACCTAAGGTGACTATGGAATCCAAGTAAGGAATGGTAGAAAAACTCAAATGCTTGAGAAAGAGCCTTGAACAAGAAATGAATGCCAATGAGTTGGGCAATATGCATCAGGCCCATGAAAGATAGTCAAGTGAATTTTTAGATAACCATGTAAGAGTGACAAATCAAAGAGATGGGATAGTGAAAATGAATACACAACCCTTACATATGTAGGAGATAGAGAGTAGTCATATTGGTGTTACACAAGATCAAACCAAGAGTCTACACAAGTATGAGGCATGCAAGGACCAAGAAGATGTTATACATAATGTGAAGTGGAAAAAATAAGAAGTATTAATGGAAGAAGAAGACTTCATATTTGTATTAGGAGTTTCTCATGGAAATAAGGATAAGGTGAATTAGTTTTTAGGAGTAAAAGAGTGGTATACACCTTCAAGGGAATAAGGAGACAACAACAACTATGTTTCTCTTAACAATTTTATTTCATGTTCATACATACTATTCAAGAAGATGAACCAAAGAAGGAATAATTATGGGGCCCAAGAAAATGTTAACCTATATGAGAGGCAAGTAGAATCAGATGCCTTATATAAAGAGGTTCATTGCACTCAACCAGGAGCATACACCAAGAACATCAACAAAAATCTATGGCAAACATTTTTTTCAACTTGGTAGTATGATGCAAGGACATCTTATAAGAACCCCAAAGTTGATTCATTTTTGTTTTAAGATATTATATTAAGTGTCTGATAGGTAATAGAGGTCCTAAGTAGTCTTTGTGTGGAGTTTAGATAGTCCCAAGGTGCATAAAATTTGAATTTTAGCTTTTCCTACCAAAAACTCCTTTTGAAGAATTTGAATCTTGTTAAGCCTTTTTGAGGACTTTTATCTAATTATGAAGGTGGTAAGATGTTACAACATATGTCTAAGGGGTTTTAACACTTTAGAAAGATCATAAAATCTTCATGAGTATAAGGTCATGGTTCTAAATATCTCATATTATGTAAAATCAAGAATGACGTAATGTAACTGAAAGACCTCTATGGAGGAAAGGAACCAAGAAGAAATTATGCATCTTTTTAGGAGATAGAGGAGTCAGTTTTGGTAGTTGTAACTTGGTATTCTATTTGAGGTAGATAGAGGAAGGTGTGTGATCATATTTTAAAGGAATGAATTTGATGTTTTGTTAAATTTTATGATAATACTATGCTCTGTATATTAGAAAAGTTTCTATGATCAAAGTGTTTAAGAAGGAAGACTCTAAAATGTGTTGTCTCCAATCCATGTAATGAAATTGCCCTGAAGGGAGCACATATATAGGCATGGTGTATACATGGTAAATGAAGCAAGTTTGAATCAAGAAATAAATTACATGATAAGTTTTATAATGAACTCATACATGTCTTGAATCCTATCACATTTGGGTAGATATTTTAGACCTTCATTTGGATCCAAAACAAAATCCACAAGAAAACATCGACATGCATTGTAAGAAGTGATTGTTTGGATAGAGGTAACAATAACTTAGATGGAATGTGAGTAGAGATTTTAGAGTTGATACTTTAAGACTAGGATAGGTGTGAGAATGGTTTCCAAATCCTAGTAACATTGGATAAAATAAGAAACCATCATTTGAAAACCAAACTATCAGAAAAGTGCTCTAACATACCTTACAGATTGTATGTTGGCATAACTATAAATGCAAGATTGATATATAAAAGAGAAATAGATGTAGAAGTATGGAGATATAAGATTTGAAAAGGTTTGAGAGTGTTAAATAGACCTATATAAACTTATTATACCCTTTGAAACCCTATAAAAAATGTGTATGATCAAATTGAAAGCTCTCAAGTTCTTAACAAGGTCTACAAGCCTTAATCTTGAGCTTGAGTTTCAAATTTCATTTTAAGAAGTTTACACCATAAAAAGTCTACCAAATTTGGTCATTAGGAAGGTTTCAATTAGTTATAATATATTTTGGAGTTTTCAAGGTGTTTACGTATGAAACGACACATATGGAGGAGACTGAGTTGACATAGAGGCAGAATAGGCGTAATAGGGGTCAACAGAGAGCTAAAAGGGATTGGAAAGAGGTCTTCCAATGGAATTTTCATCTTAAAACTTCACTAAGAGTTCAATATAAATATAGGGTGTCTAAAATAGTTGATTTTTTTCCAATTGGCCTCCAAACTGATCCGTACAAAGTAAATAAGCCCAAAAATAGGGCTACAAGGACTATGAGTAGTGTAGAAAGAATTGTGTTAAGGAATGAGTTGAAACTTGGAAAGTGTTGGCAGAGTTGATGAGTGGGGAGAGAGGGTTAATGATACCCTTATAATCATTATCAATGAAATATAAACCATAATTTCATTAAGTGAATATCAGTTTCTTGTATAATGAATGAACAAGAGAACCCATAACAAGAAGTGGTAAACCATTATTCAAGAAGTGCATTTTGAGAGAAGGCATAGAGTGAGATAGTTTTTGTCTAGGATCTACATCATGAAGGGTAGATCATTGATTGATATTTGTGAAATGTATAAGACTGAGATGCTATAAATTATTGAGTTTTAGTATCTACATTCCCCCTCCTTTAATCTAGTAATGCATAAGGATGAAATTACTGGGTTAAAGGAAAGAAATGCATATTGGATGTGTATAACATACCTTGTATTTGATTGAGACCACCTTGAGTTATTTTATTGTGTATGACCTATAAATAAGAGCATGTTGTATTATAAATTAGTACATATAATATGAAATTTTAAATAATTGAAATGTTTTAAAAGAAAGAGAGTAAAGGAGTACACCTATGTGTCGGTGCAACCATGTTGCCTCTTGATGTTTTGAATTGGTAATGATGATTATTTATGAAGCATTTAATCTAGAAGAGATTCATACATGAACCTTTATAATTTTAAGAGGGATATTATAAGGTATTATGCCACTAATCTAGTGTAAGGATGAGCTGTGACATGACCTTTGAGATCATTATATCTCAATTGCATAACTCAAGTGTGAATATATATAATCTAGTGAGGGTGAATGATTTAATCAACTCATCCTATAAATATATAAATATGGTGAAGTTAAATGGTTTTATCACTTCAACCCGTAAAATGAACCAATTGTTGTTGCAAAAAAGGCTCAATAATAATACATCTTGGTGTAATCAGTGCATCCTTGTGAGTACTATATTTGATATGTTTTAAATTTGTTGGTATAATAACATGGAATATTCACCTCTAATATGTTTGATTTGGAGTATATGTGTCATAAATCTAAAAAAAATTGTTTTAAATCTATGTAAAATCAATATAATGTGTAGGATTCTAACCCAAGTGTATATCTAAATCATGAAACTAACTAAATATTCGTACAAGTGTGGAGGTCATGTATTTATGACATGCCCCCATTGAAGTCTGGAGATACTTAGTAAGTGTATAAGTATGGAGTTCATGTTTTTATGATGTTTCCTTGTTAAAATATGGAAACTTTGAATAGTGTATAAGTCTGGAGATCATGTTTTTATGACATGCCCCCACTGTAATCTAGAAACTATGAAAATGTGGAGGTCATGATTTTATGACAAGCCCCCATTAATATGCCCATCCTTTTGAGGTGAGGAAAATATAATCTAGTACTTACCTTACCTCAAAATGATAAGGTAGTTGTATAATATATGTATGAATCATGTAACATAAAGGGATAACATGTCGAAGTAGATATATCAATTAAGCTCGTAGTATGTGATCACATCAAGTCATAAGATGAATGATATAAATCATGAAAGTATTTAGATATTAACATTACAAGATCAAAAAAAAAATCAATCACATAGACAAGAGCACTCAATGTAATTCAAAAGAATGGTCCAAGGATACCTCACACAAGGGGCATGTCAAATGCCACACATTCGAAAGGGATGACATATTTAAATGTCTAAGCAACATACAATGGCACAAATTTTAATAGGTAAGGAACATATTCAAATGTTTCAAAAACAAGATAATAACAAGGAATGAAATAAACTCAAAGAAGTGATAATGTGAATATACAAAGCATAAGTAACCACAATAAACATATTATATATGTGTTAGCAAAAAACATTATGTAGTATAACATTTCAAGTTCACTATGAAAGATATGAACATGCATATAGAAAAGTGTAATGATTAGTATATAAGCTCAAACATGATAATGCATAAATGATCATAAAATATATATAACCTATATCAATCATGATCAAAGGAGTATGTCTCCCCAACTTACTATATGATGTAGGTAGAGGAAAGGTTCAACATCTAAATTTGCATAGATCATGCGTCTAGGTATGCATGTATTATACTAAAATATGTATGAAACATATGTGTATATAGAAAGGAATCATATGCTATATAATAACATAAATAAAACAACATAGTTTCCAAGGAGCTAACAAACCATGAGAATGTCGAATATTTTTTATATTTTTGGAATACTTTTTTTTGAAATTTTTGATGTTTTTGTATTTTTTGGGAATATTTGAAAGGAAAAGGAAATCCTATGATCTCATCCAAGGGATGCTCATAGGCATATCCAATCCCAAAATATAGTATATGAAACTCATGGTATTGCCAAGGAGCATGTATAGGTGTCATATATGGATATGAAAAATTTATTGTATCATGTCTACATATAATAGGACTCTGTGGTCATGAAAAACAATAAAAGGATTAAGAGTTCATGAAACCCATATTTTAGTGCTCCATAGTTTATTTAGAGTAGCTATAATTGGAACATGTTTAGTTGCTCTAGGTAACTGAGTATATAGTGTAAGTGTAGATGAACATTCTTTAGAATCCACTATGTGTCTCTGGTGTAAAGGCCAAGTTTGGGTCATCAAGGAAAGGATATTGCATGTTACTTACCCTTTTGTGGAAGATTAACCTTAATAGGTTTTATAATTAGATGTCTTGGAATAAAATTATCCTATTCAAGTGGATGGGTTATCAGTCTGGATTGCACCACTAAAGTAGTGGTGTTTCATACCTACCTCATCCAATTGACACAATGGGATCACCTGTAGGATTGGGTAGCCTATTGAGTGAGATGAACCTCTAGTTTTGGGGCTAACTCCCCTAATGCACCATCTAGGATTAGTTTCTAAACCTATGAACTTGATGAAAAAGGATAGAAAAATGAAAAAAAAAACCTAAGCTATGTGAGGTGATGCACCAACATGTTGTATCCACTATATTTGACTCTTCAATAACATTTGTGAATAAGACAAGGACTAGTGACTAGACCACTCTCTCCAAGAGACTCCTAAGCATCAATGCTTCACATGAAGGCTATGTTAGATGATTAAAATTTGAGGGTGATGAATGGGAGGTCTATTTTCATGACACTGCCAATTAGATTATGCACCAATCACAATCACCAACACTTTCACACACCATATGACCTGTTTAAAATAATCTCCTCACAACTAGGTGAGAACAAGGAACTATAAAGGAAGATAAGACTCAATCACTTGTGCAAATCAATAATTATATAAAACACTAAGCTAGTATAGATAATATGAACTAGTCCTTATATTTTCCAGAGGTTACAAGGCATAATTTGGGTAGAGTTTCTTCATACCCAGCTGAGGGATGCATACAATGGACTTTGAGCCTCCATTTATAGTACAAAAGAGGGAAAGAGAGGAATAATGTGGCATGTAAGTGTGGAGAAGAATCCATAATGACCCTCATTTAATTGAAAATTAGTTACAAACATGCATAAGGATTAGTAACAACTTTATGACCTATCCCATGCATTGCCTTGGCTGGTTAATAGTCTTCAATGAGGTCTTAGGCATAGAAGTATGGTGGATAGAAGCTAATTAGTATTGGCTGAGCTCATTCAAAGTGTGAGAATTCCAACTTGGTCAACCACCTATCCTTTTAGTAGTTATAATGGTATGATATGGTCTATCTTGGCCTTAATGAAGCCTCAACTAGCCCACCTCTCTTTTTGCATGTCAATAAGGCTTAAAAACTACCATGTTCTCCATAATGGACATGATATGCCTGATCAAATACATGAATAGTTAAAAGATAATTAATGGTTCCCAATTCACCCTCTTAGCATCTTTAGACATTAAGAGACATCTCCCTTAGTTGACCAAATAGGCCTATTAGGCAACTAGGTCTAGTCACTTGGTGCTAGTTACTTGGATGGACATGAGACTTGCACAAAACCTTAATAATTGGTTAGTGAGCATGGTTCAAGACTAAACAAGAATCTTACACCATGGTTCATGCCTTTTAGATAGTGCACACTAGTAATTCTTTCTTACCTAGGTGACTAGGTCATCCTTCACTAGCACCTCTAGACTACCTCTTTAGTCTAGGACTATAGAAGCACTTTTAGGAGAAATTTAGTTTTTCTTATACCTAATAAGGTAAAAAAAAATTCAAATCACCCTCCTAAATGATCTAAAATTGTCCATCTAACATTGTACCTTGAAATTACCATAAAACCTTGAAAAAATAGGGTACTTGGTGTATCTATATAGGTGTGCCTATAATTCAGTGGCATGACCAAGACTTTATCAGAGTTTACAATGTGTTTTAGGTGTTTCCCAAACTAAACTATGGAATTTGGATGCATTTCCCTCCAGTTCTCCTCCATTGGGTTCTTAGTAGGGTCTAAGAAGGGTTTTAGTGGCCTACCATCTTAATAATGGTTCATAGAGTACATGCCTTAGATTGAAAAATTAATGCCATGAATATTGAGCACATAGACCCCCTAAAATATACCTAATAAATTTTGGTCCCATGCACGTTGTACAGTGAGATATGATTAAAAGTTTGCAACTTTTGAGTCTTCACTAGGCATTCTAGGTATGATAATAATGTAATAATCATTCATAGAGATACCCCCTGGAAGTAACTCTCTCTACCCTAAATAGTAAGTGAATAAGGGTCTCTAAATTCCCCTAAGATCACTGGGCCCCATGCATATTTCCATTTAAGATATGAGCATTTAAATTGGGAGTTCAAAATGGTAGAGTGGGATGATGGAGCTTGAGGGAGTTAAGCCAAATTGATAATTCTCCTACTTTCTTCTACCTAAAACACCTTCTTCATGACCTATAATATCATCATATATATTTTCATGGCCTTAGGTCTACCTAGGGAGTTTTAATATGTCATAAGGATGAAATTGGGGTTTTGAGAACTTAAGGAGGGTTTTAGGCCCAAACTAAGCCTCAAGACCTTAAACCACCTATAGGTGCATCAATGAGTTAAAGGTCATCTTAGCACCTTGTTATATTCAATTATAATATTTTGCACAATCTCACAACTACTCAGACTCCTATCTCTGTACTTCTTACCTTCTAGGTCTACCATGACCATCCTTGGCTCAACATGAGTGTTGGACTAGTTGATGTCAGAGACTTGAATGGTCTATATCCCTCTTTTTTTATTGTTAAAAGAGTTAGGGATCTCATGTAATGTGCTATCAGAGTTTGAAAAAACTTCTTGAATTGGGTCTCCCTTAACTCTACCATCAAAACTCACTCTAGAGTCATACACATAGGCCTGTGTGTCATGAATGCTCAATCATGCCTAGATAACTCTCTCAATCTTGATTCTATTTTTAGAGATCTTGAGGATTGTATGGATGTTATGCACTAACATGAGATCATCCTTACATAGTTTTTTTCCTTTGTCATTCAAACCAACTTAGGTATATCATATTTCTAGGTAGACTTGTATGCACTGAGCTGATCGTATATGCCTGAGCTAGCTTGTTTGGCTATCCCTTCATGTCTCCTTTGCCTTATATTATTTATATTCTACTCCTTTACTTAAGTCCCTATTTCATATGTATATGGAATCCATTCCCAGAGTTGGAGACAACCTGTCTCTAGTTTTGTAGGTGATGGTTTGAGGAATTTGACTGCAAATGGAGTCCTTCTATAGGTACATGAATAAGAGAAGGGTTTATACACCTTGTTAGGGACCTATTTAACCTTCCTTGAACCTCAATAACCTTTTAAAATAGTCATTTAAAAAAATATGTGGCCTTTTATTGCATTTTCCTAGGTTCAATTGTGGGTGGTGATTTGGGGGAAACTTCTTGAAGGTTGGGCCTGAAATTGACCTTCTCAGCACTGTCATTGGCCTATTCCATATGTATAAATTTTAACTGAGCTTATTTATTCTCATAGTTCCATGGATTTTCATGGCATTGTGTAACTTTTGACCTTCCATGGCATAAGCTTGGGCATAAGGGATTAAAATTGTAGGTGGTGATTACAAAGTCCTATAAGAGTTGTGATTTTGAAAGCCAAAGCTCGTCAAGAGGTGAAAATGGTGTGATGAAGTCATTACATAGTAGATGTCTTTTAGGAGACCTCAAGTGGACTGTTACTCCTCATCCAATACCATATATTAAGAACCTAAAGATATTTATCTATATACTCAAAAAAGTAATGCATTGGAGATGGTGAATTAGGCATCTTGAGGGAGAAATTAAAACCTAGGATTTCACAAAAACCTTAAACCTTGCTAAAAGGATTATGAATGCACTTGGAGCGAGTTTATGGGTTTTGGCCTTGAGGGTCATAAAGAAGCTTATTTATTTTGAGAGATGGGCTCTTCCATATGCCTAAAATACTTTTGAAACTTGAAGACTACACCAATCATACTTTCATCCTAAAGATTGATTGTCATGAAGATAAGTTAAATCATGCTTGAAGTTTGTTTCCTTCCTTCCTTCACATGGTTTGTGTTAAGAAGATTAAATGGGTTATGTTTTGATCAAATGGTGACAAAATGAGATATGTGAGGAACTTGAAGGAAGCCATGAAACATTTCACTAGTCATTTTCATTCTCTACTCCTTCATGGAGCATAGAAACTCTTGTAGATGACATGCAATATGTCAACCCAAGGAGATTATGTGTTGATATGTACTTGAAAGTACTATGCAAACATGCTCAAATGGGCATAAAACATTAAACAGGCCTTTATATACCTTTATTTATGCTCAAGATATCACAAGGATCTCAAAATTTTCATTACTTTACCTGTAGCTGAGCTTATGGGGTTTGCAAAGGGCTTAAGACCACCTAGAGGTCTTAGTGATTGTTCATAATGCTCAGGGCCCTAATCTAAAAAATAATGCCACTAATTTCAAGCCCACTAAGGTCCCCACCTCTAGCTAAGAGATTGGGATATGACTCCCCCTGTATAAATTTTATCATCTATATTAAACTAGTCCTTGTAAGTTTGCCAAGGGTTCGATTGAGATCTTATTGCCATTTCTACCTTTCTCTACACATGTGAAACATGAATCCTTATCTAAGGTGGCTACAGAGACTCTCCATGAAGTGTCTAAATTTATTCTAACCCTAAACATACTATGTAGGTTTGTACAAATCTAAAAACACCTCTAAAACATCATTTTCCTACATTTTCTTAGGTTTGAGATATTTAAAAGCCATTGGTGGGCAAGAGGATGAAATAATGAGTCAAAGATGCTTTCAAAATATGAAGTATAGATGGAGGGAAGTTGAAAATTCATTTTTTCACATGTGTGAGCCCCTTTATGGTGATGGGAATGGTTTGACCCCTAAAACAACTTCTTTTTGTATATAAAACCATCCTAGAAAGGTATTATGATGACACTAAGGCCATTTTTTAGGATTTTAACTCTTGATAATGTCTCAATGAGGTCTTAGAGGTCATAAAAGTAAAATATTCATGGTATAGACCCCCTTTAAAAGGTAGAATATACATAACTTCAAATGAAATATCAATTTAGGGAAATAAATACTTTAACGTCTACTAGATAACCTTATGGTATGCTAAGGCTTACACAAGAGTCATCATCCTTTTCAAAATTTCCCCTAATATCCTAAATTCTACCCCCATTTATTTAGTTTCTTGGTATGTTCAACTGAACATGTGACTAGTTATAGGTTACATTAAGTCTTGTTATATAATCTTATAAAACATTAGCACAAGATGTTATCTTAAAATAACTTCAAACAATATGAGATGGGACCACCTCGACACTTTTGACATTACTCATTACTTAACTTCTTAAGGATAAATTACATCTTTTTTGGCTGTCAAGACACTTAAAAGACACAAGAAGGTGACCAAGGCTAATCTTAGGTGTTCATTAGGCATAGTTTAACCCTTTCTAAGCCCAAGGTTAGAATGAAGTTAACATCACTAGTGATTTTAAAGGGTTGACTTGCCTACTAGTCAAGAGGATCTATAATTTCTTGCAAAATAACCATGACTTAGTTGAAAGACCTCTTTAACTGGGCTGACACTTCATGTTTAACACCTTGAAAACCTTAAGGACTACAAAAACCTCACAAGACACACAAAAAGACACAAAGGAACACAACAAATAAAAACAACTAAAAAGAAACAAGATAACCAAACAAATAACTAACAAAACCCTTGTGCCACAACACTTGAAAGAAAGGAGACCTAAACTACTATGTATAAGGATAGTATATGATTTTTAATAACAATACTTAAGGAACATCCCATTGATAGGGATAGGGATTTCTTCACCATTCAACCTTGAAAACTGGAATGCGTTATACTCCTTGCATCTAGTGATAGTGTAAGGTCTACTCCATAGGCTATCCAACTTTGAGTGCTTACCTAGTTTATCTTGATCTTCATCCCACTTGAGTACAATATCACCTTGTTGGAAGGTCTGTGAAGAAGATCACTTATACATTGACCTATTCAATTGATCTTGATGGGACCAGATGTAATGCATAACATCATCTCTTGTTTCTTTCATCTCATTCAATTCATTCATCCTTACTTCCATGGCATCATTCTCCATTAGCTCAAGTTGATGTGTAAGTTTCAAGGTTGGTAGTTGAGTGATATGGGTAGCCTTGCTTATTTTCCATAGATAAGAAGGTATTGATAATGACTAGTATCTCTCTTGGGAGTGATCTTATCTTCCCACAGGGTTATCCTCGATTTGGTATGCCACTCCCTCTGATTGTCCTCCATAGTTCTCTTTATGATTTTGATTAGGTTATTATTGGTGGATTTTACAAGTCTATTTCCCTGTGGATAGTAGTTTGAGGAAGTGTTGAGATAGAAACCATATCTAAAATCCCAATCACTCACCCTTGCACTACTGAAAGCTAGTGCATTATATGATATGATGGTGGAACTGATCCCAAATCTGATTACTAGGTTATCATAAAATTCCAAAACTAAGTTTTCATTTGCCTCCTTAAGGGCTACTACCTCCACCCACCTAGTGAAGTAGTCTGTAGTAGTATAAAACCACTTGTGTATTGCACTAGATGGAGGGTTTATCATGCCTACAAAATCTAGGCCTCACTACATGAAAGATTGCTCCACTTAGATGGGTTTGAGAGGCAAGACAACTAGTCTTTATTTCCTAGTGAACATGGAAAACTTTTGGCATTTCCTAACCCAATCATGAGATTCCTTGAAAAATCTTGTCCAAAAGTAGCTCGATCTTATTATCCTTGTTGTTGTAGTCTAGGCTACAACATGTCCTCTTATAAGACCATGATGAAACTAATCTAAAAGCTTGTCAACCTGGCTAATCTCCACACACATTAAGAGAATGCCATCAATATCCTTTTTAAATATAAATCCATCAACTAAGACATAAGGGATTTATTTCATCCTATAATACCTTCTTCTTTCCCTATCTAGGCTTATAGGACATTCTCCTATTTGAAGGAGTCTTACCATGTTTTGAGTCCAACTGGGAGAGGGTGTAGGTACATCTTCTTGGTGATAATTTTACATTGCCAAAACCACATATTTTACCTCCTTCATATATGCTACCAAGTGTTCACATAGTCCTCTACCCCTTATTAACTTGGTGACCTTCACTTCTATGTCATATGCCATATATCTAGTCACCCAACCTGCTCTCTTTTCACTCAAATCCTTGTTAAGAATGAAGTCCTTGATACTAGGGTGAGTCACCATGACATATATTTTGTTCTTGGACACCATGTGTCTATATTTTTTGAGACCTCTCATGATTAAAAGCACATATTTCTCCACATAGGTGTACCTATATTCATATCCCTCCAATGCTTAACTAAAGAAGGATATGGGTTACTCAAGGCCCTCACTATTTTGTTTCATCAACATGGAAAAAATGGTGTCATTTATTGAGAAGGCATACAAAAATAGGTCTCTTGAGAAATCAAGGTTGAGAAGAGTGGGTGCTTGGTAAATGTCATGTTTAATGGATTCAAAGCTTCTCTTTTCCTCTCTATTCAATGCAAAGTCTTTATGCTTCTTGAGCATAGAAGTCAGAGGTCTTACTAACTCAAAAAACCTATGGATAAACCTCCTAATGAAATTAATCTTACCTAGAAAGCTCTGCAGTACCTTCTTATGCTTGGGTAGTGATAGAGCAAGGATTTCACTTATCCTCTCAAGGTTTATATACATGCCTTATTTTGACATAATGTAGACTAAAAGTCTACCCTCATAGATTGTAAAAATGATTTTTTTGGGATTCAAAAAGACCCCATACTTCTTACATCTATCAAATATCATCCTTAGATGTGTTAAGTAGTCTTTGGCATCCTTGGAAAAGATTATGATGTCATCAAGGTAGATGAGCACTATCTCATTGATGAGTCCTTGGAAGGCTACATCCATTGTCCTTTGTAAGGTGGACCCTACATTGGATATCCCAAAGGGCATCTTCTTTTAAGCATAAGTGACCCACTTAGTTGTGAAAGTACTCTTTTGTTGGTCCTCCTCCTTTACTAACACTTGATTGTACCCTGAGTATCTATCAAGGAGAAATGATGTAAACTTGTAACCTTTTGAAGAATCTAATTCATGGATGTAAATGGGTAGTGATCTCTCAATAACACCTTTTGAGGTCCCTAAAATCTAGACATAACCTTATCTCCCCATTCTTCTTCTTCACAGACACAAGGTTAGACATCCATGAAGAGTGTTTGATGGGGAAGATGATGTTGGACTCAATGAGTTTAGTCAACTCTTTCTTCATGAGGAATTCAGTCTAGGGGTTTAATAGTCTTTGATTTTATCTCAAAAGTTTAGAACTTACCTCCAATTATATAGTATATTGGGACAAAATAGGGTAAAACCCATTCAAATCATTGTATTCTTAAGCAAAGATGTTTGCACATTCTTGACACAATTTTATGAAGGTTTCCTTTTCTACCCTTGTGTTCACTTTGCCTAATTTGAGTAGCCTATCCTTAAATATGGTGAACTTATCATAATTCTCTTCCTTGGTTGACATGATAATTTTATCTTTCTTTAACTGATCATCATCATTGAAGATGTTTCCTAGAGTCACTAATCTTGTGGATAGTTTGTTTGTTCTTAATTGAATAATCTAGTCACCATATTGTTATTGAAGTTTGCATTGGTTTCTTGAGTATAATTATGCCTCCTACTACTAGAAACATGCTATTTTCCTATCACTATTAAAGACATTCCAGTTGACTTCATTATGAAGCACTTAGGGTTTGCAAACTACCTTGATTTGTGACTAATATTTCATGTCCTTGACCCCTCTTGGGATGTCATATTATGCTCTTATAGCTACCAACATGTCTGTATGTTGATTGGCCTCTCTTGTGATTGAATGGATGTCAAAGGCCTCAAATTCTTCTAATAGGTCCAAAATCCTATGCTTATATGCCTTTAAGAGTGGATTTTTGAATAAATTCTACCCTCTCACCTGATGTACTATCAATTCAGGATTTCCCATGGATTATAGTAGATTAATACCTCTCTTCCTTTCCCACAATAGCCCATGAATGAGAGCCTCATACTCTATCATCTTGTATGTGCAACTATATTTGAACCTTATGGCATAAAGATATCTTTGATTAGAAGGAGAGAAAAGCATGACACCTAATCCACTTCCATTCTTTCACCTAGATCCATCAAAGAACAAAATACACACTCCATCATTATATTGGCTTGGTTTAGTAAGTGAAGGTATGACTACCTCCTCTTCATGTATATAGTATATCCACAAGCCTACTTCTTCAATGCTCTTATATGGATCATAACCATGATTATATGCCCCCCACTTATCAAAAAGTAAGTTTGGTATGCCTTCAAGTGGCTCAATCAACTCTTGATCATTAGGGTGTTCATATTTATCAATGATAGTACAATTAACATTAGATATATTAGGCATGTAGGGATATAAATGGAACCTAGAGATAGGATCGGACTTGATGGTGACCTTGGTTCTATACCTAATTCTAAAGTCCATATGACACCAATTGGAAGATAGATAGCCTCATATCTTAGCAGTGAAATACCTAGACAAACATAAAGAAAATAAGGGGGAAGATCAACCACCATAACATATTGGGATATGGTATAATTAGGACAAACAACTAGGACAATTTTTAGATGTTTGAGTATACCAAAAATCTTAGTAGGAGATCCATAGAGTTGTAAGACTCCTATAGAATTAACATCATACCTTAACCCCAACTTGTCTATTATAAGTTTAGGCATGACAAATGTACTAGCCCCACTATCTATAATACAATTATGTACTAAGGAGTCTCTTATTATGATAGAAAGATAGATATCAGGGGGTTTATTTACCTTATCTAGTTGGGGCTCATTAGGTTGAGTGGTATTGGTTAGGACTACACTTACTTTTTTTGCCTACTTGTCTAAGATGTGAAGTTTGGATAACTCTTCTTAGAGGAGATCCATTTTTCTCAGGATAAATAATATGTACCATATTAGTATGGTAACATGATCCTTCTATATCTAGTCCACAATCTTGATACAAAGGCTAGTAACCTTTTTAGGAGCAACAATACTACTTGTAGTTTGGGTGAACTGAGGTATGAATGGAACTTTGTTATTCTAACCCTTCTCATTTTGAACCTTTTGAATTGGTGAAGTTTTAGGGGTTGTGTATTGTCCATTAGTCTCTTAAGGTGGTTGAGATGATGGATAAGTTGTTCTTCCATGTCTAAGTCATCACTCACTATTATTTTCTTAGCCTTTGTATTAGCCGTAATAGTACTGCCCACCTTAATTACACCCCCAAGCTGATTGACTACACATTATTCAAAATAATTTTCTCCTTCTTGGTGGTTAGAAAAGGTAGTCTTTGGTTGTGTCTAACCGCTACTCATTCCTTATTGATTTTATATTTTAGATTGAGTCATGAAGGGGATCCCTCCAAGTTACATTAAAGGGGCTTATTTGTATTATGTAGGAGGTTATCTGTCTTGCATAGGATGAGCTTGATTATACTACATAAGAGAATTTTGACAAGCACCCTAACTTGTACTAATTGAAACTTCATAATACTACCCCCATTGTGTATACCATTAGCCTTATTGAGCATAATTGTTTTGAGTAGGAACTAGTGCTTTAGAAGTGTTGGTAGAATTCGGATTGAAACTATTATAGGGACTTGATTGAGTGATCTACCCTTAACCTTGTGGATTAGGTTATTATGGAGGCTTATTAAATTGATAAAGATAATATGGAGCTTGATAAGGATCTTGGTATGGTTTTTTGAGGTAGAATTTGTCAGGGAATCCAAGAACAAACACACTTGTTCTGATCCCACTTGTTAGGATCTTTCTCCTCAAAAAGAGCACAATATGATTACCAAACTTAAGCAATTAAACATGCGGAAATATACTAGAAACACAAGTAACTATAATTCACCAATAGCACAGAATATGAGAGACAATACACTATCTTGTATTAACATTTGTACATAAAAGAATACAATAAAGAGCTGCCACACTCTTCCACATTATAGAGGCTTCCCACACCTCAAGTGTACAATTATTCTTCTTCAAAACACTCTCCTACCAAAAACGGTCCCAACTCACAACTCACACACAGAACTGGTGTTCACCTCTCCAACCAGTCAGTAATAACCCTGCCAATACACCTAGCACTCTATAGTACTTCAAGTAGATCTCCCATGAACCTGTAACCTGAAATTCAATAGACCATACTTACAATGGAAGGATCTTCCTTGCCTTCCTTTCTAGCTCATTAGTGAAACTAGGAGAAACACACACTTTGTTCTCTTCACTAGCACACTTTACAATACATGCCAATGGGTCTATAAATAGATCCCAGAGTTAAACAATAACTTAGACTCTTAGTTTGCTATAATTATCCATGCAACTCAAGGCTTGAAATAGCCTTTACATGCAAACACTTTGTTCACTAAACTAACTATTCGTGCAACGAATAGTTTTGGAACACACAGGCGACCGATGTCGGTCCCTACTTGCCTGGTGCTGACTGACGTTGGCTAACTTCCTACCGACGCCGGTTGCCTTCTGCACTGATCATGACCGACATCGGTCATGCTGCCGATGTTGGTGCTTTTGGGTCTTTAGCAACCTCTTTTTTTTGTTTGTCTGCAACAAGTTGAAGATTTTAGCTCCATAACCTAACAATCTCCCACTTGGAGATAAACAGTTACAACTGTACCTGTACCTATACACCATCTAGTTTGTTCCCTTGGCTCTGTATCCCTCTTCAAGATCACTCTTGAAGACCAACCACCACAAATCCTATAGTACAACTCTGTCATCCAAATCACCTGCCACATCCACATCTACAAACCATGTAGAAAATAACTTAAACCTGCATAGCATGTGCACCTACTGCTGGTCGCTCTAAGAATCCACTGAACTTCCCTCTAATGCTTCTTTCCCGGATTGGCTCCAAACTTGTGACAACTCCCACTGCTTGGGAAAACTCAGGTCTAGTACATACCATGCACTTAACCTCATTATGTGAATCAAGACACTATTCTGTGAACTGTCCAACCATCGACGTGCTAACCGGTCTCACACAATCATCCTGAAACAAAGTCAACATGTGACCTTCCATGTCTCTAGAACACACTCATGCCAAAGAACCTTGCTGCTCCCAGATTCTTCATGACACACCTCTGAACTAGCTTTACCTTTAGTTTAGTAATACCTTGTATATGTAACCCTGCAACAAGCACATCATACAGTAATAGGATAATGTAGCTAATATTATCCAACCTGGTAAAGAGAAACACAATGATCAAACCTCCATTGCCCTGCAGCTTGTACAAGACCATATACCCTGGCCTACCATCTCACATATCCATTTCTGCTCTTCTTCATCTTGAACATCCATTCATCTCTCAGTGCTTACATCCAACTGGCAACTCCATCCAAAACTCTTGTTTGGTTCTCCTCTAAGGAATCACATCCTCCATCCATGCCAAGCTCCCACTGTTTCCTGGATCTACCTGTTCTGCTTCTTTAACAATTTCCTAGTTCTTTACCATAAGTGAGCAACAAGTAGTGTAAAGAAGGGAAATGACAAATTTGAGGCTTACCTACCCTTTAAGTCCTCCATATGGGTGCTTGATACTCCTTGACAGCTTGCTGTCCACCCAAAATTCATCTCAGTGACTGATGCCAGTCACATTCCAGTCTGCACCCAACCGATGTTGGTTCCCTACGACTGCCTCATCGCCGACATCGGTTCCCCCTTGCCGACGCCAGTGTTTATCTGTCTTGAGTCACTGATGTCGGTCTGCACATAGCTGATGTCAGTCCCTGTCTGGATGTCGACACTGATTTTCCTGCCGACGTTGGTCTCTGTGTTTTGCTTGTGAAACTGACTTCTACCCGTGAGATCCTTTTAGATCAAACCCTTGTCCAAATCACCCTTGCTCTACTCAGAATTCATCTACTCCTTATGTTGAACTCTGTCCATCACCTTCTCCTTGAAAACCAAGGCTTTCTTGTTCTTGTCACTAACATTAGATTCCTCAAGAAACGTTACCTTCTTCTTCTTCATACAGAAACCTTGATCTATGCTCTTCAAATTTGAAAGCATACCCTTTGACTCAAGAACATGCATCTCCTTCTTATTCATGTGACGAAGCCTATTAAGCCACATCTTCGAATCTACAGTTGAAGTAGATAACCTAGAAAGAGAATCATTAATACAAGTAGATAGATAAAGCGTACCTACTTTTTTACCTCTTGCTACAACAAGTGCACCCTTGGTAACCTTCCAAGAGTCCACTGTGAGAGTTACTGTGCAACCCTCATCACCCAAACTTCTTACAAAAATCAAATTCTACTCCAGAATTGGGACATGCATGACCTCCTTTAACACCCATGTTTTACCTGTCTGCAATTTTAGTTTCACTTTCCCTTTGCCAACCATCTGACAAGGCTTACCATCCCCTACACAAATTTCTCCAAAGTCTCCCTAGACATACTCATGAAAAAATTCCCTATTTGGGGATGCATGAAAAGATGCACCAGAATCTAAAACCCTAGATTCTACTTTATCCAAAGAACATACCAGAGCATCTCGTGCAATGAAATCCACAACATCTACTTCTTCCTCATGTCCATGCTGATCTACTACCAACCAACAATCTTTCTTTTCCTGCTATTTCTTTCCATATCTCTAGTAGGTTATTCTACCATACCTGAACTTGGACCTCCTGCTATTAAACTTCTCCATTCGTAGCTTACTGTCTTCTACCATTGCTCTACTCCCACTCAAACAGAAACCCCTATGAGTAACATGTAATCAACACACACTAACCAGATCTAATCCAACCTGTTAGTATCCCAACCAAAAGCTTTGATACTAGTTGTCAGGGAATCCAAGAATAAACACACTTGTTCTGATCCCACTTTTTAGGATCTTACTCCTCAGAAAGAGCACAATATGATTACCAAACTTAAGCAATTAAACATGCAAAAATATACCAGAAACACAAGTAACTCGAATTCACCAATAGCACAGAATATGAGAGACAATACACTATCTTGTATTAACATTTGTATAGAAAAGAATACAATAAAGAGCTGCCACACTCTTCCACATTATAGAGGCTTCCCACACCTCAAGTGTACAGTAATTCTTCTTCAAAACACTCTCCTACCAAAAACGGTCCCAACACATAACTCACACACAGAATTGGTGTTCACCTCTCCAACCAGTCAGTAATAACCCTGCCAGTACACCAAGCACTCTATATCACTTCAAGTAGATCTCCCATGAACCTAAAACTTGCAATTCAATAGACCATACTTACAATGGAAGGATCTTCCTTGCCTTCCTTTCTATCTCATTAGTGGAACTAGGAGAAACACACACTTTGTTCTCTTCACTAGCACACTTTACAATACATGCCAATGGGTCTATAAATAGATCCCAGACTTAAAAAATAACTTAGACTCTTAGTTTGCTATAATTATCCATGCAGCTCAAGGCTTGAAATAGCCTTTACATGCAAACACTCTGTTCACTAAACTAACTGTTCATGCAACGAACAGTTCTGGAACACACAGGCGACTGACGTCAGTCCCTGCTTGCCTAGTGCTGATTGACGTCGACCGACTTCTTGCCGACACCGGTTGCCTTCTACACTGATCATGACTGACGTCGGTCATGTTGCCGATGCCAGTGCTTCTGGGTCTTCAGCAACCTCATTTTTTTGTTTGTCTGCAACAAGTTGAAGCTTTTAGCTCCACAACCTAACAGAATTTTCTGCCTCTCCAAGGCCACTATCTTATTGCTTAGTGCCTTGAGAAGCCCTTTAAGTTTAACCAATCTATCTTCTTGACTATCATCTACCGAGTCATGGTTAGTTGGCATAGATATGTGGGTAATGGTAGGCATAGGAGGTTGTATCTATGGGAACAAAGGCACAAGGTGTCTTGGTGTAGGTTTTTTTGATTGTATGAGATAGTTTTTTGACCTTGTTTCCACTTCATAAACATTAGGCAGCGTGTTCCCACCCATGGATTATATCATGACTATTAAATCAAAATTGAAGGCTATAAAATAGTAAAAAAATGCATAATTAGGTGTGGGTATAACTAATGTTGGGATCATATCCCAAGTTTTCTGAAACCTATAGTTAAAGTTCACCATAATCTCTTAAGGAACCCTTTTGATTGTGGTTAATTGTTGTTCCACTAGAGTTGAGTGGTCACTTATATCCTTAAAATGTTTGCATAGGTTCTCCCCAAACTCATCCAAAGTGTTGATAGATGTAGGAGCTATAACTCTATACCATTTAAGTGACTTACCTCTTAATGAAGTATCTAGTAGCCTCATTACTATATTTTTTGAGTCACATTGTGTACTGAGTTGAGGTTGGCTATGTCTACAATGTGTTCAACATGAGTGGTATTGTTTTCTATTATGAAGTATGGAAGGATCTTTAGTGTATCAATAGGGATATCATCAAATTGGTTTAGGTTCAAAGGTCTACCACCATTGAAGGGCACAAAGGCTTGGTTTTTAGGCCTAGCCATTGGAGATGTATGGGTTACAACAATACTTTGTTGAGTAGGAGGAGAAGTAGGTGTAGGATAGGAATTAGACCTAGGTTACCTCTTCCTCCTAGAAAAATAAAATGACAACTCAACAAACTTAGCTTCTTTACCTTTTGATAAAAACCTTGTGACTATTTTTGGCATGAATTTTGAATACAGATATGCCATTAGAGTGTTTGAAGCTCCTTGAGATCCCCAAATGCTATGATTAATTATTACAACTTGCTTGAACCACTGTCCCACTAGGTGTGCTATAAAATATTATCATTTTGGATTTCACCCTTAAGGTAGTTTTATTTTATACTTTCCTCATCCAAATAACATAATGGGATCACCTCTGGGTGTGGGTACCCTATTGAGTGAGATGAACTTATAGTTTTTGGGCTAGCTCTCCTGATGCACCATCTAGGTTCAATTATGAACTTAATAACTTGATGAATAAGGATTTAAAGATGCGCAAAACAAACCTAATCTATAGAAGGTGATGCACTAACATGTTATATCCACTCTTATTTACCCTTTAACAACACTTGTGAATAAGACAAGTACTAATGACTAGACCACTCTCTCTAATAGACTCTTCAACATAAATGCTTCACATGAAGGCTATGATAGATGATTAAAAATTGAGGGTGATGAATGAGATATTTGTTTTCATGACATTTCTAATATGATTTTTCTCTAATCACAATCTCCAACACTTTCACACACCATATGACCTGTTTCAAATAATCTCCTAGAAAATAGGTGATAACAAGGACCTCCAAAGGAAGATAAAATTCAGTCACTTGTGAAAATCAATAAGTAAATAACACAATAATCTAGTAAAATGAATCTAAACTAATCCTTATATTAATCTAAATGTTATAAGGTATAATTTGGGTAGAGTTTCTTCATACCCAACTGAGGGATGCATCTAAATCCATTTGAGCCTCAATTTATATAAAAAAAGATTGAAATAGAGGAAGAATGTGGCATGGAAATGTGGAGAGGAGGAAAAAATGACCCTCATTTACTTAAAAACTAATTATAAACATGCATAATGATAAATAACATCTCTATGACCTCTCCCATGTATTTCCTTGACTGGTTGATGGTCTTAAATGAGCCTTTGGGGATAGAGGTGGGGTGGATAGAAGATAATTCAGTCTTGGTTAACCTCAATAAAGTTGTGATCACACCAAATTGGTCAACCACTCTCCTTTTGGTAGTTACAATGGTAGGATATGTCTATCTTGGATCAATGAAGCCTTAACTAGCCCACCTCTCTTTTTACATGTCAATAAGGCTTAATAACTACCATGTTATCCATAATGGACATGAAATTATTGATCACCTCCATGAATTAGTTACAAGAGAATTTATGGTTCCCAATTCACCCTTTTATCATCCCTAGATGCCATAAGACATCTTCATCAATTGACCAAATAGGCCTACTAGGCAACTAGGCCTAGTCACTCAATGCTTGTTACTTGGATGGGCATGAGACTTTCATATAAAATTTTAGATGGGTTAGTGAGAATTTTTAAGGATGAAAAATTCTTCTTACACCATGGGTCATACCTTTTAGATAGTGCACACCTATAATTCTTATTCACCTAGGTGACTAGGTCATCCTTCACTAGCACCTATGGACTGCCTCTCTGGTCCATGCTTAAAAAAGAACTTTTAGGGGGGATTAAATGTATATTATAACTTGAGAATGTAAAAAAATTTATATCACCCTCTCAAATGATCGATAATTGTCTAGAAAGCATTTCACCTTGAAATTACCATGAAACCTTATAAAATAGGGTACTTGGTGCATCTATACAAGTGTCTATATAATATAGTGGTATGAAAAATACCTTTTTAGAGTGTATAATGTTTTTTAGGTGTTTCCTAAACCAAAATAGGGAATTTTGATGCATTTCCCTCTAGTTCTCCTCCATCAGGTTCTAATCAAGGTCTAAGAAGGTTTTAGTGTCCTACCATATTAACGATGGTTCATAGATTACATGCCTTAGATTAAAATATTAATTCCATTAATGTTAAGAAAATAAACCCCCTCAAATATCCCTAACAAATCTTGGTCCTATGTACCTTGTACAGTGAGCTCTGAGTAGAAGTTGGCAGCCTTTGATTCTTCAATTGGCATTCTGGGTATGCTAATAGTGTTGAAGATCATTCATAGAGATACCAACCTAAAATAAACTCTATGTAACCTATATAGTAAGTGAATAGGTGTCCCCAAATTAACCTAAAGTCACTAGGCCCCATACATATTTCCATATAAGATATGAGTATTTGAACTAGGAGCTTGAAATGATAGACTAGGATGATGAAGCTTGAGGGAGGTAGTTAGGCCAATTTAATAATTCCCATACTTTATTCTAACTAAAACACCTTCCTCTTGACCTTTAATATCATCATATATATTTTCATGTACTTAGGCCTACCTGGGGAGTTTGAATACGTCACAAGGTTGAAGTTAGGGGTTTGATGGCTTAAAGAGGTTTTTAGGCCTTATAAGCCTAAATAGGGCCTCAAGACCTTAGACCACTTGTAAGTGCATCAATGAATTCAAAGTAATCTTATCACCCTATTATATCTAATTCAAATCTCTTTCATAATCTCACAATTTCTTAGAATCTATCTTGTCCTTCTTCCCTTCTAGGTCTTCCATGACCATCCTTGGTTTAGCCTGAGTGTTAGACTAGTTGATGCTAGAGACCTAAATGGCTTTTATCCCTCTTTCTTTACTATTGATAGAGTTGGGGGTCTCATGTAATGTGATCTTAGAGTTTGATAATACTTCTTAAATTGGGTCTCCCTCAAATCTACCATTAAAACTCATTCTACAATCATACACACATGATTGTGTGTCATGAATGCTCAATCATACCCAAGTAACTCTCTCAAACTTGATTCTATTTTTAGATATCTTAAGGATTTTATGGATTCTATGCACTACCATGGGATCACCCTTACATAATTCATTACCTTTGTCATTTAAATTGGCTTAGGTATCTCATCTTGCTAGGCAGACTTGTATGCATCAAGCTAACTGTGTATGCTCGAGTTGGCTTGTTTGGATATCCCTGCATGTATTTTTTGCCTATAGATAATATAGTCTATGTATTCTTATCCTTTGATTGAATCCCTATTTCATTTTGTATGGAATTTTTTTCCCAGAGCTGGCGATAACCTACTTGTAGTCTTGTGGGTGATGTTTTGAGGAATTTTACTACAAATAGAGTCCTTCTACAGGTCTATGAGTAAGAGAAGGGTTTATACACCCTACTGGGAACTTAGTTGACCTTACCTGAACCTCAATAACCTTTTAAAATAATCATTTTTACAAATATGTGGCCTTTTCTTGAATTTTCCTAGGTTTAGCTATAGGTGGTGATTTGGGGGAAAATCCTTGAAGGTTGGGCCTGAACTTGACCTTCTCAGCTCTGTTTTTGGCTTATTCCATATGTATAAACTTTGACTAAGTTTATTTCTTCTTATAGTTCCATTGGTCTTTCATGGAATTGTACAAATTTTGATCTTACTTCCATGGTATAATCTTGGGAATGAGTGATTAAACCTATAGGCAGTGATTACATAGTCCTTTAAGAGTTGTGAGTTTGGAATCCAAAGTCTTTCAGGGGGTGAAAATGGTCTGATGAAGTCATTACATAGTATATGTCTTTCGGGAACCTCAAGTGGACTATTAATCCTCATCCAAGACCATATATTAATACCCTAAACATATTTATT
The DNA here is from genome assembly GCA_037957365.1 of Torreya grandis. NCBI lineage: Eukaryota > Viridiplantae > Streptophyta > Pinopsida > Cupressales > Taxaceae > Torreya > Torreya grandis. The sequence goes on along the minus strand of JARHVA010000173.1, from coordinate 3,569,567 downwards.
TGTATACTCAACAAAGTATAGCATTTGGATCTAGTGAATCAAACATCTTGAGGGAGAAATTGAAACCTAGGAGTTCACAAAAACCTTAAATAATGATAATAAACCTTAAACCCTGTTAAAAGGCTAATGAATGCACTTGGAGCTAGTTCATGAGTTTTAGACTTGAAGGTAATAAAGAGGATTATTTATTTTGAGAGAGTGGATATTTCATATGCCTAAAACACCTTTAAAACTTGAATAAGACATCATTTATACTTTCAACCCTAAGGTTGATTGTCATGAAGACAAGTTAAATCATGCTTGAAGCTTGTTTCCTTCCATTCTTCACATGGTTTATGTTAAGAAGATTAAATTGGATTTCTTCTAATAAAATGGTGACCAAATAAGATATGTGAGGAACCTAAAGGAAGTCATGGAACCTTTAGTTGATCATTTTCATGCTCTACTCTTTCATGGAACATAAAAACTCTTACACATGACATGAAATATGCCAACCTAGGGAGACTATGTGTTGATCTATCCTTGAAAGTACTATGAGAACATGCTCACAGGGGACTAAAACATTCAAAAAACCTTTATATACATTTATTTATGCCCAAGATATTGTAATGAGCTCAAAATTTTGATTAGTCTACCTATAGCTAAGCTTGTGGGGTTTGTAAAGGGCTTAAGACCACTTGGAGGTATTAGTGATTGTTTATAAAGATCACGACCTTGATATGCAAACCAATTCAACTAATTAAAATACCACTAGGGTCCCTACCTCTAGCTAATATCTTGGGATTGACTCCCCTTGTATGAACCATACCATCCATCTCAAACTAGCCCTTATGAGTTTTCCAAGGGCTTGATGTAGATCTTACTACCATTTATGCCTTTCTCTACACATGTGAAACATGAATCCTTCTCTAAGGTGCCTACAAAGGCTCATTACTTGAACATGTTTCTTTACTTCTTAAGGATAACTTACCTCCTCCTTGGTATTCAAGACACTTCAAAGACACAAGAAGGTGACCAAGGCTAAGCTCAGGTGTTCATTGGGAATAGGTTAACCCTTTCTAATCCCAAGGGAATAAATAAGTCAATAGGATGTTCATATGGAATTCCAAATATCTGAATACCTTATTATTATGAATTTATTTAATACACCCATGCACTTTGGAAGGTATTGCATGAAGTTTATGTGTATTATTTTAAATACTTTACTTTTATTTATGTAATATGTTTGAAATATGATATTTTATTGTGTGGTAAAGTATTGGTATTTGTTCATTTACTTTGATTTAGTGATAATTGAGGAAATAAATATACACAATGGAATCCAATTGGGAATAAGAAAGCTCAACTATAATGATCAAGTGGTAACTAGTTTCTCGCTCTTGGTTCTAACAATGTAATTGGTGTATTTGTATAAGTATCGAGCGTGTATTTCTGATTGATATTTTTGTGTGCTAGTTTTGGTACCCAGAAATTTTATGTATCTATGTGAGTAGACTCTATCAAGTTTTGATCAATTCCTTCTTGACCTATCCCTCTAGTGAGAGCTTAATAAACCAATGGCTTGTTGGTAGGATCAGTGTGGGAAAGATCAATCATAGTATAGGGTACACTAGGATAATGAATTCTTCTAGTGGTTGACTTATGAAAAGGATGATGGACCATACATTATTGAAAGGAGCATAATGGGATGTCTTGACCCTCTTAGAATGACCTTCTAGAAGAAGCAAGGGAAAGAGACCTTAATGTGTCTTTTTTAAATGTAAATATCCCTCGATCCACAAGTTTTTAAATCTTTTTCCTTAATTTAAAAAAAATCATAATCATGATGTCCATTAATACCATGGTAAGTACAAAACGGTTGTACTTTCACATTTTCAAATATGTATGGTGGATGGTAGTAATTTGGAGGAAGAACAATCAATCATTTATCCAATAGTCTATGCAATATGTCATGTGTTCTATCTATTTTCTAATCAAATTGAAGTCATTGCCTCTTAGTAGAGGCATATGTTTTTAATGTAGGAGGTATTTAGTAGGTAAATTCCTTTCCTTTGTTTAAATTTTTTATTGTTTGTTCCTTGATGTGTACTATTGATTTAGAAGAAGGTATTTGAAGTGCCTTATGACCCCTCTTGTTTTGTTGTTTTGATTTATAGGAATTATTTGTAACATGTTTGCATTAGGTGAAGAAACAAGTGACTCAATATTAGGATTTGTTAGGGAACATGTATATTTATACACATCCCCATATAAATTATCAAATAAATTAAAGGGATTGTACAATGTTCTTTCTCTAAGTGGACAAAGAAGACCCCTACTATATATGTATTGTAATTATAAATCCAAGGGGGTGTAGTTCAAGGAATACAAAATATCCTTAAATCTATATCATAATATTGAATATATTTATCCTCATTTTGAGTTAAGGGTGGAAAATTTTCCAATGGTAGCTTTGGTAACTTATGCTTATGGAAATTAGATAATAATACATCTTCAAATTTTTAAAAGTTTGATAAGGAAATATTTGGAAGGATATAAAACTGATTTAGGCTTCTTGAGTTAGGCTTCTATGAAAAAATTTAAGTGACATGCATCCATATTTGTCCCAATGGTCAAAAGAGTTTTTATATTATCTCAAATGATTAACATGATCTCCTTTTGACCATTGAAGGAATAAAACATAGGCATGACAAAATTGGAAGAATATAGATGATGAAAGAAGTGTCATGTAAAGGGTTGGTCCTCTAGAATATTATCATTAAGGGTAGCCTCATGGGAGGACACTTGAAACTTTAGGATATTCATTTGAATTTGAAGGTATCCTATAGTATTCATCATAAATAAAATGTCACTAAAATGAATTAGTAAATAGGTTGAAGAAGTGCATATAGGTTGTAACTTACCATCTACATAAAATATAGGAATAATAAGTTCTCCATAATCCTTGCATTTTAGGATAGTATCATTATGTGGCTTGGAAATGTTAGGTAAAGGAACATCCATGTTACATGATGAGTCATGAGAGATCATGATATCATTTTAGATGTCACGAAGGTTAATATCATTATCTTGGTAAGTTGGACTATTTGAAATTTCATGACATACAATAGGAATAGGAGATGTGACCTCATTTTCTTTATTTAAGATTGGCACATGTTTTTGGGAATAAAATGTGAAAGAGGGAGAAATAGAAGTTTGTTTTATTTTACTTAAAATATAAATATTGGAATAAAGAATTCAAGTTTCGATTTCATTTTTAAATTAAAAGGAATAAGGGATATAAGACACAATATCACTTGCTAATTTTGATATGTCATTGTCATTATCATAATTAACATTTGTAACTTGAATTGCATTATTGTTGCTTAACTTAGGAAATTATTTCATTTGGAACGATTTGAGAAATGTGATTTGATGTTTATCTTTAATTATAATAAGGGTGGAAGCACATGAATTTTTGAGCATGGATATATTATATATTCATCTAAATTAGAAAAAATTACATAAGCTAGTATATAGCCAACAATATAGTAAAATAACATCCTAGGAAATAGGATGGTTGCAAATAATAAACTCAAAATAGATCCATGAATAAAAAAATATTAAAAACTATAACAATAATATGCTATAGTGAATTAATCATCATATAATAATATATAACATTCTCCCCCTTAATTAAGCATAGCTCAAAGCGAACATGAGAGAAATGATCAAAACACCTCAAATTTGTCACGTGCAAGTGACTTGGTGAAGACATCTACATGTTATTCTTTTGTCAGGAAATATTGGAATTGGATGTTGTGTTGTTTTACATGTTCACATATGAAATGGAATTTCACCTCAATGTGTTTTATGTGTTCATGAAATACTAGATTGCAAACAAGTTTTAGAACACCCTCATTATCATAGTATAGGATGATAGGTGTCTTTTGTGGTACTCTCAATCCTTCTAGTATGCAATGCAACCATATCACTTTGCATACAACTCTTCTTACAACATGATATTTTTCTTCATTAGAAGATCAAGAAATAAAGTTCTATTTTTTCTCCCTTAGGATATAACACCAAATCCTAAAAAGAACACATGTCCAGAAGTGAATTTTCTATCATAAATATTTCCTACATGATCTGAGTCTGAATATCTTGTCAAGAATAAATTATCATTCTTCATATATTTTAGGTCAAAATCCATTGTTACCTTGATATATCTCAATATTCACTTTATTGCTTTCTTATGAGACATCTTTGACTCCTCCATAAAACATGAAAGATAGTGAATTGCATAGTTTATGTCTAGATTAGTATATGTTAAGTAAATAAGACTCTCAATCAATTGTTGATATAGAGTTATAGTTACTTATGATGATGGATATGTATGAGATGACTGAAACCTTTGTTGAGTATTATCATTGATGTCAATGGTACATCTTGTATGAGGTTGATGTCATTGAGAGAGTGTGCCTAGTTGGCAGTGAGTTGATGTGAAAAAGGGCATTGATGGAGTGTTGTCATGATAGAGAATTTCAAGGAAACTAATGCCTTATGGTTGCATGAAGGTATAGGTATTTGAGTATCCTAATCCTAATCATGGCATGAAAAGACCTTATAACAAGGTATGAGCATAGTGGATTGGTGAGATGAGTTCACAGAGGCATGAGTGGTTATATGAGATTTCTTGAGCATGTATGTGAGGCATTTTATCACTCATGAGATTCTCAAGGTGAACCTACATGGGTAAGACCTTCAACACAAGTTTTAACCTAGACCACTTCTAGACCCTGCCTGGTATAGTGAGGTATCATGATCTATTGTAAAGGCATGTGAAGGATGTATGTAGTGCTTAAGCATGAGAGAGGTTTATTGAGTATGTGAGAAAGGTGGAGACTGCATGCAAATATGCATAAAGGTCAGTTTTGAGACCTAATGTGGTTTACAAGTTAAGGTATAGAGAGCAAAGAGAGAGAATGTGGCCTAATGAGGGGTCATGATTAAATTTTAGAGTGATTGAGATTATGTAAGCACTTTCATAGGTGAGGTATGTTTTTTCAAGTGTGTTCATGTATTTTTAGGTCTTAGTGTGAAGGATAAGGAATGAAAAGTTGTTTAGAGGTCTCTCAAGTGCTTAGAATGAAGGGTTCTCAACTCGAAAAAGATTTTATTATGCTTATTAGCTCATCAAAAAATTTCATGGGAACCTAAGTTGTTTATGGTAGATGGGGAAGGGTCCTAGCTCAAAATTATAAGCATTTTTTTTGGATTGAGGGGCTATGATTTATGAATGATTGTTAAGAATGAAAATAGGTTTAAACCCTCTTAGAACCTTAATAAGGACCCAATGTTGAAGATGTTGATAAAAAGTGATATAATGGATTGGTATGCTTAGGTAATCTATTATAGGTTATAGTTAACTCTCCCAAGCACCTCCAAGTGTGATTGAGTTGTTAGGTGTGGAAGTAGACCCTACATAAAAGTGCTAATTTCTTAGAAATTTGCTATAACAATCAGAGTTGACCAAGTAAAAGTATGAAAATGGATGGAAGACAAAGCTTGAGATTCATGTTTAATTTCCATGAAGGTTTATAGATATGTTTTATCCCTCAAATATGTTAAACCATTCATCTAAGTTAGCTAGTCACTAATAGGCCAAATGATGCAAATAGTGAAAAACCTAGGCAATAGTGAGAAGATGAATAGGAGTGTGTTATCATGATAGAGTGATGAAACCAAATGAATGGAGATTTTTTTGGGATTGGTATGTCCTATTAATTCTTGGTATAAATCTTTAAATTCAAGTATATTGGTGAAATTCATGAAGCTAAAATGGCTTGTCTGACTCAGTGAGGTCTATGTGTAGTGAGGTCAACAAATTGGTTTGTAAGACCAATAGTTTCCACTAGATCATATGATGTTTATATTTTAATAATAATTAATTTAAAATGGTTATATAGGTGTTATATTTTTGAGTCACCATGACTGATCTTTGAAAAAAACTGGCAATTCTGACTGAGCAAGTTGTAGGAGTATTTTTGAGTATTTTGTCCTATGTGATGAAGTATAATGAATTTAGTGAAGTTTTTTAGGTATTTTAAGTCATTTTTATGTGATTTATTTTCATGGTTATGTATCTAAATAATATTTTATCTTTAGTTTTTCAAGACAAACCTTTCTGTGTGTATGAAGGCCTAATGTGAACAATACTAATGTTGTGCTTCAAGTGGTGGATGGAGATAGAAAGTGTCATGGAAATAATATGAGTTTAGTTTGGATGAATTTGAGTGGTAGATGAAGTTTTCATTCCCTATGTGGATTTTTAAATTGTTCCAAGGAGATCAAAGGGTCACATGTATTAATGAAGGCATAATTGAATTAGGTCTCCTTAAGGCTTAAAAGAGGTTTTAGTCTTTCAAGTTAATTATGACCTATTATAGTGATTGATTCTTGTATGAAATGTGTTATAAGACAGATTTTAAGGGTGATAAAAGTTTTCAAGTGTGTATGGAAGACCAATAGGTATGTGATCTAGAGGATTGTATAAGAACAAGGCCTAAAAAGCCTAATTGATGTGTTAGAGAATGAGAGTATGCAAAGAATTAATGACATAAAGGAGGTATTTTAGACCATAATAGGGATGCATATAAAATATCATGAATATATAAAATGGGTAATTTATATAAATATCAAGGTCATATGACCTAATCTATCTTGACGAGACTTAGTTGAGCAAAGAAGCCTAGAAGGTAGTTTAAGTGGGATAGAAGAGTGACAAGAGACAAATAAGCTAATCATCATCTATTGTGTGAGAAACAAGGTTTTTTAAAGGTGATCAAATTTTTTAGGTGGCTGAGTCGGTACTGGGTCATTTAGGGGTTAGTGCCTCCTTATAGGTTGGTGTTTGCTAAAGCCTAGTTGAGTGGGTGCTTGACTAAAGATTGGTTTTTATCTTATAAGACTGTAGTCCATTTGCAAAGATTAGTGGGTTTTTTCCTCTTGAGGGTTTCCCACATATTTAATGTATTTCATGATCTTGTATGGTTTCATATGCTTTTCTATATGTTCATGTTTGTATGGATGGTTCATGTATGCTTCAATGAATGTTTTGAAGACACTGATTAATACCCACCCATGCCTCCCTCCCCCCCCCGCCCCCCCCATATCAGTGATTTTGATTCCAAAAACCTTGTCTCTATACACAATCCTTTTTGGACACTTATATGTATAAATAAACTTCAAATTGATTTCAACTAAACTTTACAAATTAAGCCTATAAACTACTAAACATCCCAAATTCATTCTCATATTAGACGTAAGTGCCCATAATTATGTCAAAGCATCCCTATTTGGGGTATTACCTTGTATTAAATGATAACCTCTCATAGATTCATCCCCAATTAGCTTGAGACCAATCAAACTAACATTTTGACTAATTAAGAGGGGTACTTAACCCAATTCTTGAAATGACCAAAAGACTAAGCACAATTAATTAACCAAGAAAATCAAATTAAATGCTGAAGTGAAAATTCCATGTTGAATTAGTGAATGTGTAATTTTAAAAAATATTTTTTCAACAAAATATGAGGTCAAGATGATGTCATCATCCTCAAAGTCAATAATTACAAAATATCAACATAAATGCCATAAAAATAAAAAATGTTGAGCCATGCCTCCATAAATGCATAATCAAAGCCTTCATTAATTGTATTTAGAGTTACAATCCTAACCTTATTCTAACTATACTTAGGTTAGATTTAGTTGAAAACCTATAAATACAAGTGTCATGACCATTTCTAAACAAGATTTTTTGTGAACACTTACTATGTAGAATTTGTGAGACAAGTTTCATTTCCAACACAAGCCAAGAGAAATGTTCCAAGGGGACAAGAGGAGGTGCTGCCCACAAACAATCAAGCATTGACAAATACCATTTATCCACCATTGACAATCCACTCTCATGCCAATAAGCCATTCAGATTGTCAAGGAAGGTACAAGTGTCATTTTGTCTTCTTGTTTCCTTTTTGTCATGCTTGTTGTATTTTTCACCCTAGGTCTTAGGCTTGGAATGCTAGTTTTCATTGAGTTTTTTTTGTTCATTTCACTAACAATATAAACTAACATCATCCTCATAATCCTATGATACATATTGGCATGCCCAATGGGACAATCACCCCACAACCCATTCTAAGAGCATCTTAGAACCCTTCAAAATAAAGAAAAGCTCATTAATGACCTTGTTTCTATATTTTTTGTCTAACTTTGTCATGATTGTGAGTGACTATGTATTTGAAAAAATATCCTATATGTATTTACAGTTTTGAAGCTCTATTTATGAAAACATTGAAAGAAACTATGAAATTGACTCAAAAAATCATGAAATTGCTTCTATTTGCACCATGCACTGCATATTTATGAATTTGAAGCTTTTATTTGTGAAATCATTAGGGTAACTGTGAATTCATTCTAAAATTTTTGCGATTTCTTAGTATTTTTTACATATTTGTGAATTTGAAACATCTAACAATGAAATCATTACTCGTATATAAGAAATTATTTTGTTATGTTCTTTATTTTATTTTTTAGGTTTCTAAAATTATGAAATCAATAATAAAAGTTGTGAAATCAGCAACCAAAATCATAAAATTATACAAAATCACAATTTTAAAATCATATGTACTAGTTTCAAAATCATATAAATAGTTATAAAATCATTTAAGGGAGTTGTAAAATCATCAGGTAATTGTGAAATTGCATTGTAAGAATTTCTATGTTTTCCTATTTTCTATGTTTTTTATTGATTGACAATTTAGTAGTTTATACTTGACTGTATAATTGTGAAATCATTATCAAGAGCATATTTTCATAGTTTTTTGAGCTAGTTTGTAAGTTTCCTTTACTAACTTGGCTTAAAAAAATTTCTAACAAGTGTTTGTAGGTTTTCTCAAGCAAAGAGAAACCATATTACATCCCAAAAAAGCCATTTCACATGGTCTTTTGGTGTTTATTTTTATTTTTACAATCAAATTTCATTTTTATCACTTCAAAGTTTCAAACAAAGGTCAAATTTCAATCACACTTCAAATAGATGCTTAAAGAGAACATTCACATTTAGAGTTAGAGATATTAAGAGCACTTTCCTTTTTGTTCTTTATTTAACACTAATTTAGTTTCATTTTTAGTAAGACCTTGGGCCTATGCTCTCCCTTTTTCCCCTTTAGGGAACTTAGGTGACCAAAAATGCATTGATTTGTTGTCTACCAAGAGAAATGTTGCATATGATCTCTCCTTGTCTTAGGGACTTGGATGACTTAAAAACAACCAACTTCTTCCTTTTATTTTATTTTTGGCTTGAGAATGGGATTTCATCACTTCCTTGAAAGTTATTTAGGCGGGTGTTAACCTAGGGTTTCATCTCCTAACATATTTCCAACCCCACTTATCTAGTGAAGTATAAAAATTGGGCATACTATTCATTGGGACAATGGTTGATTGGTTAACCTAAATAGTCAGATAAGGTCTCAAGTCATGCAGTAGTATGGACATCACACTTCGCTAAGTAGTACATGACTGAAGTGGTTGTGAAAGAGAAATAATCCTTTCATAACAAGCTAGATGGTTTGAATCCAATTGATGAATATTTATTATGCCTAAGTGGTTTTAGGCACTTGTGGACCATATAAAAAAGCCAATTTTTTTTTTAGATTACTCGACCCCACTCACCATAGATTATCCAACTACTGCTCAGTTACTTCAGTGCTCTAAGTTCCATGCCACATACATGTTATTGAGAGACAAAGGTGGGATTAAAAACTCTACCTAAATACACTCTTTATTTATTAGTTTAACAATTAATTCCTTTCAAGAATTGGTATATCGATGAAAGTTTGATAGATACTATACACACCTTGTGTTAGTTTAGCATAAGAGCATGCACTTAGGTTATTCTTCTTATTTACTTAAATTTTAGTTGCAAAATTACATTGCAAAAAATCAAACAACGTTCAAAACATCAAACAAGCACATGTTACATAAACTGTTTATATAAAGAAGTGTTACGTATCCAAAATCACCCAAACCATTTGCCTTAGTTCAAACCAAGATCAAAACCAATTTATGCCTTTGTGTCTAAAGAGTGTTGTTATGCTACCCATTTTGGTCTAGATTATTTGAATTTCATTCATGACCAAGTTTTATGAGAGTCAAAAGTGTGAAGCCAAATTCAAACCTAGCATCATTACACTATTCTCATAAGTCTATGACCCTTTGCCACGAGCCATGTTGACTTCTCAAACCAAGTCCAAAACCCACTTTTAAGTATAGATTAAAAAATAATTAGTTTACACTTGAGTCTTGCCTATAACTTGGGCTTGAGTGTTTTACTCTCTATATTTAGTTTGTGTTACTTGAATTGGATTTCCAATTGGATTAAGATATTTGCATATAACAAGTTTAGACCTTCATTTTTAAATTGCAAGTTCCCTTTTAGACTAAGATCATGTTCGACCTAGTTTCTAAGTTTTTTCCTTGACCAAACATGGATTTTGTTTAAATCCAATTGCCTTAGATTTAAGTTAATTTTAAATTTTTTCCTCGATCAAGTTTCATTTCCAAGCCTAGATTTGAATACTTTTGCCAAAGACCTCGATCAATGTCATTTTTGTTCTTAGACTTAGACTTAGCTTGATTGCCCTTTAAATTAGTTTAGACATTTTCCAAGACTGGACTCAGGATTTCATTATAATTCTCTTAGGATTAGACTTAGTGTAGACCTTTTCCAAAGTACGAGTTCATGTTTCTATTTTAGACTTCTTTCTAAGAGCTAAAGGTATTTTTGTGATAGTTGTTGACCAAATTTGATCCTATAGGTCAAATTGGGACCCCTATAAGAAAAAAATTGATATTTATAGGTCTATAGGGGGTTTAATATTATGTATTAAGGTGTATTATAGGTCATTTGATGTCATTTCATGTCATCTTATCCTTAGTCTTAGTCTAATTGGTCAAGATATAATTTTGAGTCATTTTGAAGGTCATTAATAGAGAATTAAATGAGTTATACAGCCTCCTTGGGAAATGTGAAGGTTAAAAAAAGTGATTTCACATCCCATGTGTCCTAAGAATATTAAATTAAATTTTACTAACTGAAAAGTGGTAGGTTCTTCAGAAGAAAGGGTAGTTTTCTTTAAAAAGGGAAGAGTTTGACACTTGTACAACCCATAAGGGAGTGTGACACATGGGATAAGGTCATGATATGAATATTAAGATTCCTTATATACATTTAAATTATTTAATAAATTTTTAAGTACCAACATTGATCTAAAACCATTCTACTCCTTCTTCACCCTTCTAGACACACAGAACTAGTGAAAAGGTTTATGCTTGGTATGGATAGTTGGATAACTTCTAGTTCAAATGCCTTTTGGAGTTGAAATTAAACTCATATAGATTAATTTAAATAAAAATATTTTGAATAGTGGTGGCCTATGATTTATGAACCATCCTCATGAAGTTGACTATGTTTTTATGATTGCTAATCTGTGTACCCTACATGTTTTACTCTTGTTTGGATGATTACATACAATCTAATTTATGAGATTCATTAAAAATGATTTTGAATCCCTTATATCATGTTATACATGATTTTTTTCACACTTGTAAAGTATTTGATAGCTCAAACAACGCAGTTTGCAAGGAGTGAAGGAGTGGAGTTACAGTTATTTCTTCTAATTGCCAAAGATTTATTCTGTGTTATGGCTCCAAAATGAAGTGAATTTATGTATTATTGCTCATATATGTATTTTAATCATCTTAAATTCTAAATCCAACTTCAATAACCACTTCAAGATCTAATAGAGTAATGCAAGTTAGCAAATGACCATCTACAACAACTATATAGCCTGCCACTTCTTGGAGGAGCATGAAATGTGTGTTTGAGCATTCTATGATGTTTGGAGGGTCTAAAAATGCTTTGTAATAATTATTAAGAATTTTTAATAAGTTTGAGGCAACTAGATACACTAAAATGTTCTTGGAGCAAGCTTATATCACTTTGGGACAAATTCCCAAAACTATCAAAATAGAGGTCCATGCCCTTATTTGAGGTTTCTCATACAAGATTGTATTGATTTATAAGACTTCCAAGTACACTTGCCTCAAATATCCCACATAGGTATATAAAGTTGAAAAATAAGAGAGGTGTTTAGGTTGAGGAGACTGGTTTTCAAAAGGCCTCAAGTTGCTCTTTGAACACTAAAATTCCACAATATTATCTATAACAAGATGAGTTAATAAAAATCCTATGCCTAATGAGTGGATTTGATGCTTAAAAATAGGTTATAATGTCTTGTTACAATAAATAACATATAATTACCATATAAAAGCATTAAGGAGGTGCATATAAGGGTATTTTTCATTTACCAAGGATGAGTCAGTCCGTACAAATGGCCTAGGCATGGTTACCTATAACAGCCTAATGCTCAAACTTGAGAAGATGTTCACATTAAAGGGTTTGAGACCTAATGACATTATTAAGATGTTTCAAAAGTATGCGATTATTCTCAAGGTTTCATAGAAACTCAAGTGTCAGAGTATGATCAACCTTCGAGTTGAATTGGCCTATAAGGCTAATCAACACCTACAACCAGACTACCTCCTTTAAAGCTTAACCCAAAGTTGTAAGTGGAACCCTTAATTATTGAAAGGTTTTAGGTAGTAAAAAGAGAATTTAATTATATAAATATCATCAAGAAAGAAAAATATACTGAATATTGATTACAAATCTACCTACAACTCCCCTTTTTCATCACAAATCTAACCCTATAGGCTGGTTGTAGAGTTAGCATGAAGATTGAGTTAAATATCCTTGATGAAAGACTTCATTCCAAGCATGAAAGGAATACATACAATTATATATGGTGTATATAACTTAAATGAGGATGAAAAATCCATGAAATAATGCTTAGATCATACAAAAGACACCTACAGGACCCTAAAGACTCCCACATAGTCAGCTAGAGGTAACTATAGACAAACAATAAAAGAAGCATGGCATATAAGTGTTTGTATTGCATGAAATCAAGGTGAAAAATGAATCCAATAATTTATAAATCACCATGAAATATTAAATAATGGTTCTAGACATTTTCTCAATCCTAAACTAATCAAACATCACCTACAGGTATGGTGCCAATAAGCAAAACATAGTCAGAGATGGAATATTATCTTGACCAGTCAGATATGGAAAGGGGTATAGGAAGAGTTGAAGTGATGAAAATAACCTATAATGAATTAATGATGATAATATATATATATATATATATATATATATTCTCTCGGAAGTGGGAAAAAAATCAAATAAAGGACCCCATGATTCAACACACAGTCCACATGAAGAATCCTACACATAGTCTACTTTATAAGGGTTTATTTTAGGTTTTGGAGGAGTTGAAAGGTATAATGACCTTATAAAAGTCAAATTTTTTGTATAGATAATATCCATGGATTTAATAGGTCCATAAAACATTTTTTTTGTCTAGAAAAATAGGGGAAGTGCCCTCTATTTTGTCTCAGATAGAGGACACTCCCCTAAGGTGAAATTGGAAGGTTTTGGGGAAAAGGTGACAAAAGGGTGAACCAAAAGTTGTTTGAAACTTGAAAGGAGGTGTATGAGGTTATAACATATATATAAAAAACATAATGGATATTTAATAAAAGGATAAAACTAATTAGGGTGCTCAAAAAACTCTAAGGTTGTAGTCAAGCCTATTTGGCAAGGTTTTGACTTAAAGCCAAATGGTAGACCATGAAACTTCCAAATTTAGTAATGGGTTAAAATGGACTAGGACATGTTTTTAGAGTCATTTTAGAGTGTATAAATCTCTTGGTTTTTAGACATAGCCATGGGAATCCTTTTTTGAGCTTTAAGACAACTCAAGCCTATTAGGCATGGTTAGGCCTAGATTTCAAATGATAGGTCACTTTCATTTCTAACCTTAATAAAAATTTATAATGGATTATATAATGATTATGTAGTCATAATATAAATATCTAATCTTGTGTAATGTAGAGAAACCCATGAGAAATACACTTTTGGCTCAGGGACAATTTAAGCTTACAAAAAATGGAAGAACAAGCTTGATATACCAACATTAAGTGATCACATCTCTTCTAAGGATTTTCATGGAGGATAATGGAGTTTAATGAGATTAATAGGGTCATTTAAAATCATTATTGTGAGATTTTTTTGCATTTCCAATGTTTCATCTTTATGAACAAAGCTTAAGAGTGGAAACTGCCTAAAACCCTTGCAAACCCTTAGTCAAGACACAATGAAGGAAATGGAGATGGAAAGATATTTTAATGGTATATTTTTCATATAATGATGATTATAGGTGTATAGGACTCTATCAGGCTCCTTAACATCAGGATTAGTTGTACAAAATTATATAGATGGAGTCCAAAATAGTGTTTTCTTGACTATTTTGTGCATTGTGTAGGTTATAGGAGGTTTTGAGATATTCCAATCACATGGAAGGGAAGCTTAAGACTTAAGATAACTCCCCATGTAAATTTAATTCCTTAGAATAAATCCTAAGTGCCTCAACTAGCTACTTCTTATTAGCCAATCAAAATTGACATAATGAGCATGATGGTGAGAAGTGTTAAAAGTTCAAGTGGATGGATTTTTAAGGTGTGCCTGAGTAGTTTAAGGACATGGAGAGTCTTTCCAAGTGTCATAAAATATTTAACATATATTTTCATGGAAAACTAAATCCAATCTTGAGGCCAAGTGTGAGGGGTGACTAAAAGAGGAGTTTTCTTAGAGTGTAAGCAGTGATAACTCATTTCCATATGATTTTAGATGACCAAGACTATAAAAAAATATATCGAGAGGCATGTATGTAACCATAACCCTTAATTCCAATCATCATAGCTATCCCTAGTTAGTTTTGGGATGTTCAAATAGGGCTAAATGATGAAGGTAGTTTTTTGAGCCAGAATGAAAATTTCTACACCACTTTTTAAGAGTTTCATGACTTGGGGTGACACTTGTGCTTCCTAACCTTGAATAGTTCATTTAATAGTCTCTTCCCATGCACATGTAAATCCTCTTAGCATGACAAGTGTCCTTGTGACATTTTGACTTCTCTCTTCTCCTCTCTCTCAAGTTTTATAAGAAATAGCCATTTTGGCCTTTGTAACTTATGCTCCACCTAAGTATGGTGAAGCCCTACTAATTTGTATATCATTTGATAAATAAGAATACTGATTTTTACCACTTCCATGACTGTTAATAGCATGTTTTACTTGTATGATTGATATTTCTTAGTGATAACTATGATTACCATAGCATGTTGTCTCATTCTCTCACTTATTTACAATTAAAAAGCTTCTTCTTGTAGGGCATGTGAAGTGTTTTATGATGTATCAAGGTTGAGTGAGTTAGTATATTCAAATAGTGCCATTTTAAGCCTCTTGTCTGGTCTTCCTAGCTTAAACACTCATCACAACCTCATAATGTAATATTGATGTGAGATGCAGATTGGAGAAGTGTATGTTTGGTTAGTCCCTTGTTCTCATGTGTAACATGCATTTGGTTGATAGTCATCAAATAATTTGGTGTATCACATCCCTTAGGATAGTTTTATTTTAGTTTTCTCTCTCAAATTTCTCTCATAAGAATGGGTTTAGTAGTGTTCTACAAGTGGTACACCAAAGGAACTAGCCCTATCTAGAGATTCACCTTATTTTTAGGCTCACCCATAGCTTAGAGGTGTTTCAATTGTGCCATTTGGATGAGGAGAGATAAGACATCTCCTCAAAGGATGAAAATCCAAGTGATAATAGTTTTTGGCATGCCTGATGGGACCCTTAGTCTAAAAAGTTGAAAGACTTTTGGTGTTATCTTTCAACACATCATCCTTTGGAGGCATCTATCTAAGCATCAATGGTGACTCTAAAGTTACATTAGATAATCAAATAGCCTAGGTATTCCTTTTTGATATTATTGATAGTCATTCCTTGTGTTCTTGCTTCGTAATGAAGTTCCATGGCTGACTTTGGTGTTGAGTACTATTTTAAACAAGTTGGTGAAGTTTATCAACTTATGGCATTCCCTATTAGCCTTGTCATGATCCTTACCAGCTCCAATATGATTCCTATAAACTCCATTATGATCCTTATCAAACTTAACATGAAGTATATTATCCATACAATCAGCCTTCTCCATATCTTGCTCCTAGTAAACCTAGTCACTCCTCTAATCAGTCTATTTCAACTTTCAAGAAAACACTCTAGGGATATGAGAATACATGTTGGATCTTGACAAACTAAGGGAACATAGTCAAGATATTCCTAGTCATTTCAGAGATGCATTAGATCTGGTTAAAAGAGAGTGGACACCTATTGAGAGAGCCAATTGGCAAAGGCTCACAAGTGAGATGTTAGATGTGAGTGGCCTAGTTTCATCCTTAGAAGATAGGCTAAAAATTTATGAGAAAAAACCTCATCAAACCTATTAGCCTTTATATAAAATTCCCAATATTTATATTAGTCCTAATTGACCCTTATTTATTAGCCCAATTAATCTTATCAAAGCCATCTTTTTCCCAATTAGCTAGAAGAGGGAGTTGGGAAGACAAACCTTGTTTTTGAAGTAAATTTTGATAGGAAAATTGAGTTAGAAAATAAGTAGATGCAATGGTCCATATCATCATCAAAGGAAGTGTAATTTAGTACCTCATTTCACTCTCTTTTTACATCCCCACCTCAAGAAAATACCATTAGATATGAGATTCCAAATTGCAGACAAGGTGGAGAATCTAAACTTAAGGAGATTCCAAGTTTCTTAAACACTTCATCCACTCCTCAAGTTGCATCACTACCACAAGAAGAGAATCCTAATCCTAAAATCCTAATATAGAATAATATAGTGGATTCATGGGTAAATAAAGAGGATATAAGCCTTGGTAAGGAGTGTGAAGCTGAGAAAGAGCTTGATCCTATGCAAGTCCCTCCCACCCTTCCTCAAGAAAATTTGTGTGTTCCATGTTAGCACTTTTGTACTCCTCATCCTCCTGAATATTCTTATGAACTTCAATAAATAATTTTATAAGAGAACCTAGCCAAGAAAATTGAAGAGTTAGAGTCAAGGATGAAATTACTAAGTCAAGGTTTGATGGAAGGTTTAGGGATAAAAGAAGATCCTATGCCTACACACACCCCATCTACCCTTCATTAAGAGAGTCTTCAAGTTAAATCAGATGTTAATGAATTGATTATAAAATGGAAGGAATAAAATCAAGTCATTATTTTATCCCAAGGTCTACCTACCCTTCCTCAAGAACTCCCAAAAGAATCCCCTACAGTGCATTTTGAATCTGATTTGAGTCTTATGTTCCACTTTCACCAACTAGTTCATCTTGTCCTCACCCCATCACCCTTTGAATTGATGGACATATGGTATATGAACCTAAATAGGAGCATTTAGTTGAGGAAAATTTAGAACTCTTACTTGAATAAAATGCAACTCTTTGGCAGCCTCATTAGGCTAAGTCACCCGATTTCAAGATGCCTAGTCTTGGCATCACCAAGAAGGAGAAAGATATTGAAGATATTGCATCCCTTGAGAATCAAAATAAAATTATGATAGCTGAGATACAAATTGAGATACTTTGAGAGGTCCTCAATGCTGAGGAAGAGGTGATCCCTTGTGTTGATTTTTCTTGTTTGGTTGGTAATGAATAATGCCTTCCTTGTGTCAAAGAAGAAGTCTTAGATGAAGTCATATTGGATTCTAAAGAAAAGGATGAATGATATTCTCTTGTTTTTACCCTTCATGATACTAATAAAAAAAAAATATGAGGACTTATGGCAACAATTTGAAAACATTTGAAATGACTTTGAACCTCTCAAGGGGTCTACAGATTCTTTAGATCTAATTACAAGTGATGGTAAGCAAGATGACATTTTTCAAAATGTCATAGAAGATCCAAATCAAAGTTTGAATCAACCTTTGGAGGTCAAAACAATATTATATTGGACCCAACCTTCTAAGTAAAAATAAACTACTCCTCTTGATATTATGCCTACAAAGAAGAATTAAGTTGATCATGAGATGAAGAGTGGGCAGTAATATGAGGTATGTGTGCAAGACCAAGAACAATACATTTACATTGGAGACCTATTTGAATATGATCTACTTAAGAAATTAACAATTGAAGTGCCAAGAAATAGGTCTGATATATCAAGTGTTCAATCCAAAGAGCAACATGCTTGGCACCATGATTCATCTCATGAAGAAGGAGATGCAAGAAAATTTCCTTTTGATCCTAGAAAGGGAGGTATGTTTAATTTTTTTTTTGTCTATAATTGTTTGCTTCCTATTTTTTATAAGTGCCTTGAGCACATGTGTGTGTGTATCTTGTTAGTTAGTTTTATTTGTTTGGTGTGTGTCCTTTATTTTATGTGTTTGAGATAGTCAATTGGTTTTGTCTTGATCAAATATTGTGGTCAATGGTCAAAGGTCTCCTTGTTGTGTTTCAAACTTTAACTGACTCCCTAAGCCCAATAGATTAATAAGGCTACTAATCTTTAGCATAACAGGCATGCTACCCCTGTGAGTCACCAATTTGTTGACCAAATTTGATCTTGTAGGTCAAATTGAAACCCCTATAGGCAAAAACATGATCTTTAAAGGTTTATAAAGGGTTTAATATTGTCTTAAGGTGTATTATAGGTTATTTAATGTTATTTAATGTCATCTTAGCCTTTGTCTTAGTCTAATTAGTCAATATATCATTTTGAAGGTCATTAATAGAGAATTAAATGAGTTTTACAACCTCCTTGGGAAATATGAATGTTAAAAAAGGTGATATCACATCCCATGTGTCCTAAGAATCATAAAGTAACTATTACTAATTGAAAAGTGGTAGGTTCTTCAAAAGAAAGGACAATTTTCTTGGAAAAGGGAAGAGTTTGGCACTTGTACGACCTATAAGGGAGTGTGACACATGGGATAAGGTCATTATATGACTCTTTATCTTCCTTAGATCTATTTCCATTCTTTCTAAAACCATTCTGCTCCTTCTTCACCCTTCTATACATAGAACCAGTCAATAGGTTTATGCTTCATAGGATAGTTGGAGAACATCTAAGCCAAACGCATTTGGGAAGTGAAATTAAACTTAGATATATTAATTTAAATAACAAGAGTTTGAATAATGGTGGCCTGTAATTTATGAAACATCCTCATGAATTTGACTATGTTTTTATGCTTGCTAATTTGTACACCCTACAAGTTTTGCTCTTGTTTGGATGATTTCATACAATCCAATTGCTAAGATTGGTTATAGATGATGTAAAATCCATTATCTAATTTTATAAATTATTTTTTCACATTTGGAAAGGATTTTATATCTCAAAAAACTTAGATTGCAATGAGGAATGAAGGAGTGGAGTTGTTGTCATTTCTTCTAATTACTAGAGATTTCTTCTGTGTTATGGTTCCAAAATGAAGTGAAGTGATGTATTATTGCTCATAGATGTATTTTATTCATATTAAATGAAAAGTACAACTTCAAGAACCACTTCAAGAGTGAAGAGAGAAATTCAAGTTAGCAAATGATCACCTACAGTAGTTGTATGGCCTACAACTTCTTGGAAGAGCATAAAATCTGTGTTTGAGCATTCTTTGATGTTTTGAGGGTCTAAAAATTATTTTTCATAATTTTGAATAATGTTGAAGAAGGTTAAGGAAACTAGATACATTAAAATGGTCTTGGATCAAGCTTATGGCACTTTGGGACAAATTCCTAAAACTGTCAAAATAGAGGTCTAGTTCCTTTTTTGAGGTTTCTCATCAAGATTTCATTGAGTTACAGGACTTCCAAGTACACTTGCCTCCAAGATTCCACATTGATATATCAAATTGAAAAATAAGAGAGGTTTTTCAGTTGAGGAGAGTGGTTTTAAAAATGCCTTAAGTTGCTCTTTGAACACTAAAATTACACAATGTTATTTATAACAAAATGAGTTAATAATAGTTCTACGCCTAATGAGTGGATTTGATGTTTAAAACTAGGTTAGAATGTATTGTTTCACTAAATAACATATAATTTACATAGAAAAGAATAAAGGAGGTGAATATAATGTTATTTTTCATTCACCAAGGATGAGTCAGTCTGTACAAATGCCTAGGTATGGTTACCTACAACCAGCGTAATGCTCAAACTTGAGAAGATGTTCACATTGAAGGGTTTGAGACCTAATGAAATTATTAAGATGTTTAAAAAGGATGTGATGATTCTCAAGGTTTAATAAAGCCTTAAGTGTTATATTATGATCAACCTTCAATTTTAATTATCCTAAAAGGCTAATCAACACCTATAACCATATTGTTCCTTCAAAGCTTAACCCAAAGTTGCAAGTGGACCATTCCTTCATGATTGAAAGGTTTTAGGTAGTGAAAAGAGAATTTAATGATATAAATATAAAAAATAGAGAAATATATACTTATTATTTATTAAAACTCTAATTACAGCTCCCCTTTTTCATCACAAATCTAACGCTACAGGCTAGCTGTAGAGTTAGCATGAAGACTGAGTTAAATATCCTTGATGATAGACTTCATTCCAAGCATGAAAGGAACAAGTATAGTTATATATGGTGTATAAAACTTCAACGAGTATTATAAATCCATAAAATAAGTCCTATATCATATGAAGTACACTTACAGGACCCTAAAGACTCCTACATAGTCAGCTAAAGGTGATTATAGACAAATGGTGAAATGAAGCATGGCATCTAAGTGTTTGTATTGCATGAAATCAAAGTGAAAAATGAATAAAATAATTTATTAATCACCATGTAATATTAAATAAGGGTTATATACATTTTATCAAGCCTAAAATAATCAAACATCACCTATAGGTATGGTGTCAACTAGCAAAACACAGTCAAAGATGGAAGACTGTCTCGACTAGTCAGGTATGGAAAGTGGTATATGAAGAGTTAAAGTGATGAAATAGACATATAATGACTTAATAATGATCATGAAAATATATATAGTCTCTTTTGAGTGTAAAATAAATAAAATAAATGACCTTATGATTCAACACACAATCCACATGAAGAATCCTGTACATAGTCTACTTTATAAGGGTCTATTTTAGGTTTTTAAGGAGTTGAAAGGTCTAATGACCTAATAAAAGGCCCATTTTTTGTAAAAAAAATGTTAATGGATTTAATAATACCATAATTTTTTTTCTATCAAAATAGGGGAAGTGTCCTTTATTTTGTCCTGATAGCAGGAACTCCTTGTAGGTGAAATTGGTAGGTTTTGGGGAAAATGTGACAAAACAGTGGACCATGAGTTGTTTTAAACTTTAATGGAGGTTTAGGAGGTTATAAAATATCTATAAAAACATAATGGACCTTTCATAAAATGGGAAAACTAAATAGGGTCCTAAAAAAACTATAAGGTTGTTGTCAAGCCTTTTGGGTAGGGTTTTAACCTAAAGATAAATGGTAGACCATGACACTTCAAACTTTAGTAGTGGGTTCCAATGGACCAGGACATGTTTTTAGAGTCATTTTATAGGTTTTAAAGCTCTTTGTTTGTAGACACATCTAGGGGAATCCCTTTTTGAGCTTTAAGACAACTTAGGCCTACTAGGCATGGTTAGGCCTAGATTTCAAATGATAGGTCACTTTCATTTATAACCTTAGGAAAGCTTGATAGTGGATTTAATAATGATTTTTGGGTCATAATAGACATGTTTAATCTCGTGTAATGTAGATAAATCCCTAAGAAAGTCACTTTTAGCTTAGGGACAATTTAAGCATGCAGGAAATGGAAGAACAAGCTCGATATATAAATTTTAAGTGCTCACATCTCCTCTGAGGATGTGCATGGAGGCCAATGGACTTTATTGAGGTTAATAAAATCCTTTAAAATCATTCTTGTGATATTTTTTTTCATTTCCAATGTATCATCTTTATGAACAAAGCTCAAGAGTGAAAATTGCCTAAAACCCTTGAAAACCCTTAGTCAAGACCCGATGAAGGAAATGGAGATAGAAGGCTACTATAATGGATTATTTTACCTATAATTATGATTGGAGGTTATAGAGGACTCAATAAATCTCCCTATCATCAAGATTAGTTTTATGAAATTATACAGATGGAGTCTAAAATAGGGTTTTCTTGAATGTTTTATGCATTGTGTAGGTTATAGGAGGTTTCAAGAGATGGAAATCACATGAAAGGGAAGTTTAAGACTTAAGTTAACTCACCATGTAAATTTAATTCCTCATAATAAATCCTTCATGCCTCAACCAATTACGTCATCTCAACCAGACAAAACTAGCATAGTGAGTATGATGGTGAGAAGTATGAAAACTTCAAATGGATGGATTTTTATGGCATGCCTAAGTAGTATAAGGCCATGGAGATTATTTACAAGTGTCATTAACTCCATAAAATATATTTTCATGTAAAAATGAATCCAATATTGAGGCTAATTTTGAGGGGTGATTGAAAGAGGAGTTTTCTTAGAGTGTAGGTAATGATAGCTCATTTCTAGATGATTCTAGATGACCAAGACTACAACCAATGCATATAGAGGTATGTATGAAACCCTTCCCCTTCATTCCAATCATTAGACATATCCCTAGTCAATTTTGGGATGTTAAAATAGGGCTAAATCATGAAGGTAGTTTTTTGAGAACTTCTACACCACATTCCAAGAGTTTCATGACTTAGGGTGACACTTGAGCTTCTTGACCTTGCATGGTTTATTTAAAACTCTCTTCCCATGTACATGTAACTCCTTCTCTCAGCATAAGTGTCTTTGTGACATTTTTACTTCTTTCTTCTCCTCTCTCTCTCAAGTTCTATAAGAACTAGCCATTTTAACCTTTGTAACTTATGCTCCACTTGAGTACGGTGAAGCCCTGCTCATTTGCATACCATTTGATCAATGAGAATATTGATTTTTACCTCTTATATGACTGTTCATAATGTTTTTTACTTAGATTATTGATCTTTCTTAGTGATAACTATTATTTCCTTAGCATGTTGTCTCATTCTCTCACCTATTTATAGTTGGAAAGATTCTTCTTGCAGGGCATGTGAAGTATTTTATGATGTGTCAAGGTTGAGTGAGTTAGTCTATTCAATTAGTGCCATTTTAGGCCTCTTATCTATTCCTCCTATCTTAAACATTAAACACAACCTCATAATGTAATATTGATTATAGAAGATGCTGATTAGAAAAGTGTATGTTTAGTTAGTCCCTTTTTCTCATGTGTAACATACAACTAGTTAGTAGTCATCAAATAATTTGGTGTATCACCTTCATTAGGATAATTTGATTTCAATTTTCTCTCTCCCTTTTCCCTCATAATTATAGGTTTATTATTGGTCTATAAGTGATACATCAAGGGAGCTAGCCTTATGTAGAGATTCACCTCATTCCTAGGCTCAACCACAACGTAGAGGTGTTTCAATTGTGCCATTTGGATGAGGAGAGTTGAGACATCTCCTCAAAGGGTGAAAATATAAGTGAAAACAATAGTATTAGACCATAATAAAGCTTTTAATAAACCTTTTAGGCTAAGTTCCATATGTTTACGACACTAGACCAAATTTTCATGAGACGTTTAACCATTTATTCAGCCATACCTAGATATACACGTAGTGGAGCTATGTATAATCCTTAATATGAGGACATTTTCATGAGTGACCCCTTTGTTCAAGAAACTTATAGAGATGACATAGCCTACAAGATAAATCCCTACCCCACATATTGTACCCACTATACAAAATAGGGGCAAGACCTATTAACATACTAACTTGCCAACACACTTTCCTATCCTAGATAAGAGCAAGACAAAACTACCCAATACCTTGATAACATACCACCTAATATGGAACAATTCAAAAAATAATATCCTTATTATGTGACTACACCATCTAGCACCAATTATGATCCCTACTTATTTGATCACCATCTCTTGTAGCCTAAAGACAAAATTCTTGTTAGAGAGGTAGAGGTAGGTGTTAAGTTCCCATAAAAATTCCCACATGAAAGTCTACCTAAATTTTTTAGATCACCTAGTAATGCACCTATCATCAAACCATTTGATCAAGCTTCATATAGCCAAAATTAGGCCCTTATACTAATGCATAATTGAGATCCTACCACACTCTCAAAAGGAAAAGGTCAAATTGATGACCAATTAACATAAATGCAAAAAACATATCAAGAATATCTTGACCTAACCAAAATCTAAATGCCATAACCATGTATAATATGCCACTCATAGAGTTAACTCCCTCAATTGGGGTACAAACTGAGTCATCAGGTTATGCCAATCCAAACATAGACCCATTTATTCAAACTATGTATGTTGTATACATGTTTAATATCCCTATAACTGAGGAATAATATATAGCTCTATTATAATTCCCTTCTCAAAACATTGTAGGGAACACATAAGTGTATCTTAATCTGAACCAAGTTTAGTCGAATGTTCAAAAGAGTAATTCATAATAGTTTCTTCCTATAAACACCATGAGTAATTCATAACAATAGGGGGAGGAATGAATAGTTCAAAAATACAACATACACCTACTTCCACTCCACTAGTTTCTTGCTCATACACGCACTAGGGGGAAAACAACCAAACACAACATAATACTCCTCCTTAACATGTGTTGAACACTACTCCACGCCAATAGGTAGTGACCAATATTTCATGGCAAAAAATATAGACTAATGTGACCCCATAACAAGTGGTAAATCCTTTATCATAAATTTTGTATAATCAATAACATATCCTTAATAATCAACATCAATAGATGACTAGTTAGTAATAAGTGCCTAACATTCCATAATGAAAGCCCAGCATATAACAAGTACCCACCAATATTTTTTTTTCCATACCCAACATGTCCCTCACATAAAATAAGGTATTTTTTGGAATCACAATGACTGAGGGTAGGGGAAGTGAATAAGTCTTCAAAACCTTTCATTCAATTACACTTAAGCAATCATGAACCATTCAAACAAACATATACATCTAGCAAGAATAAACAACTATCCACATAAGCATGAAACACAAGAACACATCACATATGTGGGAAATCCTAAAGGGGAAGAGAACCCATTGATATATGCAAATGGAATCTAGTCTTATAATTCAAAAACTAAATTTAGTGAAGCACCAAATCAACATGGAGCACCAACCCCAACTAGCCAAGCACCCACTTGACTAGGTTTTAATATACACCCATTTGCAAGGAGGCACCAACCCCCTAGATGAATCAACACTAACTCAGCCACCTAATTTATTTTATCACCTTAATAACACCTTGTTTATTACACAGTAAATTATGATCACCTCATTTATCTCTTCAAGTTCTTTAACCCTCTCAAACTGCCTTCTAGGCTTCTTCGCTCAATTAGGTCTCTTCAAGACTAATTAGGTCATATGACCTTGATTTTCATACACAAAACTCATTTTATATAGTCAATATCATTTCTACACACCCTTATGATGGTCTATAATACCTCCTTATATTATTCAATCTTCTATTTCTTTCACTTCCTCTTAGCTTATTCAAATAGGCCTAAAACTGCCTTGTATACATACCATTCCTTGTTCATATACCACTTAGTCATCTACAAAACCTTAACCTATGAGGTTAGTAATAGGTCTTAGGAAATATTGTTTACATGAATAAAATGAGATTTGAGTCTATTTTGGTCTGTCATGGTTCAATTAGGCCTCATTTCTCTTTTAGGTCTCATGGAGACCTAATTGCATTAGGTCTATCTCTTAATGCCAAAACTTGATTCTCTTGGGCCTAAATGGGTTTATCCAATACTTAAAAAACATTCAACCACTTATTCAAGAAAATATTATAACCTCATCCATTCTTTTTTATATTTTCATCCTTCATCTGTACCTTGAAACCTTCTTTAGGACAAATTTCCCTATTAAGCCAGTGTGCCTCAAAAAACCGTTTTACAATAATGAAGCTCAAACATACTTAAAACACTTAAATATGATAAAATAAGTATATAAAAAGAGTCTACATGACCTCAGTGTCATTAATAAATTAATTATATACTTCCACTTATGAGATAATAGCTCAAGAATATCTCTACAACTCACTCACTTAGAACTACTAGTTTACCTTAAAGACTAGTCATGGTGACTCAGACCTCCAACACTTGTATAAACTATTTACATGAATTTTTATGTATGTAAATTGTCCTATGAGATATAAAAACCATCCTAAAATATAAATATCATATGATCTAATGGAAAATATTAGTCTTTTAGACCAATCTCATGTCCTTATATCTCTCTATCTTATCTGAACCAGATAGGTCAACTTGTGAGAAATTTTTTCACCATATTCACTGACCTCCAAAACTTATAACAAAAATAAAAACATATATGTGAACTTGGTTTCATAATTTTATCATGATAACACATTCCAATTCATCTTCTCACTGTTGCCTGGGTTTTTCACTGTTTACACCATAAGGCTTGTTAGCGACTGGCTAACTTGGATGACCAATTTAGCACACTTGAAGGGTGGAACCTATCCAAAAACATTCATGGACATATAGTATGAGTATCTATATCCTTCTTCCATCCATTTTATTTTCTTTACCAATGCAAATTTTGATTTTTACAACAAATTCTTCACAAACAAGCCTGTATCTATACATTTTCTCTCTCATTTGACTAAGCACCACCACTTAGAGGTACCTGGGAGAGTTTACTACATGATTAAATATATTTTATAGGAATTTGAGACCATTTTAATTTTTTAACAAGATATTCCATATTGAGTCCTTACTAGGGTTTTAGGGAGGTTTAACACAAGTTTTAGTGTTAATGATTATTGATAAAGGATTAAACCTTAAGTCCAAAATCAATGCTTGAAAATATTATATAGGGCCCTTACCCATATTTAATTAACAATTTAAGTTCCCATGTAGTGGTTACATGTTCCAATGAACACTTGAAAGTATTTCTCAAGTTTGCATACCTTCATTCTTTACACTTGAGACACCGAAAAACCACTTTTCATGTCTTTTATTGCAAACCTTGACCTCATACTTCATGATCACTCTTAAAAGAACATGAATTACCTATATGCATTATATCATTCACATATTCACCTTGAAAACTGATCCTCATGCCTCATTAGGCCAGGTAGGGTCTAGGAGTGGTCTAGGTGCAAACTTGGTCTGAAGGTCCTACCCCTGTAGGCTCACCCTAAGGCTCTCATGAGTGCTGTAATGACTCACATACATGATAAAATAATGACATACATCCTTCACATTCCTATTTTCATTAAATTTCATGCACATACCTCTTCATGTCATGACTAGTCTCAAGCTTCCAATGCACTTGATGCTTTGACCTATTCCTTCCATGTCATGACCTAAATAAAACATCAACCAAGAAGATATAAGGCATTAAACCATACTCATATCACTACATGTAATGTCCCCTTTCTTATGTAGGAGGCCTAGGAGGCTTAATTTAGTCTTAGCCTTGGTCATGTGCAAGAGGCTAGAGATGTTGGGGGTTATTTGGTATAGACTTTCATTATCACCTTCACTTTATGTTATAATTCATCATTGACTTAAGTGATGGGTGAAAAGGTGATAATTTTGTTATATTATTTCATTGGGTCAACTTAAGTGTTATTTTCTATCATGGGCACAATAACTTCACTTAAGTTATATCTACTCATATGGAAATTTCCCAAATGGGGGCAATTAGGGTTTTTTAGGGGGAAATGATTATATATATCCCTTTGTGATCATTTTTTTAATCATTCACACACTTAATCATTTTCATCTGCTACTAATTTTAGTCTTTTTCTTTTGGAGGTCAAATTTTTTAAGATCCCTTGGTGAGAGATCCACTCCTTGCTAGAAGAACATTCTTTAGAGAGGGTTTCAAACCCCTATCCCTAGCTTGCTGATTCATTTTGGTTCAGATTTGGAGTTGCTGGAAGGAATGATTTAATCATTGCCATGTTATGAAATAAGGTTTTTTGCTAGATGAGTTTGGATTCAGTGAAGGCATTGAGAAATTTGGTATTGGTAGAGTTGAGATTAAAGCTTCTATTTTAGTGTGGGTTATTTATTTGAAGGTTTCCTATGGGGTTGGACACCAAGTTCTTATTACTGGTCATTATGGCATGAGATTTGATAGGTAGTTTAGAAACCTTTGGTTCACATCAAAAATGGAGTTGATGTATATTTATAAGTGCTAAAATATGTATTTTTATAACTAAAATATTTGTGAAAGCTTCATCAATATTTGTGTGCTTGGGAAGTGCAACTTGTTCTTCTATTTGTTGTTGTTCAATACTAGAAACTATGTATGAAATGAACATAGTTTTCTTGGAGTCATAGTTATTCATGTCCATGTATTATTTCAGTTTTGTAATATAAAACCTTTTAGATTGAATTTTAGGTTTGTGCAACATTATTCTAGTCAACTCAAGGCCAGCATTTCATTGGTTTGATGCATTATATTTATGTTCTCATAATAGATAATATTATGTAAATTTTTCCTTATCTTGGTTTATGAATACAGACATTTCCTTCTTACTTTTATCTATTTGTTTGAGTTCTTTGCAAAGTTGAATGGTAACTTTTCAAGATAAAATGAAAAAAATAGAAACCCTTTAAACAATAAATCACCATAAGCAAGCAAACTATTTAATGAAATTACTCAGTTGGGAAAAGTAAAAGTTTTGGTAAGATTACATAGGAGATATTACAGTGGTATCAGATCCTACCTTTATTGTATCCAATTTGGTAGTATATGAAGGTATATTTTATGAGGAATACACCTAAAAAATAAGGTTGAAATGTGGTAGATAAAGAGGGGAAAGCAGAAGAGCTAAATGAGGAGTTTATGAATAAAATGTTCATCAACATGATGAAATAGTAGGAGACAACCAATCTCTATTTGATCCAGCTCACACATAATATGAATCAAATCAAATCTGGGAATAATAGGGAAAAGGTTGAGAATAAAAATTTAGGGTAATAATCACCCCATTCTTCCAACAAGCCTCTAAGTCTTCATGATCCCTCTTTCTTGAAAGATTCTAAAGCATCACATATGGGAAAACTAATAGATACACTCGATGAGGAGTCTTGTTAGACAAAATACGAATCTTTAAGTGAGGGTTTTAGAGATAATATGCCCTTCCTAGATTATTATAAGATGAAGATATGAAGCAAGCCCAAGAGATATCATCACATGCCAGTACTTGAATTATAAAGGCATTTGGGCCATATTTCTATTACACACTTTGATGGCTCAAATAAGTTTAACGTATGATCATGGGTACAAAAATTAAAGACCTATTTTGATTTGAACCATATGAATGAGGAAGATGTAATTAAGTTTGCAATCCTACATCTTGAGGGAGATGAACATGATTGGTGGCATCATGGATTAGTGACATAGGGGCACATACACATTACCACATATATAGGGTTCACATAGAGGTTAGAGGAAAGATTTGATAGGAGAGATCTAGATAGATTTTTTAGGGAGTTGATTCACTTAAGGTAGATAGGCTCCTTGGATGTCTAAATTTCTAATATTTAGAAACTTTTGATGATGGTTCCTGATATTTCAAAGATGAAGTTGACTTAATTATTCATAGAAAGATTGATAGATAATTTGGTTGGATTCGTGAAGGCATTTGAGCCTCCTTCATTACATGAGGCCATTAGGAGAGCTCAAGATTTGGAGTTGACTACTCCAAAATCTAGATTTCCATCTAGAGATCAATACAGAGAATCTCCACTTGGCAATATGATAGGAAACAAGACTTAGCTACGAAGCCATTCATTTCACCATAGCTTAGGGAGGAATTGAGGTAGAAGAAACTATGTTTCAATTATCTTCAACCCTAGACACATGGACATAATTGCTCTAGGAAGATCAAGGCCCAATATATTGAGGTCTATGATGATAATTATGATGAGGGAGATGAGGTATTAGAACCTCATGAGTTTGATGATGAAGATGCATTGGATAGTGCTAATTTTGAGGCTATAGAGGAGACTTTTCTTGTTGAGACCATAAATAGATTATCTAGCACCCCTAGGTATAAGACATTCAAGGTTTGAGGGGTCATATAGGGACAACATGTGGTGGTGCTTATTGATAGTGGGGTCACCCATAATTACATTGATTCTACTTTGGTAGAGAGATGGGGCTTGTAGATAGAAGATTTTGAGGGTTTCAATATGGTGGTAGCCAATGGTGAGTCAATGAGATGCACACAAAGGGTTCCACAATTGAGCACCACTATGGGTAATTATACAGTTACTGATGATTTCTATATTTTTGGTATTGGAGAGACCAACATAGTGTTTAGAGTGCACTAGATTCACTCACTTGGTGAGTTTCAAACTACTTTATAGATGATTGAGATAAAGTTTAAGTTGAGGGTAGGAATGTGGTCTTGAGAGGATTATATTAAAATACACATAGAGTGATCATGACCAAATAGATGGATAGGACATTCAAACATAATTATATGGATTGATTAGTTCAATGCTTAGTTTCAACCAAGAGTTTAGATGATGATAGGCCAGAGTATCATGTTGATTTCCATGCCATACTGGATAAGCACAATGTAATTTTCATCAATATACCTTGAGGTATACCTCTGATAGAGGGTTTGATCATGTGATCAAGCTTAAAGATAACAAGCCTATGGTCACCAATCCTTACCATCACCCCAATTGGTTTAAGGATGAGATTGAGAGGGCCATATATGCACTCTTAGATATGGGACATATCAGGCCCAGTTTTAGTCCCTTTACTTCTTCAGTTGTTTTGATGAAGAAGAAGGATGGAACCATGCATATGTGTATAAATTATTTTTTCCTTGAATAAGAAAACCATTAAGAATAAGTATCCTATGCCTTGTATTGATGAGTTACATGGTGAAATCTATTTTTCCAAAATATATCTATGATCAGGATACAATCAAATCAAGATCAAAGAAGGGGATGTGTAGAAGACAACTTTCAGATGCCACTATGGTCACTTTGAGTTTCTTGTGATGACATTTGGATTGTTGAATTCACCTGACATGTTTCAATCTTGTATGAACCATGTGTTCAACCACCACTTTTGAAATTTCATGTTGGTACTCTTTGATGAAATCTTAGTCTATAGCAGGACATGGGATGATCACATGAGACATATTTATGAGGTTTTAGGTATTTTGGAGGCTAGTTCACTATACACAAAGGCTTATAAGTGTGAATTCAGCATGAGAGAGCTAGTATACTTGGTTTATATGATTGGAGGAGGTGTAGTCAAGGTTGACAGGGCAAAGATTTAGGAGATATTAAGTTGGCCATCATCGAAGACTTTGAAAACTTGAGAAGGTTCTTAGATATATGTAGTTACTACATGAGATTTATGAAGGGATTATCTCACTTGGCTACTCCATTGATGTACTTGAACAATAATGGATTTTTTTTGGGTCAAATTCAACACAATAGGTTTTTTATCACCTTAAAGAGGTGATGAATTCATGTCCAATTCTTGCACTACCAGACTTCACTCAGCCATTTATACTCAAGTGTGATACATTAGGGGAGGGAATTAGAATAATAATTATGTAGGATAAGTATCCCATTTCCTATGAGATTCAAAATTTGAGTCATATGGATAAGGGGTACTCAATTTATGATAAGGAGATGTTGGCCATTATGCATGCATTGGTCAAATTCAGGCAATATCTTATGAGCAGTAGATTCATGGTTCATACAAATCACAATAGTTTGAGTTTTTAATTAGGGTAGAAGAATCTCAATGACTACTAGTAGAGATGTGTGAACATAGTATACGCTTATGAATTTGACATAAAGTACACAAAAGGTAAGAATAATGTGGTAGTCAATGCTTTATCTAGGAGACCTTACCTTGATTTTATGATTAGGTATATGTCAGAGATTTCAGCTGATTAGAAGGGTTACATAATTTTTGAGTATTCCAAGAGTCATTTTTCATGTGAGATCATGGATGGCATTATCTAGGATGATAGATATAGAGTCTTGGATGACCTCATATACTACAAGGATATGACTTTCCTTGTACTAGAGTACAAGATGAAGAATAAGATCCTTCAATCAGTGCATGATACACCTTTAGAAGGACATATTAGATATTTTAAGACCTAAAGATACATCAAATAGAGGTTCACATGAAAAGGGTTAAAGGATGATGTACTTAGCCATAGTAGGGAGTGTTTGGTTTGCCAACAAACCAAGGCAGAGCATACTTTTCTTGTAGGACTTTTATAGACTCTTCTTGTCCCTGAGCAGAAATGGGAGAGCATATTTATGGAATTTATTATAGGCCTTCCCTCATTACATGGGAAAATTTTCATTTATGAATTTGTCAATCGATTGACCAAGTATGCCTATTTATTTTATATGCCTTCTAGGCATACGATAATTCAGGTAACACATACACTCTTCACAAGTGTTTTTAGGCTTCATGGCTTACCTAAGAACATCATTAGTGATCAGGATAACTATTTAATGAGCACATTTTGGAAGGATATTTTTTGACTTGTAGGTATGAAACTAACTCCTAGTACTAGTTATCATCCATAAACAGATGGGTAGATAGAAATAGTCAATAAGTAGATAGAGGGCCACTTGAAAAACTATGTAGTAGGACATAGACTAATATGGATCAGATGGCTAAACTTGGGTGAGCATTGTTATAATACCACTTATAAAATGATTAGTGGCATGGCTCCCTTTCATGCATTATATTGATAT
Organism: Torreya grandis; assembly: GCA_037957365.1. NCBI lineage: Eukaryota > Viridiplantae > Streptophyta > Pinopsida > Cupressales > Taxaceae > Torreya > Torreya grandis. The sequence goes on along the minus strand of JARHVA010000173.1, from coordinate 3,536,700 downwards.
GATGCTTCATCATTTATGGACATGGTACTATCAGATAGCCAAGCTCCCAAAGCTCATGATTGGTTACTAGAGAATCAAGATATTTTTAAGGCCCTTAAGGAGAATCTATAAAAAACAAAAAATTAGAAGAAGATTTATGTAGATAAACATAGGTTTGATAGGTCTCTTAAGGTAGGTGATTTGGTTTTTTTAAATTTACATCCCTACAAGCAATCCTCACTTAAGAAGAGTAGTGTTGAGAAGTTGAAACCATGATTTTATGGGCCATACAGGGTAATTCATAGGGTCAAGGAAGTTGTATATGAGTTAAAGATTACATAATGAAGCTAGATCCACAATGTATTTCTTGTTTCATGCCTAGAAAGGGCACTTAGATAACATAGTGTACCTTTTACAGACTTGCCACCTTTGGATGAGGAGGGAAAGCTAGTTTAAAAACTAGAGACTATCATTGAGGTGAGGAACATAAAGTTTAAGAATAGGGTGATTATAGAATATCTAGTGTAGTCAAAGGATTTGTCACTTGAAGATGTTACTTGGGAGGGAAAGTATATTTTACAACATCTTGATTTGTATTTGCTTGTGGGAAATCAAATTTTAGGGAGGACTCTAATGTCCCCATTCCTATGCAAGTGGCATAAGAGGCTTAATTCAATATTAGCATTGGTCATATCCAAAAGGCTAGATACATTGGGGGTTATCAGGGATTGACTTTCATTACCACCTTCACTTTAGGTTATAATTTGTCATTGACTTAAGTGATGGGTGAAAAGGTGGTACTTTATGCTATATTATTTCATTGGCTCAACTTAAGTGTTCTTTTCTAAGCATGGGCACAATAAAGTCACTTAAGTTATATCTATGCACATGGAAATTTCCAAAAAGAGGGTGATTAAGGTTTTTTTGGGGGGAAATGATTAAATATATCCCCTTGTGGTCATTTTTGATCATTCACACACTTAATCATTTTCAACTATTGTTAATTTCAGTCTTTCGATTATGGAGTTTAGATTCTTTAGGATCCCTAACTTTGGTTGTGAGAGATCCACTCCTAGCTAGAAGAACATTCTTTTGAGAGGGTTTCAGAACCCTATCCCTAACTTTTTGATTCATTTTGGTTCAAATTTAGAGTTTCTAGAAGGAAATATTTAATTATTGCCATGTTATGAAAATAAGAGTTTTTATTGGATGAGTTTGGATTCATTGAAGGTGTTGAGCAATTCGGTATTGGTAGAGTTGAGATTGGAGATTCTATTTCAGTGTGGTTTATTTATTTGAAGGTTTCTTATGGGTTTGGATGACAAGTTCCTATTTTTGGTCGTTATGGTATGAGATTTTCTAGGTGTTTTAGAAACCTTTGGTTCACATCAAAAAGGGAGTTGTACATTTTGAGTGCTACAATATGTATTTTCAAAACTAAAATATTTTTGAAAGCTTCATCAATATTTGTGTGCTTAGGAAGTGAAAATTTTTATTCTATTTGTTGTTGTTCAATACTGGAAATTGTGTATGAAATGAACATATTTTTCTTGGAGTCATTATTGTTCATCTCCATGTACTACTCTAGTTTTGTAATAGAGAACCTTTTAGATTGAATTTTAGATCTATGAAATATTATTCCTATCAACTCAAGGTCAGATTTTCATTATTTTAAATCACTATATTTATGCTCTCATAATAGATAATATTGTATTAATATTATCGTATCTTGGTTTATGAATAGATACATTTCCTTCTTTCTATTATCTATTTGTTTGAGTGCTTTACAAATTTGAATGGTATCTCTACAAGATAAAATGAAAACAAACAAAAATCCTTTAAATAGTCAATCACCATAAGTAATCAAATTGTTTAACAAAATTACTTAGTTAGGAAAAGTGAAAATTTTGGCAAGATTACATAGGGAATCTTACACTACACCATTCTCTTTATGATGAAAACAATATTCCACAGCCTCATATAGACCTAAAACCACATGACCAAGCTTCATATGACTAGACATATTTCTTCCATGCACCTAAACATATTTGACACCTTGACCTGTGCCTTCATGCAACCATAAGACATTAGTTGCCTTCAAATTGTCTCTTTTGCCTTCAAATTGTCTCTTGCCTTCAAATTCTCTCTTGACTTGAAATGCATCTTGTCGTATGGCTTCTTATACAAACATTAGTTATCTTCAGATTTATTCCATGACTTGTACCTTCCATGATCACACCACTCATGATAATTCTCATCAATGCAACACTATTATGTGCCTTGGCATATCACATAATACCATCTATCCTTAATCATGTTTAACATACCCCTTCATAGTACAATCTTGACATGATACATCATTGACCATTATGCCTTTGCATGATACACCCTTTTGACATCAATGACAATAACATGCCAAAAATCCTAACATGCATCACCTTAAATATCAAACCTTTAGCCAACAATGAGTGCCTTACCTATAATAGGGTTTGACTATCTAGTAACAAGTTCCCTTCAAAACCCATGCCATGCAGTTCATTCCCCAACACAAAATACCTCCATTTATGCCATAATTTCCTCTAAATAAAATCCATAATATCAATCATAACCTGATGTATACCAATAATAAATACCACACTAATAATATAACCCTAACCAATGAATATGTATTCATGGTCAGGCAACCAACCAAGTAAACATCCCTCAATCCTTCATTCCTCCATTATACCCTAGTCAAGGTAATTCACCTTGGTACACCCAACCAAAACTATTTATACCATCTATACCATCCATGTGTTTATCCCAAGAACTCTAACAAATGAAGGATGTAATTACAAGTATTTAGAATAGAAATCAGACAATGAAGTTTAAATTGAATGAGATATGCTCATACCCTTTTAACATGAACTATCTTTAGATACCATTTCATTTGGATTTTGAGCCACCAAATTTTAATAAATATTGAGGAAAAGGTAACCTAAAGGAAAATTCAAAAAATTTATATGTTACTTTCCATCCATTGGCATTTAGAGATATCTACCTAATTCTTCTTTTTGCACACAATCTAATAGGGTAGGCTTTGGAGTGGTTACTCTAATTTTTGAAGAAATTTATCCTAGAATTTGATGACTTCTCATAAAAAATTATGCAACATTTCTCTTGTAATATCGAGCATAAGAATATTATGGTGGATTTAGGCCAAGCACAATCGATACCTGGTGAGAGTTTTTTGAACTATTTGTAATGGTGGAGGGTACTTTCTAGTTGCTTCACACATAATTTAGAGGATAAAAAATTGGTCATGGTGTTTACTCATAATATACAAAGCGATATATCATATCACTTGGAGTTTCATTGTGCTCATAATTTTGAGGATATTATTAACAAAGGCCTATAAATTGATAAATCCCTTATCAATAAAGGGCTAATCAAGTTGCAAAGTCCTAGCTAGAATCAATACCAAGCACCAAAGTAGAGCCAAAATCAATACCAAGGACAAAGTAAGAATTAGAACCCAATTCAAATGTAAGATCCTATACCATCCCAATTTAGTACTCTTGAGAATCTTGACATTTACAATTGTAAAAATAATGTTATGGGTAATGAAGTTACTAAATCACACCATGCCTAAGTAGTTCAAACACCATCTACCCAAATGGTTCCACATATGAAACCAATAACATGAATGTAGGCACCCCTGCATACTCCTTTAAAAATGCCTCAACCAAGAGTAAGGCCACCTTTAAATAGAATTTTTAGTGACCTAGGAGAGAACATTAAATTTGTGTTTCCAAATTTAGAAAATGCTAATCTGATTAGTTGGCCCATTCCTAAACGATTCCCTAAGGGTGTTCCTTTCACTGACTGGTATAAAAAACACAAATTCTATGATTACCATCAAGTCAAAGGCCATTCCATATGTCGATGTGTGCAACTACCACATTTAATTTAGAACATACTGGAAAATGGATAAATAGAGTTGGATAATAGGCCCCCTAATTCTAATCAAAACATAGGCATTTATCAGATCCATTTTCTAAATCATAATGCCAATAATCATAAACAAAAAAATAAACAACAACAACCACCACACAAATAATAGAAACAACAAAATTAATGTAACCAAAACCACAAAATAGACAGAACCAAGGTCAAAATGATAACTAAGGGGCCTATTATGTCATCACACACAACCACAACAAGGTTGTAGGACATATCATGGGTGATCATATAGACAATGTTACCATTAAGCCAAGATCAATATCTAATCACTAATGACTAGTATTGAATAATTCCCAACTACCTCCTTATGTTGGTAATCCTTCTATGATCTGCATGGGCAACCAAGCTCACCAGTACCTAAGAGTTACCATTATAGGACCCTCTTCTAGTTATAGTGGTCCATTACCCAATCAAGATTGTGCAATCCCAACTTGGAATACAAAAGTTACCATTCAAGACCATAACCTCATTCTACTAATGAGCCTATTCAAGCAACCATACTAGTTCAAAATAAGCCAATTACCTATGTCAAGGATAAAACATATGATATTGTGAAATAATTAGAAAATATGCCTACTCAAATATCTATTCTAGATTTGTTGCATACCTCTATTGTCCATAAGAATATCTTTCTTAAAATTCTAAGTCAATGCCAAGTGTCAAATGACATAATGTTAGGTAAATTCCAAGCTTTGATAGGACACTTAACTCCTAGCCAACACCTAACCTTTCACCAAAGTGACATGCATCCCTTAGCCCTCTCCACAATAACCTATTATACATCAAATTTGTCATATCCTGACATAAGGTTAAATGGGTCCTTATAGACAATGGGTTAGACCTCAATATTTTATTTCTAAGGTTAGTCAAACATCTTGGATACACAACAACTGATCTTCAGCCAAATACTATTCCCATCAAGATCTATGATGATGAGGAAAGGGAATCACAGAGAAAAAATATTTTTGAGTTATCATTGGGCCCTTGAACCATGACATGCTTTTCCATGTGTTAGATCTTGATTTATCATATAATTTATTTATGGGCCAACCATGGATTCATGAAATTTGGCCAATACCTTCCACATTACACCAATGCATCAAGTTCCCCCATTTTAGGATGGAGGTGACTATTTCTATAGACTTAAAACCATATTAGATATGTAAAAATTTATAAATTGAATATTAAATATTTAATTATTTCTTTAGCTTAGACCCCATGCCAAATAAAGAGAAGGATGTACTTGTTGAATTTATAGATTCTAATTATATTGATCCAGATAGCCTTGCCTCTACTTCATTTGCACCTCCTACTAAGATATTATTTGCTGTGAATTTACTATTCATAATGATGAGGTATAAAATCACTATTCATGGTGATATGGTGTCATTCACTATTCACTATGATGAGGTGTCATTCACTATTGATAGTGATCATGTGGCATTCATTATTCACTATGACTATTCATGACGATGTGGCAGGTGATGATGTAGGAAGGTGATGTGGCTATTAATGATGTGGCATGGCCCACATATCATCTTACTTGTAATAAGGTTGATGTGGAAGAAATGGGAGACCAAGACACATGGCTTTTTATCCTTGGTGAGTCATACATGTTTGTTTTTAGTGTGGTTGATAAGGGATAAGAAATGGGGCACATATATTATGTGGATTAAGGATTTTTATGGTTGTAAAAGTCATAAAGATTATTTTAATATCACTTAGATCTTATGTACAATTGGGAGGTAGAAGCCAAAAGTCTACTATTTGATGAATAATATCCCAAGTGGAATGAGGCACCATTTTGGAGCCATATAAAGGTGGAAGAGATATTATGTACAATGTTGTTCCACTTATGACTCTTCCTCATAAATACAAACATGACTTTATTTCCCACTTGTGAAGGCATGAGGAGATTGGTGCATTTTTTCTTTTCTATTTTTCTCTCATATTCTCTGACATGAGAATGCTATATATAGAGCATGCTTCTTATTTGTAATTTGTGTTCCAAGTATTACATGAATTTAATGTATAGGAAGTAATATTTGTAATCCTTTGATTAAGGAAGTGTTGAAGACTTGTGAAGTCTTTATTTCAAGCTTGGTTGAGAGCTTGAGTTTCAAGCTTGGTATTATCTTACATTGGTACATTGAAGATAATAAGCTGAGAGGAGTTGGAGAGAGGTGTGACAAAGTATTGTTGATGTGTATTCTCCTTATTGTTGCAAATATAAAGATAACAAATTTCTTCATGGATGTATCCCATTGGGTGAACCACATTGTCTTGGTGTTTTATTTTTCGTGCATTTGTTGCTTGTATTTTTGCAACTATTTTATTTATATCTTACATAGTTTCTCTCATTATAATTTTGAGGATAGATTTATGCATTCCATTATCCTAATAGATATCTAATAATTTTACCATCTCTGACAAAAGTCTAGGAGATTACCTCATGCACAATTCCTTCCACATAACTAAGCTTCCATAGGCCCTTAAACCCTATGGAATACCCAAATCCAAGGTCATTTAAATGGAATGGAAACATAAAGGAAAGCTTAAAGCCCAAATGCCCATTATTTTCACATGGACCACTAGCCAAGAATAAGACCCCCTAGATGAGGATGAATTTTGGATGTATAATGATAATATAGATAATTGTTATCAAAGTAAAATATACCCCATCCCTAATCAGATCATGGATAATCAAGGTTATGAATGTAGAGGCCTAGGGGAAAATCAACAAGGCACTCTTGAGCCAATCTCTATGAACAAACACAAATGAACTTATGGTATTGGATTTAAACCACCTAGGGGTGATCTCGTATATCTTATTTGTGTTCCTACATCAAAGACTAGTGAAGATGATGCCAAAAATGATGAAAAGTTTGATTACAATGTATATGAGAACATAAACAGTCCCATCCTGATTAACCCTCATGCCGTATGTACCATTACACCTATCATTCATCCTTCCCCAATTTTCCTTCATCATCCAAATCTCATTGAATGGGACCAACAAGAATCCACACTATCACTTGACAAGTTAGAAAATTATGAGACTATTTGTGACTTTCTGGGCCTAAGAGACCATTTTTGGCTCATAGATCATAAACAAGGTTTTTCTATCAGATTGGATACTTCTACCTATTTCAAAGAGTGGGTGAACTTCCTTTTCAAAAAATAAAAATAAAATAAAACATTGAGGTTCCAAGGTGAAAACCTCTTTGAGGTGATTCTGAATCAAGGTAAAAGTAAAGAAAAAGGCTAGCCTCTTGGTGAAAACCTATTTCAAGCACCATTAGATGGGGATGTTCACCCTTCCTTGGATGAAGTTTAGGATGCCACCAATGCGACAATCATTTTTGGGTCTAAAATCAGTGAAGAAGAACAACAAGATTTTGAACAAATTATCCAAATATGTCTAGAAGTTGTTGTTACATGGCCTTTACCACCATTTGGTGATTTTGATTCATCTTGTTTGGGAGAACTTGACAAACCATTCTGATCATAGGAATTTGATATTGCCAACCAGTTTACATCTTTGCTAACTCTCCTTAAAGATGGTTCTACACTCCTTATGGAGGACACTTCTAAGGTCAATATTAGAACATTAGATGATCCAAAATGGATAAATCTAGGTGCATCCCTCACTGAGGATGAATGTGAAGTCCTTACTACTTTCATGAGGGAGTTCATTGACATATTTACATGGACCTATTCTAATATGTCAGGCTTAGACCCTTCATTAGTTTTACATCATCTTATTATAAATCCTGATGACAAGCCAATCAAATAAAATATAAGGAAAATGCATCCTCATATTGTTGTATTGGTCAAGAAAAAACTAGAAAAACTCCTATAGGTGGGATGCATTCATCCCGTTGACTATTCAGAGTGGATATCCAACATTGTGCAAGTTATTAAGAATCTAGAGGGTATCAAACTATGTACCAATTTTTGATACATCAATAAAACATACCCAAAAGATAAATGTCCTCTGCTAAATATTAACATGATTGTGGAATCTATAGTTGGGTATGAGATGCATTCTCTCATGGATGGTTTTTTAGGATATTATTAAATCAAGATCACACCATAAGACTAACACAAGATAACATTCACCAATCTTTGGGGAATATTTTGTTATGAGGTAATGCCTTTTGGCATCAATAATGTTGGTGACACATATTGACATGAAATGACCTTCATTTTTCATGATATGATGCATGATATAGTCAAGGACTATGTTGATGACATTTTGGGTAAATCTAAGACCATATCAGGTCATATAGAGGTGTTATAAAGAATATTTAAATGCCTCTATGAGTATAAAATAAGGCTTAAGCCTAAAAAGTGCATATTATAATCACTTAAGAAAAATTACTAGGCTTTATTTTCTCTCTTAGAGGCATTAAATTTGATCTAACCAAGGTTAAGACCATTATCGAGATGTTGTCACCATCTACTTTAAAGAAGCTCCATAGTTTACAGGGCAAGATACACTCCATCAAACACTTCATTTCTCAACTGGATGACAAATGCCATCCATTTACCCATTTAATGAAGAAGGTCACTAATGTTTAATTCAATTCTAATTTCTATAAGGCATTTGAACATTTGAAGGAATACTTGGCCAAACCACTTGTTCTATTACTGCCTATGCCAGACAAGCCACTACTACTCTACCTCTCTACAACTAAAAATGCCTTAGGGGAAATTTTGGCCCAACATGATGAGTAGGGAATAGAACTTGTTGTATACTACATGATCCATACATTATTTATTTATAAGCATAATTATACACCGATGGATAAATCTTATTTAGTCATGGTCTTTGCAACTTAAAACTTGTAGCACTACATGATTAATAATAAGACCATAATCATTACCAAAGTATATCTACTCAAGTATCTACTTTCAAAAATAGATTTACAAGTCCACATGGATAAATGTATCATGCTTATAATTAATTTAGATATTGAGTATGTTAATCAAAAGGCTATCAAAGGACATGTAATTATTGACCAACTTGTAGAAGCTCCCCTTTTTGACACTCAACCACTCACATTTGGGTTTCTAAATGAATCCATCATGACAATAGTAGGAAAACGTATTAAATAGTAGTAGTGGAAACTTTATTTTGATGGTTCCTTCATGTCTCATGGATTAGGGGTAGGATTTTTATTTATCACACATCAAAGGTGTCTCATCTCCAAGTCCTTCTGCATTGGCTTTCCTTGTACCATTAACATGGCTAAATATGAAGCACTCATTATAGGGATTTATCTAATGGTAAACTAGAATATTTAAAATATTTTTGTTTATGGAGATTCTTAGTTTATCATCAATCAAGTTATAGACCAATTCTAGGCCAAGGATGAGAAGCTCGTACCATATAAAGATATGGTAGACATCCTCAAACAATAAATTGCTTAGTTTTAATTTGAGTAAGTACCTTGAGACAAAAACAAAACATTGTATGTCATGGCCATAGTTGGTTATATGATCCAAATTACAAATAAGGCTTGGTATTATTAGTTTCTCATTGAACATCTTCTGGCACTAGCTCATGAACCGTCGACCATCAAAATTATTTGTAAATAGATATATAAATCATTTTCAATCACCTTATTTACGACTATGGTATCCTCTTTGACATTATATCTAATAATGGTGGTTCATTCAAGAAAAAGGATATCAAATCCCTTTATTCCAAATATAATATTATCCTATATTTTTCCACTCCATATTACCTGAAAGGCAATGGCCAAGAAGAAGCATCTAACAAAACCATTGTCAAGATCCTCCAGATGATTGTCAATGATGTTGGTTGTGATTGTCACTTACAACTCTTCCATGTCCTCTAAGCTGACCAAACTAATTTAATCACTCCAACAAGAGCCACACCCTATTCCATAATTTATGGTACTGAGGCCATTATTCCTATTAAGTTTGAGTTGCCTTCTCTACATATTTTGATGAAGCATATCCTTGATGATGAGGATTATAGAGTAGCTCTCTTGAAATATCTAGAATTATTGGATGAAAAATGTGTGGTAGCCTTTAATAGACTTCAAACATACTAAAAATCACTACATGGTCAATACAATAAGTGAGTTTGGCATAGAGCATTCAAGCTTGGTGATCTTGTACTTAAATAAAACTAGAAAAACACCAATGCAAAATGCAAGAAAAAAGTCAATTTTAAACCTAATTGGTTAGGGAATTATATGATTAATACTAATTATGGCTATGGGATATACAGGTGGGCTATGATAGAAGTAGATGAACTTAACAAATCAATGAACATAATACACCTCAATCATTTTTTTTGCTTGAGTGACTTGGAGTATATCTATGAGGATCACTTCCTTTATGTCACTACCATTCATGTTGACACTATACCATACTATGTGCCTTTCCTAATTGCATTACATTTTAGTATCTTATCCATCATTTTATATTGGTTCCATTTTATTGGTACTTTAGACAACATCAATGGTTGGGTTCAGATGCAGTTATTAGTAGGTGATTTAGGTTAGAGACTATTGATTGTATTCTTTAAAGTGGTCATCTTTTTCAGCATTATGATAATAGACTTAGAAATTACATCCTTCACTTTTGATATATTTCTATCATTATACCTTGCCATTACATTTTACTTGTGCCATTTACCTATTCCAAATCTTGCTAATAATTAGTTTGATTCCTCATTGTAGGAAGAACTACAGTGGCTTGAGGTGCATTTGGACTATGTAGGCATCACTTAGTGTTTTTTAAGGTTAGCTCAGCCACTCTTATTCCAAATTCTCTCACCATTTTATGAACAATCTAAGACACATTCTCATCAACTTGTGAGCAATCTAAGCCACACTCTCATCATTTTTTGAGAACTCTTAATAAGCGCTCCCACCATTTTGTGAGTTAACACATTTTGTATCTCATAATACTCAATTGAGTTGATATGCCTATAAACCCCAAGAAAAACATGAAAATATACTAAAAAACTCCTAAACAAGCCTTAAACATATTAGGTCTTTTAGCTTATATCTAGTTTAACTCAATATGTGCATCTCCTAGTCGGTAGGTATAACTAAGGCTTTCACATGGGTCACATCATGACCATTTCTATTTTCTTGTTCCATTTTTTTATTGCATTCCCACCCATTTTTGTGAGAATTACATGGGCCTAAGGTCTACACAGACTATGAAGGTATCACTTGGATGCATGGGGAATTAAGGGTCAGCTCAGCTAGTCTTGATAATTGATTTCATTCATTGATTTCATGGATCATTCTTTATTATAAGTTTGTTTCCAAATGCTCTCTCTAATTTAGGAGTTATGTTGTCTTATGTTTTCACCATTTTATGAGTCATATTATCTAACGCTCTCACCATTTTATGATTCATATCATTTATGTTCTCATCATTTTGTAAGTTTATTCTTGTTTTAAGCCTTAGATGTAGTGAACACTATGAATTATTAACATATTTCATTTATGAACACTTGCCTATGTCTTTTAAGTGTGGTTTTAGGCTAAACCATACTCTCATAGTTTCATGAATTCCTGTGCCTGACATTCTTATAATCATGATCACCAACCCATTTATTTCATGTTCTCACCATTTTATGAGCCCATTCCTATTTTCCTCTATGATCAATCTCTTTTACTTTTAATAAATTTTATTCTCTTCCCAAATCATGAGAGAACTACATTCAGCCTAAAGTCCATGTTAGAACTTATATTCATGGGACTTTATAGGTTGTATCTATTTGCCTAGTGCATTTGGATCCAACTCAACCATCCCTTCCTTATTCTTCTATTCACCCTTCCTATGTTTTTATTCCCTATAGCATAGGGGCAATCATTTTACAAACATAACACTTCTATTACACATGCACAAATAGTTAGATTAGTTATTTATCTTATTTTCCTTAAATTATTTTGTTATTGTATTTTGTTGTGTGTCTAAAGACAATTAGTTTACACTTGAATCTTGTTTACTACTTGGGCTTGAGTTGTTTACTTTTTGAACTTAGATTGTGTTTTTGTGCCTCCCTTCGCCTCAGTTGTCATATGTTTATTACATTATGTTTACTTGAGTCTTGATTTGTTATATTTTGTACTTAAGTCATAACTATTTATATTTACTCATATACTTAGTTTATCACATTGTCATTCAATTGGGATTTTATTGATCATATCTTGCACCTAAATTGATTATATTTGTGTTTAAATTAAGTTTTTACATGCATATGACACATAATGTTATTATGGGTTGTTTATAACTATGATGCCTAATGTCACATGCTATAGTAAGAATCAGGCCAAATGATTTATTAAGCGATGTTATTAATTGTATTTCTTTTTGTTCCTAATAGACCTACCCAAAAACCACCTAGACACATAATAACTAAATCATAAATGAACAGTAATCACTGCTAGTTAGGATGTGCATATCCATACTAGCAGGTAGCCCAAATTCATACATATCCTTTGTGTATGCAATGAGAAAAGCATCGAATATATAAATCAATCCTAGATCGGAGAAGATAGATCCTACTTATACTTCCAATTAGGGATACATTAGATAATTAGGGTCATGACCAATATGTATCTTTTAGACCAAATTAGGGGATCTCTTACCATAATAATATTACTAGGGAGGGTTCCAAAGCCTCCAATCAAGTAAAACTATGTAATAAACCTAAATATCCTATGTTTTCATATTCACTAAACTAACAATAAGTAAAGCAACAAGTCTAATATAGTGCTCACCAAAGCTTGTGGCACAAAGTGGGGGTAATAAACACTAAAAGTAAACATGCATTGAAGACATATACTCATGTCAATGTATAAAAAATCTTAATACATGGAAGATAAGTGTAAATGCATATCTATCTACTCTTACAAAGGAAGAACAAAGTTAGGAATACTTACCTTTGAAGATGAACCTCCTGAGCCTCAATCTCTCCCTTGGCGAGCGTGCTTTGTAAGAGGTTGGTGTGGTATGTAAGGATGACAAGGATAAATCAACTTAAGGCCACATAACCTATCAATGCATAAAAAAGACTTCTCTACAAGACAAGATCCATATCTATAAATAAAGTATTAAACCCTAAGCTTTCTCTTAAAGTATAATGATGGATAAGAAAATGCACAATATATCTTACTTCTTCTTCTCTTCTCTTGGAAATGGAAAAATAATTGTGTTTATATAGGTAGATCTAAAACTAAACCCTTACAAAAGTTTCATCCGATAGGTTTGACCCAATTGACCTAGTATCTTTATTGATAAAAACTCACTAGGTCAGCTAGGGGTCGACTTAGACTCTAAATAATTTTTGTCAATAAGAGTACAAGGTTGACATAGTCAACCTAGTCATGAAAACTATCAAAAAGGGGTTTAGGTTAAGAAAAGGGATAATGAAGGTGGTAAAATTCTAGAGGAGTATGCAAAAGAGAAGGCCAAGCTTATGGGAATGGTTTTTAAGAGACAAGTGTGTAGATATCAAGTGGAAAAAGGGACAACAATCCTGCAAAGCACCAATGGTCTACCCACCCCTTACCAGATTAATCCATTAGGGCATGTACTTAGAGAGATTAAGATTCAATGGGTTATTACAAGATAAAGAACATAAATAATTGATAAAAAGTTTGAAAATATTATGTGTATACATATGCCCCACTCGAAGCTCATCACGTGTCACATAAGTGCAATAGGGGATGGTGCTTCGAGAATAGAACATGATGACACATAATGCTGATGCTAAATAAAGTGCAGTAAGGAGTAAATAAGATAAATGAAAGGATATAATTGAAAAACACATACCTTTACTTACCTTAGTGTTGTAAGAAAGGTGAAGGTGTCTAATATGAAGAAATTTAGGTGAACCTATAAAGATTAGTGAAAAAAGAGCAAAAAATAAAAAAAATTGCAACATAGGCATATAATAGTTATAAATATTCTCTACGACATCAGGATGCTAGAAATTTTTATGGTTTGTACAATAAGTGATTAGAAACAAATATATGATCAAAATGAGGAATCTGATGGTACATATTTAAAGGGTAAATAATTTTAAATAGTAAATATACATAGGGTGAAAAATAATTCATTTGATATTATTTACTATTCTTAGAAACATAGAGCTCCGAGAGACCTAGTGAGAGCTGAGAGAGTCAGGATATATGAAAGGTCTATGATGTATCATCTATTTGGGTTACCCCATGTGGTCAATGATTGATTACCTTTAATTATGAGGTGGAGATAGGATTAGGTGGCATGGGCCATGCCCCACATGTCAGCACTATAGATGGTCAATGAGGAGATAGCATGTGGCAACCTCATACACACATTATGATAGTGTGGTTGAGTTGGGTAACTATGGTACCAGGGTTAGCATGAGTATGCTTCACATGCCACTACACCTAGTGGGCAGAGCCATATCTAATGGAATACTTGCTAAGATAGTTTAGACTCCCTCACTTGATGGATTATATAGTAGTGCTTATATTTTGGGCTTGGTATGCAAGAGAGCTGAGGGGGAGAGGAGGAAGTGGAGCATTAGTCAAGAGATTGGATATTAGACCATAGCATGTGAGACTATGGATTGGTCAAGCACAAAACTAGTAGCTAGAGAGGGTATGGACATATATGTAAGAGTATCATAGGTACCATTACTAGCACCTATGTCTCTGGTACCTATGGCAATTATCAGTGTGATGTGTACCACATTAGTACTAGAGACAACATATCTCTCTATATTTAAGGAGATACTTGGGAAACACTTTCAAGGGAGTTATATCCTTGTTTGAGGGTTGAAGAGTGGTGGGATGTAAGGTATTGATATATTTCCATAATTTTTGATAATGCATGGATGAATGGTTATCTGTGACATGGAAATAATAGATAAACTTCTGAGTAGACTAGGTGGGTGTACTCATAGGAGGAGTGGAAATAGAAGCTGAGGAAGATTGGTATAATGAATAGTCTCTAGTCTAGTGACCAATAACTTTATTAATGTCACAATATGGTTTATCGACCCATTTGGTGGGTAATAGAGTAATTTATGGTAAAAGGAACAAACCATCACCAAGAGAAAGTAGCGTTGGTGGGGAACTAGATGAGGCTTGAATGGAGGAGCAATAAGATCAGAAATAGGAAGAGACTCAACTATAGATGAAGTGGTAATTGGATCCATACTAGGCTCTATTGAGGGAAGAGTATGATGCACGGAAGGTTAAAGGATAGTTGCAAACATCTTAGGGATAAGTTGGCTAGAGGGGTCTTGGTATTTTTCAAAGTGATAGGGACTAGTCATGTCATGATCCATAAGTAAAATCCTATGAGGTTCTTCAAAAAATAGAGGTGTGCACACCATCTCTATCCTATGATCAAGAGGAAAAATGATAAAAATAGGAATGATATAGGATAAAATGCTAGAAGATATATTGAAAGACTGAAGTAAAGAGTAATGATAACAAATAATCTCAACATCTTAGGCATATATAAGACCTCCTAAGAATGGATCATCTAAGGTATAACCATCATCATAATCAGGTGTATGAAGGTTAATAGTGTATGTAGGGATGACCTTATCATCTTATGTGGTGTGATGAATGGAATACCGAGTCTTAATTAAGAAAATGGGTATATCATCACTAGGTGGTTGACAAGAATGAGGTCGTAAAGAAGGGGGAAGTTGAGAGATAAGATGAGGACAGAGATCCAAGGTTTTAATATTGAAATTGATCTCGTCAAGCTCATCATCATCAAAATCTAGGAGGTTATGGGGTATATTCCCAATGAGTTTGGGGTGACCATTTTAACCTCAGGTGGAATTGATAGGAAAGTTAAATCATTGAGATTCATGAAATGGAATGCTAGGAAAGGGTTCAAGTGTAAGAATATTGAATACATTATGGTTTTGGAATTGTTCTAAATTTTAAGGTTTAGTGTGACCTTGAATCCTATAGATGGCTCCATTGTGAGGAAATTTGACACATTGACAAGTGAAAGAGGCAACTGCTCTCATGTGATGAGTTCATGGCCTATCAAGTAGAATGTTATAAGATAGAGAAAATTTTATGTTCATTAACTTAAGTCAAGTGGTGATATTTGGGATGGTGATAGGGAGCCACACATAGCCTAAGAGAGGCATTTGCCTTAGATTATAAACTTGACACATGTTGCGTGTGGATTTAAGATTACATTTAGAATATCCAAGGGTTTTGATAAAATCAATATAGGTAACACAAGTGCTAGAACCCTCTTCAATCAAAGCACACTTAACTTGGATATCACCAATTTAGACATTGATAAATAGAGGATGATCATCTACACAAAGTATAATTTCATCAGGGATCATAAAAGAAATGGGGAATTTTAGGGAAAGAAAATTGTCCATTGTTTCATCAACATGTATGAACATCTCTTTGCATTGTTTTAAAATGTTATCTTCTAATCCAGATAAGGTGGCTTCACATCCTGCTAAGGGAGGATAAGGGATGTTCATTTTGAATGAAAGTTGTATAAGATGATTATGATGATGCAGAGAGGTATGCATAAGTTAGAAAAATGAGATTTGGGATGGGAGATTAGTAAGTTCTATAATAGGATCCCACTTATCATAAACCATAAAAGGACTGTTGGAAAGAGGTGTATAGTGTTTAAGGAGGTCCTTGGAAGGAAGATCCGAAGTGCAGGTGAATTTATGTTGATAAGTTGTGAGAAGTTTACTTGGAAGACAAGTTTTTTGATCATTTTGAGAAGATGGGGTAGTTGATGCAGATGTGGTTTGAGATAGATTAGAATAAGTGTTGATAGAGGTTTGAGTATTAGTAGTGATAGTTAAAGAGATTGGATGGATGGTATAAATGGTATGAGAAGTGTTATCTAAGGGAGGTGTTGGAATTGTTTCATCAAAGGATATGAGGTCTTGCCCCAACTCAGTTAAGTGAGTTGGATAAGAATATTAGTTAACATGAAATATGTGAGATAATTAAAGTGTTTGAATAGGATGAGGATCAATTAAAGTAACCACCTTTCACATATTGATCATATTTACTACATTATCTTTAGGAGTTGGGTCAAGAAGACTATCAACATTATTGGTAGAAGGGGTAGGATTTTCTTGGTTATCTTGGTGATTTGGAAGAGGATCTTTATAGATGGCCAAATGAGCATTAACCTAGTTCAAAGCTTGAGTTTTAGTTTGTGTTTCATGGGATTTTAATACAATGTCATATGATTGTTGACATTTATTAATGATATAATCATGGTCAAAATGGGGACCAAGAAGGAAATCCATATCCAAATTATGAAGCTACCTACAAGTCTCATGAGAATGACCCCAACTAGTGTGAAACCAATAAAATTTATTGCGATCATACTAATATTTCATGGGATGAGTGGGATAAAGTTCTCATAGGAGAGGCTTTGGTAGACATTTTTGTAATTCTACTAAGGATAAAGGTTTATGAACATTGATGCTATTGGTTGAAGATAAATGAGGATTAGTGATGTGGTTAGGAGGGGGAAACTATTCTGTAGTCTGGTTGGGAACAACAACTTAAATATTATGAATTAGTATTATAAGATTGGGTGACACCATCATTTGTAACATGATGATTCTTATTATTTACTAACATTCACGTACCCATAAAATGTTGGGATGGATTGAATTGATGCATGAATAAATATTGACATTTGGTTTGGTCAATGGCCTCTTCCAAAGTACATAGAGAGAGATTTTGGACCTGATATTGCAACTCGGGAAAAAGAACATTGGTAAATAGATTAAAGATGTTGTCATCTACCATATTATGTTCACATTTATTAGACAAGTTCTTCCATCATTTGATAAAACATTGTGTTGTTTAGGTCTCAAGTTTCTTATAATTGATAAAATGGGCTAAGGTATTCTCAAGGAGAGCACTAGTTTAAAACTCTTGGACTAGAGCATTAACTAAGTCTTAAAAACTAGTAATGGAATGAGATTTGAGTTGGTTGTACCAATTTAAAGCATCACCCATGAGATTTTTTACTAATAACTTGGTAGCGAAAAAGGTATCTAACTTGACCTAGTCGTTATATAGATTTCCAAATGTTTTTAAATAAAGAGTAGGATAGGTTGATCCATTGTAAGTAATGGTTGGGGTGATACCTCCTATATTGATATTCATAATTTGAGATGTAAGAGGTTCATTTTGAAGGTGCTTGATTATTTTTTTAACAAAAGGAGGTTAAGGGATAAGATTACCATGGGAATCCCAAAGAGGAGGTGTGGGAATATTTTGGTTATGTGTGCCCTATGGCATCTACTAAGGGTGGGTTTGAATATGGATAAGATAATTTTTCATTTGCATTATTAGCTTGGAAAGAATTCATTTGACTAATATTTTGTAATAGGAGTTTATGGGGTTGAGTTTCATTATTGGCATTATTTGAAGTATTGGAGTTGGTAGGAGTGGCTTCGGTACCACTATATGTGTTAGTAGGAGATTGAAAAGAATTATTCGTAAGTGAGGCACTAGTCACATAATTTTCTTGTGTGCAAAATATGGACTAGCATAGGGATGAGAATAAGTATCACTATATCCATGATTGTGATGGGTATAAAATGATGCACTAGTAGAATAATTGAGAAGAGCAAGTCTTGGAAGAGGCCCACTAGATGTAGAACTTGCCATGTTAGTAAAAATACTATGCATGGAGGTAGAGGAAATCAAAGAGGAAGAAGTCTTGGTATGAGAAGGGGTCAAAATAGAGGGAAAACATTAAGAAGCAAATAATTTAGTATCCCCAAATATGTGTGAGAACATGGAAGAAGGTGAATGGGGCTCCTCGACTTGACCACTTATCATGAGATGGTAAATATTAAAAGTATCCTTTACTCAATGTTGAGGAAAGTCATTGATGATGAAGAGTATTTATGGTGTATATTCTACTTTAAGTTGATTTTAAAATGAGAATAAAGGGTTGTGAATCAAATAGGAATGAGGAGGGGTCCCATAGTTTGTAGTGCGAGTGGCTATATGCACATTACTTTTGTCTAGGATAAGAGCCACAAGTTGATTATGGGAGAGCCTATTAGGGTTGGTAAGACTCATCATATATATTGAATTTAACTTAGTGTTGTATTCAAATAGGAAATTCATGATGAAGGAGAGAGATTATGGAAGGCAAAGTTTATGCAAAGCAAAAAGATACAAGAGGCAGATAAGAGTACAGAGCTAACCAAGTCGACCTAGTGTTGTAAATAGGAGACATAAGAGTACATAGTCAACTAGGTTGACTGAGTAATATAGATAGGAAAATAGATAGTATGATAAGGATACAGATTAAACTAGGTTACCATATTGGTATAAAGGAGTATTGGGTTGACCAGGTCAACTCAGTATTGTAATTAAGGAAAAAGATAGATTATAAGATATTGTGTCAAATAGAATGACAATGTACTAAAAATAGGGATTTTTTTTTGAAATGTAATTTGAATCAAGAATTGAAAGAAAAAACATAATAAATTAGGTTAATGAGAATGATCTAATTGAGGCACACAACACAAAACCTTACACAAATGCTACATAATATAAGTTTTTACAGTAAAACATCCAATGAGCAAAGAGCAAGCAATCAACTGAAAAGTAAATGCTAGCTAAGTGGTCATCTTGAATGTTGTTAGATTATTTTAAAGTGTTATTTTAAGTGTGATAGGTAAGTTAGATAAAATTAAGGAACTAAAAAGTAATATATGGATGGTTTTAGGATGTTTAGGTTGAAAGGGATCTGTGTTGGCAATAGTACTGGCTTTGTATTGGGGCCTACCCCCTCACTTCATAATCCCATAGTGATAAGAGTTTTTGGAAATTTTATAATATATACCATTAACCACATGTTTATACTTGGCCAAAAAACCAAGTCATCTTCCCCCTTGGTGATGAAATCTAAGTAGGTAGGCCTTAGCTAGACAAATGTTTAAATGCGTTTTGAAATTATGTGATTTGATAGTGTGTTCAAAAAGATAAAAATAGTGAAACTAAATGGTATATTGAAAAACCACCTAATTAGACTATGAGAGCTACTCTAATCATGCAAATAGCTAAAAATGAAAGTGTGAATTAATTACTAGTATATAGTTGTTAATTCTAAATTTAATCATGGTATAGAGTCAGTTCAGATGACACTATATGCAAACATTATAGAACAAAGTTGAAAAGGTCACTACTATACTGTAGAAGCAAGAGCCCTTAAGAAATAAGTTAACTAGGTCGACTTAGTCTTTTAGATAGAAGATAGACTACATAACTAGGTCAACTAGGTTGACCTATTTTATTGTAAGATTGTAGTTTTGAAGATTGCAAAATTGTGTAAAACAAAACTATAATGAACAATTGAATTAAAAGAGAGATAAAAAAAGAACCTTGGTGGGTTGGAAGATGTTGAGGATTGTGAAATTTTTGTTAAAGTGCCTTGAAGCTTACTTACAAGTTATGCCAACTATGTTGACTGGGTCGACCTAGTTTTATGATTTTCTATTTGATGAATCCTATTAAGATGATTGATTTGACCTGGTTGACTTGGTTTTTTATTTGGAAGCTGTCTGGAATACTAATTTGATCTACACAACTTAGTTTGTTTTTTTAAATCTATATAAGAGACTAAGTCAACCTATTCGACATAGTCTATTATCTATAACTAAATAAGCATATTTGTGTTGACCTCATTGATCTAATAACTTATGTCTGATGAATACCTACACAAAAATAATATAGTCATTTTGATGCAACTATGTGTTAAACCTACACATAGAAGTTATAACTATAATGGCCTGGTTGACCTTGTATTGAAAATATCAAAAAGTAATAAAATGATAGAAATGAAAATCGTGAAATAAAAAACTTCAAGGGTTAAATTCACATCGGGTTCACCAAAATTTATACATTGAGAAATGCATTAGATCTATAAATCAATCCTAGCTCAAAGAAGATAGATCCTACTTACACTTCGAATTGGGGATACATTAGATAATCAGGGTCAATACCAATATGGATATGCTAAACTAAATTAGGGTATCTCTTACCACATTAATATTACTAGGGAAGGTTCTAAAGCCTCTAATCAAGAAAAACTATGCAATAACCCTAAATAGGTGCTATGTTTTCACATTCACTAAACTGATAATAATTAAAACAAAAAAGTCTAATCTAGTGCTCCCCAAAGCTTATGGCACAAAGTGGGGGTAATAAACACTAAAAGTAAACATGCATAGAAGACATATAATTTCATCAATGTATATAATCCTAATTCATAGAATATAAGTGCAAATGCATAACTATCTACTCTTATAAAGGAGGAGCAAAGTTAGGAATACTTACCTTTGAAGATGAACCCATCGAGCCTCAATCTCTCCCTTGGCCAAGGTGTTTCGTAAGAGTTTATTTTGGGATGTAAGGATGATAAGGATAAATCATCTCTAGACTACACAACCTATCAATGTATCTAAAAGACTTCTCCACAAGACAAGATCTGTATCTCCAAAGAAAGTATGAAACCCTTAGCTTGGTCCTTAAGTAGAATGGTGGATAATCAGACTCACAATATATCTTACTTCTTATATTCTATTAGAAATGGAAAAATTATTATGTTTATATAGGTGGATCTAACCCTAAACCTTTTTAAAAAAATTATCTAATAAGGTCGACCTAATCGACCTAGTATTGTTATTGACAAAAACTCACTAGGACATAGACTAGGTCATCCAGGGGTCAACCTAGACCCTAAATAAATTTTTTCAATAAGAGTACAAGGTTGACACAACTAACATAGTCATGAAAACTATAAAAATGGGGTTTAGGTTAGGAAAAGGGCTAATGAAGGTGGTAAAAGGCTAGAGGAGTGTGCAAAAGAGAAGGCCAAGCTTAGGGGATTGGTTTTTAGGAGATAATTGTGTATATAAGAAGTGGAAAAAAGGAAAACAATCCTAAGAAGCACAAATGGTATGCCCACCCCTTTCCTAGTGCACCCCTTAGGGTGTGAACTTAGAGATATTGAGACTCAATGGGTTCTCGCAACATAAAGAGCATCCACAATTG
This sequence comes from Torreya grandis, assembly GCA_037957365.1. Taxonomy (NCBI): domain Eukaryota; kingdom Viridiplantae; phylum Streptophyta; class Pinopsida; order Cupressales; family Taxaceae; genus Torreya; species Torreya grandis. Next base: position 3,514,621 of record JARHVA010000173.1, on the reverse strand, counting down.
ATAAAAGTTTGAAAATATTATGTGTATACACTTTGTGCCAAAGAACTATTAATTCATACTTATGGGTTTATTACATGATTTATCTTTGCCATTTTTACATAATAGGGAAAATTATTTATATTTAACACATCTACCCTACTAGGGAAAATTAGAATTGTATCACACTTACATCTACCTTAATAAGGCACTTTCATTGTGCCAATAATTATAACTAGCTTTGGGTAAATCATTATTTTGACCTCCATTACTAATATACTATGTCATTTTATTCTTTTTAATGGTATGATTGATGACACTATTTACCACCCACTCCCTCAAAGTGGCATCAAGGGCTCATCAACCACCCTCTGGGGCATCAACCTGTGACTATTGTTAGGTTGTGGAGCTAAAAGCTTCACTGATGCAAGCAGGGAAGGAGGTTGCAGAAGGGTTGCATAGTGTCACAGACACTGGCGTCAGTTAAGCCAATCGACGTCGGCAGGGTAGAGGCAGGAGAGCAACCGACGTCAGTCAGTAGTCAGCCGACATCAGTGACCCCCAGGCAGACAGGGACCGACATCGATCACCTGTGGTTTGAGCTGTGAGTATATTACAGGCAGTTAGATGATGAACCAAGTGTTTGCATGTTTAGAGCTAATTTTAGACTGAGAGCTGTGGATCTAATTATTGTAATTAGGTGTCTAATTATTGTTTAGATGAGATCTATATAATAGACTCATGGATTGTATTGTATACTAGTGCTAGAGAGTAAGAGAGCAATATTATAAGCTCCTTCTGTGTGTGAGGTGAGCAATGGTGTGTTCTTCCTAGTGCCATAGTACCAAGTGTGGGTGCTAGATTGGAGAATCAGCAGGGTTCTTTAGGAGTGTATGATCTTAGTCAACTGGTGTGCATGGCTTCTATAGGAGATCTACATGGTAAGTAAGATCATTGATATGTAGATGTATGTGTGTGCAAGGTCAAGGTTCACAGGTGTGCAGAACCAGATTGATTTGCAGGTGTGCAAGATCAGAGAGGATAGCAACACAATAGGGAGCAGTATCAGGAGAGATCTACTTAGAGTATAGGTGTGTACTCAAAGCAAGAGAGGAAGGCAAGGAAGATCCTTCCATAAATAAGGTCTATTGAGGTGTAGGTTGTTGCAGGTTCAGGGGAGATCTACTTGGAGTGTGTGAAGCACTTGTGGAGTGCATGGAGCACAGGTGTAAGGTGAACACCAACTCTATATTTGAGTTGGGTGTTGGGACCTAAGAGAGAGAGCTTTGAGGAGAGAATTACTGTTCACTTGAGGTGTGGGAAGCCTCTGAAGAGGTGGTGGAGAAGAAGTGGCATCTTCTTTATTGTATTCTTTTCTGTATGAGTATTAATACAAGTTGTGTATTGTCTGTCATATCTTGTGTTATTTATGGATTCTAGTTACTTGTTGATTCTGGTTAATTCCGCATATTAAGTTGCTTGTATTTGGTAATCAATTGTGTGCTTCTGGTATTCATATCCTAACACGTGGTATCAGAGCTAAGGTTGTAGGAAGTGGTTTTGTGTTTGGTTACAGGTCACTCTCAAGGGTTTCTGATTGAGTGGGAGTAGAGCAATGGTAGATCAAAGTAAGCTAAGAATGGAGGAGTTGAAAAGCATAGATAGTCACTTACGGTCCTATGGAAAGAAAGAGCAGGTAAAAGAATATTGTTGGTTGGTAACAGATCAGCATGAAGGAACTGAAGATGCAGATGTAGCAGGTGTTGTTGCACATGATGCTTTGGGAGGTTTCTTGGATAAAGTTGAATCTTGGATAATAGATTCTATTGCCTCTTTCCATGCAGCCCCAGGGAGAGGAGCTGGTGAGCCTTGCCAAAGAATTGGCAAGGGGGAAGTGAAGCTGAAATTGCAGGCGGAGGCCAACACATGGGTGTTGAAGGAGGTCATGCAGGTCCCAGGTTTGGAGATGTGGCTAATTTATTTAGAAGAGTTGGGTGATGAGAGATGCACAAGAACTCTCACAGCGGATACACTTGAATTAGCTGGTGGTAAGAAAATAGGTACTCTTTATCTACTTGTTTATATTACTGATTCTTCTTTTGTTGCAGAGACGTGGCTTCATAGGCTTGGTCACATGAGCAAGAAGGAGATGCATGTTCTTAAGTGGAAGACAGATATATTTGATAGGCTTAAGAACTGGAAAGCCTTGGCGTTTATGGAGAAGATGACGGACAGAGACCAGTGGATGGGCTGGATACTTCTGAGCAGGGCAGTTTGGACATGGGACTTGATTCAAAGGAGCTCGCGGGTAAAAACTCATCACTTACAAAAAACATAGGTACCGGCATCGGTGATAAAACTGATGTTGGTAGTAGGTAAGACTGACATCGGTCATGAGGACCGATGTCGGTAGCAGTAAGACACCGACGTCGATAGGGTTGGTAGTCAGGACAGGCACAAGAATTGATGTCAGTTGGATGCAGACTATGTGGTGACCGAGGTCGGTCACTGTAATGAATTTTGGGTGGACAAAAAGTTGTCAAGGAGTCTCAAATGCCCATATGGAGGACTGAAGATGTAAGTAGGCCTCAAATTTGTTGTTCCTCTTCTTTATACTAGTTACTGACTACAGAGTAGGAAGGATCCAGGAAACAATGGGAGCATGGCATGGAGAGATTGCAGAACCAAGCGAAGATTTGGTAGGGTTGCCAGTAGGTATGAAAGCACAGAGACGAATGGATACCTTAGTTGAAGAATAGATAGAATGGACACGTGAGACGGAAGGTCAGGTCATATGGTCTTGAGGGAGCTGCAGGATAGTGGTACAAGTTTTGACAGGGGGATGACAAAGCATGAATTTAGTCAATGTCAGGGTAACTACTATGATTTGACTTACCAAGTGGATGATGATTGCAACATCATTATGTTGTTGTATGTGGATAGTATGCTAGCTAGCAGGTTTGTACATACAGGGTTTTGCTGAGCTAAGGGTAAGATTAGTTCAGTGGTTTGCTATGAAGAATTTGGAGCAGCAAAATTCTTTGGCATGGGAGACATGGGAGATCACAGGGTGATTTTGTTTCCAGTGGGAGCTGATGTGAATCAGGTGTTGGCAAGGTTCATTACGCAGGATGTAGAGCTGGAGCACACTAAGGGCTGGACAGTTCAGTGTCCAAAATCACATGAGGTTTGGTATAGACCTGAATTTTCCCAAGCAGTGGGTGTTGTCAGAGAGTTAGGAGCCAATTCAGAGAAGTGATTTCTCAGGGATGTGAGAGGGACCAACAGCAGGGATTCATGCTATTCAGGCCCAGGACTTCACTACATGTGTTTGTAGATGCAGATGCAGTAGGGTACTCGGATGACAGGAGGTACACCACAGATTGTGTGGTGGGTTGTCTTCAGGATTGATCTTGAAGAGGGATACAAGCTAGGAAATAGATTAGACGGGGTACAGGTATAGGTACAGTGCAGTTGTTTATCTCCAAGTGGGAGATTTTTAGGTTGTGGAGCTAAAAGCTTCACTGATGCAAGCAGGGAAGTCGTAACAACCTATGGTTGTCAACATGTCATTTTTTAAAGCATTAAAATTTTAAATATAACAACTTTTTCATTCATTTATAATACATTATTATGATTATGTCTTGTAATTATTACTCAAATATGTGAAAATGTAGACACTCATATTTGACCACTTCCATGTCTAAACAAACTTCAAAATGATTTCTACCAAACTATGCAAATTAAGCCCAAAAATCATTAAACATCCTAAATTCATACACAAGTTGGATGTAAGTGTATATAATTATGTCAAATAATCTCTATTTGAGGTATTACCTTGTATATAATGATAACCTCTCACATATTTATCTTTAGTCAGCTTGAGACCAATCAAACTCACATTTTATACTAATTAAGCGAGGCACTTAAGCCAATTCTTGAAATGATTAAATGACTAAGTAGAATTAATTAACCAAGAAAATAAAATTAAATGCTTAAGTGAAAATTCCATGTTAAATTGGTAAATATGTAATTTATAAAAAGGATTTTTCAATCAAATATGAGGTTATGATGATGTCATCATCCTTAAAGTCAAGAATTGTAAAATATCAACATAAATGCCATAAAATCAGAAATATTGAGCCATGCCTCCATAAATGCATAATTAAAACCTTCATTAATTAAATTTAGGGTTCTAATATTAACCCTAGCCTACCTATGCTTAGGTTAGAGTTAGTTGAAAACCTATAAATATAAATTCCATGACCATTCCTAAACAACCTTTTTTGTGCACACTTACTATGTACAATTTGTGAGACAAACTTCATTCTCAAGAGCCAACTTCCAAGGGTACAAGAGGACGTGCTACCCACAAAACATCAACCATTGATAAATACTATTTTTCCACCATACTCAATACAAGCCACTCTCATGCCAATAAGCCATTCAGATTGTCAAGGAAGGTAAAAGTATCATTTTGTCTTCTTGTTGCCTTTTTGTCTTGCTTTCTATATTTCTCACCCTAGGTCTTACGCTTGGAATACTAGTTTTTATTGATTTTTTTTTCATTTCACTAACAAGAGAAACTAAAATCATCCTCATAATCCTATGATACAATCTACATAGGTGTAAAAATTAGATTATTATCCATCATCTTTAATTTATCAAGCATTGTCTTGGCATATTTCATCTAGGACACAAATATGTGGTGTTACATTTGACATACTTCTAGTCCAAGACAATAGTGTAGAAGCTCAATATTCATCACTTTGAATGATCGATTTCTATCTTTCTTGGTTACATCAATAATATTCACTAAACTGATAGTGATGACTAGATCATCAATATACACTATAATAATCACAATCTCTCCCCCTTGTTGTTTGAGTTAGAGATATGGATCATAGGGACTCATCAATTTTTATGTTCTAATCTCAGGGAGCTTATTTGAGACCATACAAAGATTTGACGAGTTTACATAATTTTCCTTCATTACCAGGAATGATAAAACATTCTAGTTGTGTCATCTAAACACCTTATTATATATCTCCATTGATAAAGGAACTTTTTACATCCATTTGGCGGATTCTCCATCCAAAATATGTAGCCAGAGTAAATATCATTTTGATTGTCTTTATCTTGGCCATAGGAGTAAATTTATCCTAATAATCTATGCTCTAATTTTGTGCATATCCCTTTGTTATGAGTCGAGCCTTGTATTTGTCAATACTACCATTTGCTTTGTATTTAGTTTTGAAGACTCATTTACAACTAATTGGCTTCTTCCCTAGTGGAAGATCTTCAAGATTTCAAGATTTATGTTTCACCAATGATTGAAATTATATATCCATGGCATCCTTCCAATGTTTAGATTCTAGGGCTTCTTGAACTATATAGGGCTCTTATGATTGTACAACTATGCTCATTAAGGCCAATCTCATCTTGAGTCATGCTACAAGTGCTTGGTCTAGTGCTTGATGTGTTTAGAATTTTGTCTCACTTAACATCCCTTAATGTACTTGTATACCATTTAGACATACGTTGAGTGGTACTTGTGGGTGGTGGAGCTACACCATTATTCCCATTTTCATAACTATCTTCATCTGGTGGATTTCCATCTTCTACATTCTCTATGGGATTGATTGGTGTACCAAGAGAGCCTATAAAAGGAGTTTATGCTTTTATCTTCTCAAAACTCAACATATCTACTTGAGTATATTTTATTGGTCTTTGGATCCATTAATCTATAGTCAAATGCTTCTTCATGATACCCTAATAAGATACACTTTTATGCTTTCATGCCAAGTTTAGTCCTCTCTGCTTTGGAAATATGCATACTCACTTTGCATCAAAAAAATTGAATATGTGATATAGACGGCTTGTGCCCTAACCATTATTCCTATGGTGTTATTCCATTGAGAACTACAATGGAATTTTTTTTGAGTAGATATACTATAGTTTTGACTACTTCTACCCAAAATGCCTTTGTAAAACCTAAATCATGTAGCATACATCACACTCTTTCCATGATAGTATGATTCCTTTATTCAACAATAATATTTTGTTATGGTGTATGTGGAGGTGCCATTTGATGATGAATTCCATTTTTTTGAAAAAATACTTTGAATTCATTACTAGTGAATTCTCCCCCATGATCTAAGCAAAGGGTTGTGATTTTCTGGCAAGTCTCTATTTCAACAATAACAATGAATTTTTTAAAAATTTCAAAGGATTGACTCTTTCTATTCAGATAGTAAACCCACATTTTCTATAAAAATAATCAACAAAGATCATGAAGTACTTAAACCTAGCATGACTAGGTGTCATCGGTCCATATAGATTAGTATGAAATAGATCAACTTTTCCATGGGCTCGATATGTAATTTTATGAAATGAATCTCTATGTTGTTTGCCTGCTAAGCAATGTTGACATTTGTCTATACCATTTTTGAGAGGTGGAAATTCTCTTACTAGATTATAATGGTGGATTGTGTTGATATATCTAAAACTAATGTGACCAAATATTATGTGTCATAATTGTGTTGAGTCCGTGAATTTTTCCACAAGTGCTTGATTATTGTTTTGCACAAATTCAAGTTCTAAAATTTTCCCAACTTTTGAGGCTCATGTAAAAAATTTTGAGCATTTTTAATTATGTCTAATCAAACACATATTTTTCCCACCTTTTCAATCAAATTAAACCTTGAGGTTGTGATCAAGTAACTGATTAAATGATAAAATATTCTTTGTGAGTCTTAGAATACATAGAACGTCTAAGATTTTGTAATCATTGAATCCAAGTGGTAAAGATATGTTCCCAATACCTTGAACATGGTAGGATGAATCATCACCCAAGGAGACATGATTTTTAGTTGAATTCTAATTCATATGGTGGATCTAATCTTATTTTTAGTCATGTGTCGAGTGACACCTAAGTCGACGTACTAGATAGAACTTTGTGATGTTGATTCTTCCTGAGACTGTGTAGCATATAATAAGTTTGCATCTAAACTATTTTTTTCTTATTTGAAAATGTTTCCTTGATAATTGGATTTATTCTTATAATGGCCTTTTTGTTGTCCTTGTACTTTGTGTGGTTGAGAGGATTGTTGGTTACTAGGCTTCTTATTGCTTGAAGATCCCTATGTAAATGAGTTATACCAACAATCCTTAAGGTCATGGAATTTTCATCCACATATAAGGTAGAATTTTTGTTGTTTATTCCCATGTGTATTATGTTGATGACCTTGATTTGGTTTAGAATACTTGATTTACTTTGTACCTTTCTATTGATTAGAGTCAAGAGCATGTTATTCTAATTCCTTTTCTTCTGTATGCATATAATCTTATTATTGCAACATGTTTACCGACTTTTCAAAAGATGATTTTTGTTATATGAAATTCAAATTAGTCATGAATATCTTGTAGAAAGGTGGAAATGCTATCAAGATAATAGGTACAAGAGAGGTCTCTATCACTTTCTCTCCCAATGCTTATAGTAAAGCCCTCAGGATTACAACACGTTGTAGAAAAGCTTCTACTTTCTCACTAGAATTTAATTTGAGTGAATGAAGTTGAATTTGAAAATGGAGAATAATACCTTCATTTTTGGCCGCATAGATGGTTTAGATCTTATCCCAAGCATCTTTAGCTATCATGGCCTCACAGATATGAGGTTGTACCTTACTTGAAACCCTAAACATTGTTATCAATTTTGCCTTCTAGTTTGCTTTATCAAACTTACGTTGTTGATTAATGTCAATGGCATATCAGGTAAATGTGTCATTGATAACATGAAAAATGCCTTCAAATTCAAATGTGTCTTAATTTTATTTTTCCAAGTGGCATAATTGTCACCATGTAGAAGCTATGAGTCTAACAAAAATAATTTTGGGCCATTTCTGACCATTATGTAGAATCTAACCAAAGTTGATGGATTGGTTCATTATCACTAAAGGTATCAAGGTATCCCTTTATTTATATTCCCAATCTAATATACTAAACCTTTCTTTATATGTGCCCTTTATTTATACCCATTAGTACATGGAATAAGCTCACCCTTTCTTTATACCGATGGTACATGAAAGAAGCATAAACATATGTGAAAGAGAATGATACATGGTAATTAGATAGTAATAAAAGAGGTTAGACCGTTCATTGGAACCTACTTATATGGAATTGCACATATGAGGGTGTAACTTCCCTATTATACATGGAATTCTCACCTTCATGATGTACGCCTTTCAATTGAATCAAATAGGTAAAATAGAGGGATGGCTCAGTGAATGTTTAACCTTATTTTTCCTTGACAGTTTATAAGGATGATGCCCATATGTCAATGTTACAACTATGTTAGGTTATGTATGTAGTAATTCAATCATGATGGATTTATCTATAAATGTGAGTCAAAGGCATAGCTTTGACTAACACTGTGATTGTGCATAATACACTTTTTTTTGCTTGTATTTGCTTGCAAAAATGAAATATTACAATGCTTTGAAAATAAATTATTGTAATATATGGAAAATTCTAAATCCATTTAAAAAAAAATAATATGATTTTTATCTCTAAATTTATTTACCTATGACCGACATTAGTAGAATTGCTAAATTTAGGGGAATGGTCCAAACTTTTTCTTTCAAAAAATTCTCTTGGGGAATTTGAACCTCTCACCTCCTCTTTGCTAAAGAGAACCTTACCAACCCACTTATGTATCATATCAAGTCTAAAAAAGACAAAACTAATATTTAAAGGATTTAAATTATTGATTTAAAGGCAAAACCACTCCCCTAGGGAATACCATGGGTTTGCTAAAATAGTGGTTTTAACTAAAATGTGTAGCAAAGAAAGAATTATATGAGTGGTTTTGAGGTTTAATAGGTAGTTATACACCAATGAAAGCTGATTTTTTGCACTTTCGAGAATTATAGAGCTTCTAAAAGAATATATCTTATCTATTAAGATTCTAAGCTCAAAATTTATATTTATAACCTGTAGAATGAAAAGCATTAACATTATTTTCGATGCCAATTTGATCTGTCACCAGGCTTCACTCTTCAGTTGCATTTCTTTGTTTGTAGAATGATGTTTTAGCAAAAATTAAGGTGCTTCTTGTTTCAAAACTTAGATATTCAAGTCCTAGATTATTTAATTAGTGCAATTAGGTGTTTTGAGAGATGTTCAGGGTATGATAATGACATAGTATGCTAGGTCATTTGGAAACCAATGCATTCATTGCACCAACCTAATCAATACAGTCCTCAATGTTATCAAATTTAGGTAAGACTGATAAAATTTAATGTCAGCATGGGTTTGAAAAACCAATCCCCTAGGGAATACCATGGTTTTGCTAAAATAGTGGTTTTAACTAAAATGTGTAACAAAGAAAGAATTATATGACTGGTTGAGGTTTAATAGGTAGTTCTACACTGATGAAAGCTAATTTTTGGCACTTTCAATAATTATATAGCTTCTAAAATAATATATCTTATCTATTAAGCTTCTAAACTCAAAATTTATATTTATAACCTATAGAATGAAAAACACTAACATTATTTCTAATGCCAATTTGATCCGTCACCAAGCTTCACTCTTTAGTTGCATTTATTTATTTGGAGAATGATGATTTAGAAAAAATTAAGGTGCTTCTTATTTCAAAACTTAGATATTCAACTCCTAAATTATTTAATTAGTGCAATTGGGTGTTTTGAGAGATGTTCAGGTTATGATAATGACATGGTATGCCAGGACATTTGGAAACCAATGAATTTATTGTACCAACCTAATCAATACAGTCCTCAATGTTATCAAATGTAGGTAAGACTGATAAAATTTAATGTGACAGTTCATGAATTCTTGCAATACAATAATTAATTACAATATACATTTGAACTATGGCTTTGAGTGTGCATGGGCTCCTCCCAGGGTTGTAAATTTTATTATCCTACTTTGAAACCAAATGTGGGCATCAATATATTATTTATTCAACTAAATAATAAAATATGACATGGATAATAAATAGCCAACAATATAGTAAAATGACATCCTAGAAAATAGGATGGTTACAAACGATAAACCCAGAATAGATCCACATGTAAAAAAATATTAACAACTATAAAAATAATATGTTATGGTGAATTAATCCTCGTATAATAATATCTAACATCATTTATACTATTTTCAGTAGCACTATTATTTTAATCTTTCCAACCTAAAAATAATTGGGAGGAGGAGTACATGTATTTGTATCATTTAGATCTACAGATAGAGAAGTAATATCACCATTTGTATTTCCATGAAGTAAAGTAGGAATTGAATCTCCAATTTGAATAATGTTTTCAAGATTTTTAAAAGAAGGGAAAAATTCATTATTTGTAATAAGCTCATCATTGACTAAAGAAGATGTAGATTCGACTATTTATTCATATTTTGAATGTTCAAGTATATCATAATTAGAATCAGAAACACATAATTTAGGATAGAAATAAAAATTAGGCTCTTCACATTCTTCTTCTAAATATGTAGAATTACAATCAAATCATAGGGTTAATAAGGATTTATTCCATCAATGTCACCATATTAATAAATATTTATATTTTCATTAATGGTTTTTTCATTGTTATAATTGTAAGAAGTTGATACAAATGAATATTGTTTATTATAGTTTTGATTAACCATAAGATCCTCATAAGCAATATATTGATCATCATGAATATTTAAAAAATATCAAAAGGATGAGGTTTTTTGGGGTTACAAGAAAATCATCCATGATGAGTGTTATAAGTTTGGACACAACCCCATAGGAAAATAATAGAAGGCCTAGGGGAAAATATAAAGAAGAATTACTTAAGTTATGCCCATGAAAATAATTTCAGATCTAAAAAATAAAATACATAATTCTAAAAATAAACATTTTTTTAAGGGGAAACCCTATTATAATTTAGGGTTTGGTTCAAATATAGAGGATGGGTTCACCAAAATTTTAACCCTAAATTTGTTATGCATAAAGGCTAAGAATATATAAGTAGTTCAATTACAAGGATGATAAAATAATCTATAATAGGCTAATTAGTAGAAAACTCAGATAAATAATATTATAACTTTATACAACTAAAATTGATAAAAATAGTTAAGTACAACTATTGAAAGATATTGCAATAAATAAGAAGAATTGATACTTGGTCTACTATGTCTAGGCATATATGGATTGGAAACATGTGTAAAGTATGAAACAACAATATTCTAGATCAGTTATTAGATTCTAGAAATTTCACATCTTTGTTTGTACTACATCGGATATGGACACTACCATCAATGCTAATGATTGACTATGATGTAGGTGTCCAATATAGAATCATAACTAGATTTGGATGTGACTAAATTTATTGTTATAGGTTTTCTATCACCTTTATGATGATGTATTATGAAAGAGTTATCAAAACTCTCACTTGAGATCTTTCCAAGAGCTCATCACCATAGCCATATCATTGTTCACACAAAGAAATAACTCTATATAACTCAAATGGTCATATAAGTGTATATCTCCATTTATTCCCTCATCATATTATGTTATACCTTATCCTTGTATTTATAAAATTTGGGAGTAGGTGAGAGGAACACATTTGGCAATGTGAAACCAGATAGTTTCCAAATGAATAATACTATCATGTGCACTATTATCAATAATTAAACCTAACATGTCTACTACATAATTAGACATATGGGTGAGAAATTTTAAACCACACATGAGTCTAACTAACCTAGGTTAATCAACCTTGGTTAACACCCAAGTTACATAGATTAATACCAAGTTACTCTTAACCCTATTATTTTCTCTAACACCCTCCCTTAAGATTAACTTGGGAGAGAGAGAGAAAAAAAAGCTCTATAAATGGGTTCTAACAATAAGCATGATGAGATACCCATGTAAAAAATAGGATGCAATATGAAGTCAAATTTCCCTATGGATGCTAAACCATCTTTCCAGAGTACATGAATGTCAAGTCACTATAACTACCAAGTCAAAGTAGGAATGGTGTTGAATATGAGGATCACTGAAAATGAACACCGTGTTCAAAAATACTAGGTAAAATGATGAACCTAAGGAAGCATTAATTGAATACCCTCCAACAAGATGGTGAGAAGTGAACACAAAGACTAGTGGGGCTACCACACTGGTGTCACTATAAGAATCACCAAAAAGGCCATAAAAACAAGTGACGAATCCTCATATGGGTTTTGGTAAACAAAGTGCCTGAAGAAGATACCCATGTACCAAGAAGGAATCTAGAAAGCACTTAAAAAATAAAACATATATAACTCTCATAAAGTGGAAAAAAGAGAGAAAACCCATAGGAAAAGCCCCCCCTAAAAGAGATAAAATAAGAATAGAGATCTAGAAATCCCCCCAAAGGTGATGTAGAAGTAGTTTGCACTCCAAGTACTAGAATGTCACAAAGGAACTCAATATGCATGAGTGGTCTGAATTCACTACTCAATCACAAAAACAACTGACATTGGGCTTCACCAAAATAGCTCCAAACAAGGAGACTATCAGTGGTGATGAAAGTACAAAAGAGTAGTATAAGTACAAGAAATGCTCAACACCTAAGAATCAAAATGTACACCATAACCCCCCATACTATTGACTGGGTAGATTAGAGGAAAAAGGTCTACATGAGTGGTCCAAATCCGCTACTCAAACACTGAACAAGATGATATTTTATACACCTAAATAGTTCCATATCATGTTAAAAGAGACTATCAAACTATGAAAAAGATAAAACAACACTAGGATTCCCTAGAATAGCTACACTTCAAGCTGTGGGAGACTATCAACTATCATAAAAGTGGTGTCGACAATACAGATAAGGTCTCCATAGAATAAGGTAAGGTGATAAGAAAAGGGCCTTGATAGAGACATGACACAAACTACAAGTGTGTCAAAGTACCAATGCATGCCATGGGTGGATGTAAGAGTGTGGAAAATGGTGAAAAAGTCTATCATGTATGTAAAAAACACACCAAAAGAGGACCAATAACCAAAAAAACCTACAAAGCACATGCAAAATGACATTGGGCTTAGCTAAAAATGCATCCAAGATAGTGTGTGTGTGTGTGAAGTATAATGTAGTAAGTAGTAAGTCCCTAAACATAGGCAAAACCCCTTGAATATGACAAAAATAGTGCTTTGAAACCCCCAACTACTTATAATTATGCACTTTTACAAAAATTCTTCACCAAATTATAATTTTGGGTTAAAATAGAAAATATAAAAAATATTTATTTATTTAAAATATGACTGAAATTAAATTACAAATATGAAGTATTGGTGAAAAATAATGCACTTAAAAAAAATGGCACGTAAAAGGTGCATAGAGTGTAGAGAAAAGTGACCCAGAAAGTTTAGTGTTGTTTGTATGCGAAGAAGACCTCAAATTTTTTTAAAAATACTCACAATTTCTAATGTACTAACAAAAAATTGAATATAGTGCATGGAAAATCTTGGATCCAGCTTTGTAATACAATAGAAAGCACTGTAAAACTCTAAAAAATGCTAAAGATATAAGCAAAAATATGCAAGTGTGTTTGCAAAAATGCATAATGGATGGGGCCTATAAAACTACAATCAAGTAAGAATAGCCTCATAATTTACCAATAGGCAATCCAAATAGAGCATAAATCAAAATTTTGATAAAAAAACAAGTTTTTCTTTGGGGAGGGTTTGACTGCCTATCAAACTAGGCCCCACCCACCAGTCTTCATCAAACAAAAAAATACCAGATGATGATCCTTATAAAGCTTCAACTTTCTAGGGGAAAAATTAGGACCTCCCAACACAAATAATGTCATGAAAAACATCTACCCAAAAATCCCTACCAAATAATTCAAACATGGTGTTATCAAAAAATAAATGTATTGAAAACATGTCATTCGTAAAAAAAATGCCCTGTGGTTGGTGGGTAAATGCAGACTCCAGAATGTAAAGACAATGACTAAGTTGGTCTCTAGTTGAGTTGAATAATGCACACTTTCTACACAATAATTCAAATCAAGCAGTTTTGGGTCAAATTCAACAAAGGACCAAACAAAACACATTGCCAATGTTATAAAAAAATACATGGTTTTGTGTTTGTGTTTGTATTTTGTTTTTGTTTGGTTGACAGTGACATATTGGAAGGATGGATGGAGGAGTGCACTATAGGATAGGATAGGGAAAAATTTTGGTGCTATCAAGGAAGTGGCACAACATAGATGCAGGGGTGGCACTAGGTAAGCCTGGGCACAACATAGATGCAGGGGTGGTGTTGGATAAGCTTGGGGCACAACAATTAGGCAGTGGGTGGTGGGCCATGGAGGTAGAGCTCGAGGGGTGGTTGAGATATTAGGTGGGATTTTTGTGAAGGAGGATTTATCCATGACTGGGGGGGATAGAGGTAGCAACATGGGTGGTAGTGGTTGGAGGAGGGTGCAGGGCTGAGCGGTGGAGTGGAATAATAGGTGTGGGGGGAGGATGGTGGCTGAACAGTGGCTCAGCCACAAAAAATGCATTTTTTTTGTTTTTAATATAAATAAAAACTTCAAAAAACTTTTTTTTTATAAAATTAATATTTGAAATTTATAAAAATTTAATAATTTTTTTGAAATATATTAGAAAAACCAAAAAACAAAAAAATCCCCCAAGAAAAATCAAAGTCATTTACTCACCGACGGCTAGAATTGACTTGGAAAAATTACCACACCATGAGCAACACAACTTCATTTTTCACTAAATTAACATATACCCCACTAAATCAACCATTCTAGATGCATATGTATGGTCAGATATGCATCAAAACGTGAAGATTTCCAAGAAATTATTCAGTGACCAATAAGCTTCTCAAATAGATCTAAAACTCTAGGTGACCAGTTTTAGTAAATTTAAAGCTTGAACCACCTTTCACAACTTCCATAAACATGATAGCAAATGTTGATCAAATTCAAAATGCAAAATGACCTCCAGATTACAAAATCACCTCCAAGACATTATAATGACTCCCATTGTCCTTATTTTGAAATTATTTCTCTAATTGAGCAGCAAGACTGGATAGAGGGCTTATTGAGAAAGAGGGTCAATAAAAGGACAAAATAATGCAATGATTTAGGTTTAGTAATGATTACTTGGAGACTATTCTGATACCATGGTAGAATTAACAAAACTCTCACCCATGATCTCTTCAAGAGCTCATCACCATAGCCATGACATTAATGCATTACTTACACAAAGAAACAAATCTCTATAATTCAAATGGTTATACAAGTGTATATCTCCACTTATTCTCTCATCATAATATGCTACACCTTACCCTTGTATTTATAATAGTTAGAGGTAGGTGAGAGGAACACATTTGGCAATGTGAAACTAGATAGTTTCTAAATGAATAATCCTACCATGTGTCCTATTGTCAATAATCAAACCCAACATGTTGACTGCATAATTATACATGTGGGTAAGCAAGTTTAAATGACACATGAGTCTAACTAACCTAGGTTAATCAACCTTAGTTAATAACCAAGTTACATAGGTTAATCCCAAGTTACTCTTAACCCTATTATTTTCTCTAAGATATTCAAATCTAGGATACACATTATTACTCTTTTCTAATTGATCAAACCATAAATTTTCACTCTTCTTTACCCTTGGAATTAGTTTTCTAAAAAATGGGTTAGTGGAATCATGGTGTCAAGTTTCTCTAAAGACCCTTATGTCAATGGGCATTTCTTACATATATAATACTCCAAGGTGGGCCTCAAAATTATTTAGTTCTCCCCTATGTGTGGGAAAGTGTGTGCACAAAGGCGAAATATATAATATTAATATGCTTATAGTGATCTAGCTTGTAATTTGACAAATGTTTCTCATGCGCTACTCTTTGACTACTTCAAACTTAAAATATGACTACTCCTATACTTGACATTAAAATAGGGATGAATATGTTAGAATCTAATGCTTGCACAGTTGACTGATTTGGTATGTGTTTTCTTAGTATTTTCTCACATGACTCCATGATTTTTTCCTATCATGATGTTGTGGGTGCCTATATACCTCAATTTATTTTTGATACTTTGACCTTATCAAACTTTTCTCTTACCTCTTCCACCTTTTTGTTTGGTGGTTCATTTATCTCTTGAGTAGATGAAGTGTTCTTTTTTTATTGCATTGTTTCTTCATCGATGTCTTCATTTGAATCTTCCTCATGCTCTTGTTCACCCACTTCATTCTCATCTTCATGTTCTACCTTAATTATTCTTTGTGCCTTTACAACTATGATATCATGTAAATTAACCTTCCTTTTATTGTACCAAAAATTAATGAAATGATTTTTCACATTAATATTTATTATTCCCAACATCTCTAACCATAGATATCTAAGAACCATATCCACACCATCCATATCCAAAGTATGAAAATATTATTACCATTTACTTGAACTTCCTTGATATTATTTGATTTAACATGTATATTTTGAGTAACATCAATATTGATTACGTTATATTTGTTGTTAGGTTTTATTTACATAATGACCTTATTCCATTGAATGCATCTAAGAAACTGGAAAATTGACTCTGGTTTTTTTGGAGATAAATTATTTGAACCCTTATCATCCAATCCTTCTTATTATTATTTTATATTCTCTACCTCTCCTTATACACCATCTATAGTCTCCTCATCATCATTATGCTCGATTTCTTCTTCTTCATCATCACTTGAATGTTTTTACTCATTGTCATTATTTTATTCTAATGATTTTTATTCATCATCATCTCCATTCTCTTCTTCATTACCATTGTCAACATTGTATTCCTCTTTTGTATTTTATTTTTCTTTTATACCCCATGGATCTATGAAAATTTGTTCCATTATTTCTCATGAAAACTTCTATCTTTTGATTCCCAACTAAACCCATTAGAGTTGTGTTGAACCCCTGAAATGATGTGATAAAACATTTTTCCATGTTATTCTATCACAATAATTCTTCTTAAAAAGTATCCACCCTTCTTTAACATCAATATCATCTTCTCCATAAATAATTCTAACTCCATGATCCACATATAAACTAGGGTTAATAAACAAAACCTAAAGTTTCAATAACTCATGAGAAACTAATAAAAATAATACAAAAATTTGATTTTAGCTTCCCTGTATGATAGTGGAACTTTAGTGAAAAACGAGTGGATTTTTTTTGAAAATTTCAGCCCTTAAAGCTAATCTATGAAAAATAATAAAATCATATTAATTAACTTAAAACTTATAAAAAATGATCAAATTTTGACCATAGCTTTCATATATAATGATATTATTTTATTAAAAAAATAATAGAAAAAATCTTGTAATTTTGATAGATATAATGAATTTATTATAAATGCTGAAATAATAATATCTCTCTATAAATTGATCATAAAACCTATATTTTTTTATTATGACTTCCTTGAGATAATATTTAGCTCTAGTAAAAAAATTGTACAAAAATTCACAATAGATTTAAGATATAAGCGACTGTCCAAACTTAAGGTTTCACCCACAATATTTTCCCAAATGGATGCTCTAATGCTCTAATACCACTTTTAATAAACATTAGAAGAAAACCTCAAGGCATTAGTGTAATCCATACATCAACATCATAATATCCCACCACACTTTCAAAGCCCAAACTTTGGGCTAGGTTTAAACCTGTACATAAGGATCCCCTACATGTATGAGCCCCAAACCAACATTGCAATGCTAACATATCCCCCTAATTCATGATTCAAATCTAGGTGGAGGATCTGATACCACTTGTTATGAGCCACACTTATAATATTTGAAATATGCATAATATAATGTAGATCAACATGACACAATATAAATTGGTTATCCAAGATACCCAAATATTCAATATATGTAAAAATAGAATAATTGCCTTTAAAGTAGGGAAACGACATAAAATAATACTTTAGGAAGGAATAAATCCACAATATCACTTCAAGGGGATAATCTCCAATATCCTTCTAACAATAAAAAACTCTACACTTAATTGATTGATATCTTTATAATGATATTCATCTCCTTTATATAGACCTCTATCTAGCTAATAATAGATGGGTAACCTCCTAATCCCAATGTAGGTCGACCATTACCCAATTCACTAATTCCACAAGTTACTAATTTATCCTAATATATTAGACCAATATAACTAAGGGGGATGTGTGCCACATGTTGACATCTCCATCAAACCACATACATTAATATACCATATCCTTAGGTACATAGAAAAAATACACCAAAGAAGATGAAATGATTACACCTTAATGTTTTCTATATATTTTTATTATGGATATAGATCTTACATGTCTATATCTATTTGTGCATGAAATATGGACCCTTAATATGTAGGGAAGTGATCAATGCTTACACTGATCTTGCCTTAGATTGAATCACAAGTGAACTGGTTTAACCATCATACCTATCTTATTATGATGATCATGTCCTATGTTAAATTTAAAATTCTAAAGTTTTATGTGCCTCCACTTCTATGATTTGATGGGATTTTTTTAGAAATAATGTCTTATTCTTTCTATGGCCTATCTTGAGATCAACTAATAAAAAAACAAATCTATGGATCGAGAAACCACTATGTGAATTTAAACTACATATATCGCACACCAAAATTGGACCTTGACATAGTTACATGTACTGTGAATGGAATATCAAACAAGGATTGAACCTCCTCTTACTAGATGTGAAGATCCAACTATCTGTAATACTCCTAAACCTTCTTTCGGCATAAGAGGGTGATGCAAAAATATAACTATGTTGTAAGTGTATCAATAGATATGAAAATGGTTGTCACTAACTTAAATTATGGGGGAAAATAATGGACACTTGATTCCTCTCTGTTATATTTTCCTCCCTCTTTCATTCATTCATAATGTTTTAGAATGAATTGGTATTAATAGGATTCTTTATGATGTAAATCATACTCAGACTAGCTCAAGAAATAGTAATAAGTGATAATTAAGGAACATGGAGCTCAACTAATGGAAAATGTGATGCAAGGTAATTTTAGTTCACATATAATCCTACATCAACCAAAAAAACTTAGTCTATCATGTGGAAAAATAAAACTTAATAGTTTTACATAAGTCTTGATTTGCATGAAAATTATGTGTTGTTTTGTGCCACCTTTGCATGCATGCACACATTTTTTATTTATTATTATATGAAGATTTATTGTTGTGCATAATTAGGATTAATATGGATCAACTTGAGAAGTTTTGCTCATGTTTATTATTTTATACATATTCAAAAGATCCGTGTAATGACTTTTGGAGTGTAAAATTTTATTTGATGTGTTATGGATAAAAAACTATTATAATTTATAACCATTTGCATTAAATTATTGGATTACAAAAGTATTTTAAGGATCCATTTAATATCAGTTTGTGATGTAGTATGTCATGATTAATTATGTTGTAATTCATTGTGGTACATTGGGATTGTATTGAACATTTAATGTTTGTGATGCATAGAAATACATGTTATAAATATTTAATGTTTGTAATGGGTTGTTGAGAGTACTATTTTAAGTAGGTGGGTCTTGTGCCTATATGAACATGCCCTTACACTTGAGTCAACTATTCAATGAGCTTAAGGATATAGATCATATTTAATATTTTAAGAGATAGTTATACTTACAAAGACTGTAAGTTAGCAGGTAGTGATATGGGGCTCTATTGTAATACATATCATTTTTAATTATTGTGTTATCATTATTTTATGTGCAAGATGTAATTTATTATTATTTAAATTGAATATATATTTAAGTTTATTGTTTTTAAGATTGTTTACATTATTTTTATATGTTAATAAGTTCAAGAAGTTTTATTACGTAATTCTAAAGGTTTTGTGGTCGAAGGCATCTCTTCATTGATACCCTTAACTATGACTACATCAAAAATAACCCAAAAAATGACAAGGGATAATATCAATGGGCATACCAACCTTACCCAGGGTAGGATCAATAAGATAGGCAATCATCTCCTTAGAAAAATTATAATGTGAGGTTTGAGTAGCACCATAGGATCATTTTTGACAACTAAAAAAACTTGACAAGTATTAGACATATTTGGAAGGTTTACAACCAAATAAGGGGTATTTTGAGGAGGATAAGTCTTATAAATAATAAACTATACATAAGTGTGGCTAACATGAAAAAACATGAGAAATACACTATGTAAAAGGGTCTTGTATCAAAATTAGGT
This sequence comes from Torreya grandis, assembly GCA_037957365.1. Lineage (NCBI taxonomy): Eukaryota > Viridiplantae > Streptophyta > Pinopsida > Cupressales > Taxaceae > Torreya > Torreya grandis. Next base: position 3,494,365 of record JARHVA010000173.1, on the reverse strand, counting down.
GTCTACACTATGGCACACTTGTTTCTTTGGATGAGATTTATGTGGCTTTGTGATACTAAAAATTGAACATGTGTGAAATTTTTGTCCCCTAAGTTAAGGTGATCAAAATCATTTAATTTTGATCTAATTAGTTGTTATAATATTATCATTTTTACAAAAATGTGTTAAAATCTAAGCGTGTCTTTTGAAACAACTCCCTACGTGTTCAAAGTATCAAAATTTTGAGAGAATATAAGTATGTTTCACCTTATCAGGTTCTTGATACCTATTTTTCAATTCAAAGATCCCCAAGCCATGCTAAGCATTCCATAATATTTTCATCCCCTACCTTACACACTTTGGGTTTCTAACTAGTGTTTCACACATCTCATATTTATGTTTCCTCCTCTATAAACCTTGGAGCTCAAGTTTATGTTGTGTACCTAGTGGGAATACAAGTTATGCATAATCACCCTAAGTTTTTAGACATTAACCTGATAGTTACCCATGTGTGTGGGTGTTTTATCCATCCTTATATAACCACCTCACTCATCCATTTCTTTCCACCTTGCCTCCATTCTACTCTCAACTCTATGTCTCTCAAAACCTAACTATTTCTTTCCCCATTTTTCCTTGTTTCATTCCCATTTTCTTTTTCAATAAATTTATTCAAGCTTGGTTGTAGCTACTTTTAAGAGGTTTTAAGGTTTTATCTTGATGTATCTTCAACATTTTAGACACTTTGTCAAGTTTTGGTGACCATTGTTCCTTCATTCATCAAAAACCCTAAGTTTTATTGGCATCCATTCAGTTTTAAATTTATTTTACATATAAATTTCACATAATACACTATCCTACATGATGACTATTAGATTTATGGGTTAACACATCCTTATAAAAATTCCAAGTTACACTCAACACCTAGTACGATTATGAGCCTTGATAGACATATCTTAAGTTTTTTAATCCTTGCATAACATCTAGCACAAATATAGCCACTAAAAAACATATATCAGGATGTAGAGCCTTGTTGGACACATCTCAAAACTCAGAGCTATGCACTACACATAGTGAGATTATGAGATGTACATAATACTAGTTAGAATTTTAACTCATGTTTGACATTCCTCATATTTTTGACCTATTTTTTATAATCATATTTTAAACCCCTACTTAAAACCTAAGTGTGATATAACACTTGTGTATCATCCCTTAGATTTTTATCTTCTTCACAACACACTATCAAGTTTTGAACCTTGTAAAATCATCTTAAAAGTTCCACTTTTATACTAAACAGATCTTTAAACTCCATTGCCTTGCTTACAAATTAGTTTTCTTATAATATCTATGCCAAAAAATCTAAATAAGAAAGGAGATATGAACTATCACTTTCATTAAGTTATTCCCCCTTCATATTTGGATTCAAACATTGATAAGATCTTAGATACAAAACTTGGGACATGTTGATCTCACAAAGTTTGGGCAGAGATTTAACACAACTCATAAATTAGATTGGGTTAAAAGTATCCATGTCATTGGCATCCATATTGTTATGGCCTTCTTGACATTAGTGAAATACCCTAGGTTGATATTAACCATGGAAAAACATTATGACAAGGAGATAAGAAAAGTGAAAAATTCAAAAGGAGAATACATTCTTTGCATCTATCCAAAATACATCAATGACATGCTCAAATTGCTTGATCATGAGTAACATATTTACCTTAATCTAATTTCAACTTAAAAATTTTAGGATTCAAACACAATATCGTGTTCTAAAATTATCAAAAAATAATTTCTAGTGAATCTGAAGAGTTCAACATTAATATTGTTGAAAGTTCTCTCAAGGTTTGAGTTCATTAATTAAATTAATGACATCATTACACTTTTGAATAGATTTCTTAGAAATCCAACTACTACATATTTTTATCCATGGATGTATAGGTATATTTTTATCATTCATGAAAATCAACAATACATCAATGGTGGTGAATTTATTAGTGACTCCATTCATAAAAACCTATTAGAAGTGACCACAACATTGAAATTCTACATGACTTCATATCTAGTCTACTCAATCACCCATAGAAGAATCTACAATAGATTGAATATAGTTGAATATATGTATTCATCTAAAATTTATGATTTCTATACTCAACTCACATTGAAGGAAATCCTACATCACTTACATAAAGTCAATGATGCCTTCCTATAATATGTCATCTAGATGTTTGAATCTAATCCATACAATGTTAGATTATCTATTGATGTTTCTACTGAAATAGCAATGTGGGGAGCTTGGTTCATATAGTTTCATAATTTCTCATATCTCAAAATATGTGGATGTGAAATCTCTCCTTACATAATCCCAAGATATGTAGAAGATAAGTGGGTACTAATGGAACTTGTACGTCAACTGGTTAAAACTCACAAGTTTTTATCTAGCAAACATAAGACATGAATGCACTTACCCATCTTAATTATAAGATACACTTGTGATTCATTAACCAAAGCAAAAGTTATTGATGGTGAAATGACTTGAGTCACTCTTTTGTATTTCCATAATAGGCCTTCATTTGATGTTAAAGGTATGATTGATAATTCTCTCCAATTTACATATCAATGTATCCCTCATTTTGAATATTTTTAAATGGATTGTGATGATGAAAAAGAAGTCAGAGTTCAATATTATTCTCAGTTTAGTCTAGATCAGGGCATTAAATTCAAAATATTAAATATTTCAAAGAGTTTTGAAGTTGATGAAGATGTTATAGATCCTATCTATGAAGAATTGGATATTAAATCAAAGCATATTCCACATATTGATGGAAATTGAGTAGAATCTATATCCTTGGAAAAAATAAATCAAAAAATATTAGACAACACACTCATATGGATCAAGATCAAAGGAGTTAATGTGGAGAAGGTAATATTCCCTCCATTAATGAAATAAATTGATGTACATAGTTATCATCAACAATAATCGATACCAGGTCCTTGTTCTATAAAAGAAACAAGTGAGGCCATAACTGAAGAATATAAAGATAAAGATGATTTAGTTCCTAAAGTGACCTGAGTTCATAGAGTGCCCAAAGTCAAAATTATGAGGTTAGGAGAATGGTCTTTAGGTAACCTTGGAATTTATATAACTTTAGATACTTCTCCGAATATTACCAATTCTAAGAGTTCGATCATGAATACCACTCATCAATTCATAACTGTAGACACTTTTGCGTTATTTATTGTATCTACACCTCCCAAAGTTGATATTACATTGTCTTTATCTTCATCCCAAGAGATAAGTTTACCTCTTATTTTAACTCCTAAGGCTATATTTGAATCACCCAATTTAGATATAGGTGAAATTTTACCGACATTCACTCAAGCTTTGGAAACTCCTCCTCATCCTTATGATACCCAGAATAAGATAGAATAGGTACCTATTTAGCAACCACCAAATACAAAGATTATAGATTGACTAAATGAGGTAGTGAAAAAGAGACAAAAAACTATATAACCTTAGGAAATTGATTTTAACACATTCATTACTCCTCCTCATGTAGTGAAGAAACCTATAATGATTTTTAGGATATTGATAGATGAATGAGAAGAAACATATGCTAAGGTAGAAGTTCCTCCCCTAGAAAAGGACAAAGATGATGTTAATGTTGTAAATTATCAAATATCAAAAGTATATCTTAGTAAAGCCACATAGGAAATGTGTAACCAGAAATAGGCACTCTCTTTGGAAAAGGGATCAAGATAAAGCTACTAAGGATCAACTATAATAAAAGATTGAATAACTCACCTTAATTGTTCAAAATTTAGTACAACCAACTAAAGCCTCCTCATCTAACATTACACCTTAGATTTCAGATGCAAAAACATTGAATGTAGCTGAAGAAATTGTACACATGGGAAGAACAACTAAAGATTGGTCTAAGAAATATATTCAACAAATAAATGAAATAATGATCAAGACCATGTATGTTTATATTAAAATTCAATATGAATATGGCCTTGATAAGGAAGCTAGGGATAAATACAAAATTGAATCTATAAAATGGAAATAGATGATACCAAATATTGAGGCCTTCTTAGACTCAAATCCATATGTTCTTATTATGGAAGGAGTTATAAAGAAAGAAGATAATGGAGATATCACATAATGCATAAGTGATTATAAATTTTGGATCCACATTATTGAAGAGTGATTGAATAAATTTAGGGAATCTTGGTTAATATAAATTGATGCAATAAGTGACATATAAGAATTAATTGAGAAACTTCCTTGTACATTCATAGATGATAACAAAATATTTCTTTCAGTGCAACCAATTGTAGAAGAATTCAAATAATTGATAGAAAGGGAGATGACCTCCAAATCAACATTCAACTAAAATTTAATCCATAAGTTTGTCAAATATCAAACATCTCTTGATAATTTTGATAAATATCTAAAGAAGATTCAACAGGTTTCATATAAAATGTGCTTTCATATATTCAAAAGGTCTTGATGAAGACAAAGTCAAATAGACTATGTAGAGTTTTGATGAATATAAAAATAGGTGCAACAAAGAAATCAAAAAGAAGTTAAGGTTATGATTGATGAGGAAGATGAGGAAATTAAAAAACAAGATTCACCAACTCTTGAACCTATAATTTATTAATACCTTTTTCAAAATTTTCAAATTGATTTTTTTTATAATTGTATTTTTATCACTTTTAAGTTGTGTAAATTTGCCAAGTCATTTTTTCAAGTTTCAAGTCATGCAAATTTTTCAATGTAATTTTGCAACTTTTAAGTTTTTTTTTTTGTAAACACACTTTTGAAAGTGTTGGAAACATCAAAAAAGGGTTATGCCCCGTAACCACCAATTGTAAGTTTTAAATACAAGTTATAGAGTTATTTGACATAATGTTTTTATATAAATAAAAAAATTCAAAAAATCATAGGAAAGAAATTACATATACCACTCTATGAAGACTCGTTATAAAGAGAATTTGCAATACTTAATGCCATAAATTACCTTGAATGAATGATATATATGAGTATGCTATTTTATTTTGGTTATTCTCCTTTAATATTTACTATTTTTTTGTTAGATAGTCAATGAATATAAATATTTTAGTGAAGTTATTTTGAATCTACATTAAGAGTTTTTGTAACTTAGAAACCTTGGTGAGATTGAGAATATATTTGATATCTACTTTCATAGGAAAACATAAGGTTGTTTTATATCTTTTTAATTTATTCAAGTGTATGCATTTTACTCGTATGCTTAATATTTGTATTTCCCACCTCATTTCCATGATAAAGGTTTCCATTGTTAAAAAGTCCCCTATGAGATTATTATAGTAATTTTCCATGTTTAACCGAATAGAATTATCTCATTCTTCCTTCCTCCTTTCTTTTCTCCTTTTCCTCCTTTCCATTCTTCCCTTCATTTATCATTTCCATCACCTTTCCATACTTTTTGGTTAAAATTATTAACCCCCTTTAAACAGTAATTTTGGTATTCCTATTCCCATAGTTTGTTATTTTTCCAATAAATGTAGCTCCACATATGAATATGAGAGGGAATTTATCCCCATGTTTTTGAACAAAATCCCTCATTTATCTCCTTGATATTTTTAAGCCAATATTTTTGACTCCCACCATGGCACATGTCTTTGTGCTTTTTGTGCAACCCACATATGAACCTTTTCTTGAATTAATTTTTGAGTAACTCAAGGACCAATTCAATAATATAAATGTAATGGGAACAACATACATAACTATACATTGCTTATGGTATTAGAAAGTGTGCATGGGAATGTGATGAATTCAACATTACTTAATTTCATATAATCTTTACTATATTGAAATTGATTGTGCATAATGTGCTCAAATAATACTTGGATGTAAAATAACCTGTAGAGCTCATAAAATTGCTCACAATCCTGAACAATAATTTACATATGACTATTACTATAAATCAAGACCTTGATCATCAGCCTAGTCTCAATTGGATAGTCACCATAGAAGAAGATATTGATTCAAGTCTTTGATTTATCTCCTAGGATAATATAGTAAGTTACACTCATTTATAGACTATTATTGTAGTAATAAAGGAATAATAAGATCACATTGATAATATTTGAAGGATTGTGAAAATTATCTCAATGAAACAAGATAGAAGATAAGTAAGAAGAGAAATTTGTAAAACCTCTCAAACATCTTATAAAATATTAATTTATTCTCATAACCAACTAAATAGTTCAATATCTAGTCTACCAACCAAATATTGATTGGGTAAGTGAAACAAAAGAAGACATTTCTTTAGATTTACAAGCATTTGCATGGGATAACATAACTAGTGTGAGATAGTTTCAAAGAGTAGTTGACATGTTAAAAATGAAGAAGATCGTATTGTTATTATACAAAGATATAAAACATTAGCTGAATGAAGAGCTCAACCAAGAATATAAACTCAAAGAGTGCTTCAGTTTTAACCTATTCCACCATAATAATAACTTTATTTCAAATTGGAAAAAATAATATTTATTAGAGAAAATAGAGTTTAAGGTAATACAAACCCTTTTTATCAAGTTAAAAAGTTTTTGATTTTAGGTTAGGTCCTAAGCATAAGACTAAAATAAATAAATCAATTAGTCTCCCATTAAGTTTTAAAAAAAGCAAACAATCATAAGGTGATTCTATAATGAGTCATGATCTTGTCATATTAGGGATTATTCATACTTTTCAATTAATTTTTATGAATATGGAAGTACCGTGGGGTAATGTAATAGGGAATTTAGCCCTAGGAAAACTTCATGAACTTCCAAAGGTTCACAAAATAATTTTCCTAGTTTTTTAGGTGATGGCAAACAACATCCAAATGAACATATTTCAACTTTATTCATAGAATATGGAATCTTAGGTGTGGAACATGAATACATTATAGTAAAATTATTTATTGAGACTATAAAAAATGGAATAACTAATTGGTTCTGTCACCTCACTCGGGGTTCCAACACTAATTGGGATAACATGAAAACTAAGTTTGAAAGCATTTTCAAACCAACCGAAGATGCACATGCATTACTTTCTTAAATAACCCAAATGAATAAAGAAACCTATAAACCCATAAGGGATTTTGTGGCCAGTTCAATAAATTACTCAATAAGATACTGACAACCAAAATTACTCACTATTGCTAGAGGTAAACTATCAACTAAAGAGCTCTATATTAGTTGACTTGGAAGTAGCTCATACATTAGCCATTGATGTTGAAGATGATATGATAATGGATATAAAACTAAATGAGTAACCTTAAAAAACTAAAGCATAAAATTTAAACCAGACTTCTACTAAATAACTTATACAAATAATGGATAACGATATAAAGACACTAAAGAAGGAAATACCTCAGGAAGTTATTGTCCTCCTTATCAAGATATCCCAAGGAAAAACTATGTGGCTTATGAAAGAATCCTCCATGATTACAAGATCCACAACAAAATCTTGACATATAAGCACTTCCAAATCTAAATGTGAATACTCCTATGAATGTTTTTTTTTAAAAAAAAAGAGATTTTTGGATATGAAGAAATATAAGAATAAATTGAAGCAAAAAATCCAAATCTTCAATAATTTGAGACATATTAACTTAGTGATGACTCCTCTATTACATACCTATAATATGATTTTAGGGAAGATTATTATGATGATACAATTATAGATATGAACAATCAATCATTTACATTCTTCACTAGAGTACAAAATAAAAAAAATGTAGCAAGCTAAAAAATAAGAAGAAACTCCAAAAGTCAATCTTCTATGAGGGCCTATATCACTTGGTCAAGTAAAAGGAAAAATATATATGACAAAAGTATGTGATTCTCCCCAAACCATTGTTGCTAGTTATCCAAAGGTTAAATCTTTTGCTAAGAATGATGAAAATGTATCCCAATCCATTGAAAAATTCTCCTCTATTAATTTACCATATTTTGACATAATTGAGCACATAAATAGAACCAAAATTCAAATATCCCAAGCTAAGTATTTAAAATCAAATCCTAATCAAGTAAATAGGCTAGTATTGTTTATCAAAGGTAAAAATCCTAGTGAAAAAAAAATGTTAAAGGTAAACTTGCAACTACATCCTCTTCAAATCCTATAAATTCTATTACCAATATTACTTCTTAGTCTATTATAGTTAAACCCTTTTATATTTATATTTTATTTAAAACATGTAAGGTGAGAAATTTTATTATTGATAATGGAGCTTTCTGATAATGTAATGTCTGCCAAATTTTTCCATGTCTTAGGTTTGAAATGCACTAATAATTTTGGATTATGTTATTCTATAGAGGAAAAATAGGTGCCCTTGATTAGTTAGACCAAATATTCCCATTTTGGCTTGGCTTATTTTCCCCAAAAGAGAATCAATATGACTATCCTAGTAGTAGATATCCCAATTGTATATGGTGTTCTATTAGGTTGTTTAAAAATAACTAGGTGGAAAAATTTAACTAAATTGGTCTCATGATATGATTTCCATCAAATTAATTAAGCAATACCTAGAAATTGAACTAAAAACTATGTATACAATATAAAAAAAATGATGATCCTAGAACATATATTTTGTATGAGGATACATGGATAGGAAATTACATGCTAATGTTAGAATAAGATTTGTATATGCCTAAGGTGTTGAAACATAATCATAATGACATATGAACACCTAAATTTAATATCAATTATTCCTTAATTGGTTTAGGTTCATGAGTAAATCTTACATCTCCAAACAAGGAAATCTTCCCTTTCTCATATAAATTATAATTTGAGTGTACTAACAATATTTCTAAATATGAAGCATTACTCGTAGGATTTCAAGTTGCTAAAGAAATGGGAGTCAAATATATAAAAGTTATGGGAGATGAAAAATTAGTTATAAAACAAATAAAAGGTCAATATTAGGTAAATAATGATTGCCTAAAGCATTATCAAAACAAAGTATGGGATACTATATAAACTTTTGAATTTTTTTCTATAACAATTGTCCCAAGAGAAATTAATGCAAAAGCAGATGTGCTTGTAGTATCTGATTCTATGCTAATTCATCACCCAGGTATTGGAAAATATAAATAAACTAATGAATTGGTGTATAACCTAGTGTGCCAAATAATTTATAAAACTGGAAAGTTTAAAAGAATGATCAATAAATTATCATTTTTCTTGAAAAAGGAGATATTTTCAAAAATATCTATATTGAAGGAAGTGAATCAAAATACATGGAATATTCGATACAAAATGATAAAGAGGGAACCACTAAATAACATAATGAATAAGGATTAATTAAACTCAAAGGTAAAAAATTCCAAAGATTGAGTCTCCCTTGAAGAACTTTTTGATAAAAATGACTTGTTTATTAAAATGAAAATACATAAAAAATCTCCCAATTTGGTTGATTATGAACTTTTTGATAAAAATGATCAATAAATTATCATTTTTCTTAAAAAAGGAGATATTTTCAAAAATATCTATATTGAAGGAAGTGAATCAAAATACATGGAATATTTGATACAAAATGATAAAGAGGGAACCACTAAATAACATAATGAATAAGGATTAATTAAACTCAAAGGTAAAAAATTCCAAAGATTGAGTCTCCCTTGAAGAACTTTTTGATAAAATTGACCTGTTTGTTAAAATGAAAATACATAAAAAATCTCCCAATTTGGTTGATTATGAAAAAGTGAATATCAGATTTGAAGAATAACCAAGGTTAGTAGACATTGGTAAGTGTTTTCCACCTGAAGAATGATTAAAGTTTATTACACTTCTTCAAAAATACATTGATATTGTTGCATACTCATATGTTTATATCCAGTCATTATGGGGAAAAGAGTTGCAACATACAATATCCCTCAAATCTAATGTAAAGCCTTTCAAGAAAAAATAAAGGAAATATAATATAAAGATAGATGGAACAATTTTTGAATAAATTCAAAAAAAATTTGAATGCACGAATAATTTTCCCTATGCATCATTTAATATGGGTTGCGAATATAGTGTCAATCTATAATAAACGTGGGGAAAGTAAGATATGTGTTGACTTTCAAAATTTCAATCAAGCATCATTAAAAGATAACTATCCATTTACTATCATGGATTAGGTTCTCTAGTTGTGACAGGTTCAATAATGCTTTCCATGTTGGATGGTTTCTCAGGATATAATTAGATAGAGGTTGCCCAGAAATATCAAAATAAAGTTGTTTTCACAACTCTTTGGGGTGCATTCACATATTTAAGGATGCCATTTGGTCTCATCAATGTAGGAGTAACATTTCAAAGGGCCATGGATATCGCATTCATAGATATGAAGAATACAAAAATTATGGTTTACCTATATGATATGACAATGTTCTTAAAAAAGAGAGAAGACCATTATGAGCATTTAGAAAAAGTGTTTGAAAAATGTCATCTTAATGGTATTTATATAAACTCTAAAAAATATATCTTTAGAGTGAGTGAAGGAAAAAATATTGGACATATTGTCTCAAAATAAGGAATCAAAATTTATCCATAAAGAGTTGAAGCAATTCAAAAAATATATTTTTCAATTAGTAAACCTATAGTGCTTTATTTTTTGGGTATTTTAATTTTTTTAGGAAGATTTGTGCCTAGTTTTGAAAAACTCACTAGGCATATCACTAAAATTATGAAAGGTAAACCTTCCTTCAAATGGAATAGTGAAGGAAAAGAGGAATTTTAAAATATAAAATCTATCATTGCATATGCACCTACTCTAGTATGCCTTAATTTTAAAAAATAGTTTATTATCTAGTTATATTCCTTGGATCATACTCTTTCGACCATTTTGATTGAAAATAAAAATAAAGAGATTGAGTTACTAATCACCTTCATGAGTTGTGGTCTCAAAGATTATGAGGTAAAATACATTAGAGTAGAAAAATGTGTATAAGTTATTGTTCAAATTGTTAAAAAATTTAGATACTATATTATTTATTCATATTCCATTGTAATGGTACCTAATACAATAATAAAGTCTATAATGACTCAACAAAAATCAGTTCAAAAAGAGGTAATTGGATAAATAAGGTCTAGGAATATGATCTCAAGATCAAACCCACTAAATTGGTTTGAGTTAAAGGTTTGTGTCAACTCATTGTATAATAAACTAATTCTCAAATGACTACTATTTTAATAGGTGAAGATGATCAGAAAAAAATTGCCTTTAGTTCTATTTATGGATTTTACAAAAAAATGGTTTTTAGGCATTGCACTTTTATTGACATATGGAGAATTCCTGCCACATCTAGATGCTAAAAAATGGAAAACACTCAAATTAAAAGAAAGTAATTATGTAATTTGGGATGACACTTTATTCAAGAAAAGCATTGATGGTTTCTTCTTAAGATGCATTGATAAATAATGACATAAAAATATTTTGGAAGGTTTCCACAATCAAGCTTGTGGTGTATTTTTTTTGTTTTGGCAAAAACATACAAAATATTGAGAGCTCAATATTATTGGCCATCACTATTCAAATATTCTTATGAATTGGTAAGAAAGTGTGAAGTTTGTCAACAATTTATTAGATGACCAAAACTTGTGAATTTTCCTCTCAAACCCATGGTTATGGAGGAACCTTTTAAAAAATGGTGTTTGTATTTCATTTGGACAATGAATCCTCATTCAAGTTTTAGTAATACTCATGTTTTTACACCCATAAATTATTTTCCCAAGTTAGTGGAGGCAATCCTAGTTAAACAAATAACTTCAGAAGCAATATGCAACTTTATCAAAGAAAATATTTTGGTAAGTGTTTAACCCTAAATTTAGATGGGTCAATATAATATAGGGCTAACTTAAGGGTGATAAACTAATTTAAAATAAACTAATTAATTGCAAACTCAGATAAACTTATAATACTTAGATACTAAAAAAAAAGTATAACTATTGATTGATATTACAATAAATAGAAAATAAGATTACTTGGTTTATTATGTGCATGTATATTTGATATGGAAAGGTTGGAAATAGATTGGATCTAGATTTTGGACCAATCTTTAGATTTTGGAAATTTGCACTATGTGGCCCCAAACGCTTGTGTCGGATCTAGATAGTTACATCAACATTAGTGTCTGAGTTAGATGTAAGTGTCTAATAAAAAATACTGACTATATATAAATGTGATCATTTGTAACCTTTTAGGTTTTCTCTTACCTTTACTCTAGTGTGTTCAAAACCCATGCACATGTTGTTGTTCTTTGTTAAATGATCAAAACCCTAGCTTTCTCACCCTTAGAGTGATTGTGGAAAAAATGGGTTAATGAGCTCACCATGTTAAGCTTCCCCAAGGGCTTGTATGTCAATAGGTACTACCTACATATCCAATATGCCAAAAAAGGACCTCAAACTTATTTATTTCTCCCCTACATATTTTCTTGTGTGTGCATAATGATACAACATGTGATAAGCAAGTATATAGAGTGACCTAGCTTGTAACTTGGAAAATATGGCTCATGGGATGTTCTTTAAATAGTTCAAACCCATATATGGACTATCCCTATGAATGATATTGAAATATGAAATAATATGGAAACTTTTCTCACTTGAATGATTGATTGGGTGTTTTGAGTAAGTTGTCTTGTGAGTTGCTAGGTTTTTTCTTGGTAAGAAATGAATGGGGATTGATAATTCACATTTACCAATCCTTTTAGTAAATATATCACATTAAATAACTTATAATAATCACAATGACATGTTATAATTCAAACTTTGGTGACTTTAGGGTGCAAGACACTTATGTCAAGGTAGGCATCTAGTTGAGATGCAAGTGTCTATGAAGCTAAAAACTAGGTATAAGTCCAAAAATTATAGAGGATAATAATACACAGGGTTATAATAGTTTTCATTATATAAAAAGCCATGTCATCAGAATAACATATGGTTAGACTAAGATATAATAAATAGAAATAAGAGATAATGGATGTGAGCCTTTCAATAATAGGAAGGTCTAGGATCTAAAGGGTACAACCATGATAAGTACTTGTCAAGTATACAAGATTGAAGTGTTATATAATTTAGATTTAGTGTCTACATTTCTTCCCTTTAATCTAGTAATGAAATTATTAGTTTAAAATAAAATAAATGCATACTTAGGTGTGTATATTTCACATTACCTTTATGTGAGTCCAACTTGAATGATTTATTGATAACTAACCTGCAACCAAGCTCATATTTCAATATATGATCAATGCATATGATATAGAATTGAAAGAATTTGAAATTCTTGAAAGCAAATAGAGCAAGTTTAGGAGTACACTTGTGTATATGTGTAACCATCTTTATTTTTTGCAATTTGACTTGAAGAAATGCTTCAATATGAAGTATTGGATCTTAATTATAAAAATTTGAAAACCTATAAGTTCATATATATAAATCTTGGACGAAAAATTGCCCCCAAACTCAGGGAAAAGGTGAGTTGCCACTTGGCAGTTGATATTAGCTCAATTATGCAATCTAATCATACTTATAACCTAGTGAGCACAAAGGATGCAAGTCAACTAACACTATAAATATGGTGAGGGTGGATTATTTAATCACTTCATCCTATAAAGTTGGTAATATTGAGTGATATAATCACCTTAGCCTTGCCAAAATCAAACCAACTACTACAGTCAATTGGATCAATAACAATCCATAAAAGTCCATACTAGTGTATGATATAGTCCATATAGGTACTTTAAATATGAAACTAATTTAGATTTTACAATTTAAGGTTCCATTTTCATGGCATATGCACCTCATATATGTCTCAATTTGAAATCTAGGTATAACAATAGTACAATTGTATAGAATGCTGCCAAAAATGTGTATCTAAATCATATAACTATGCAATTTAGCTATTTTGAAAATTTTCAAGTGTGGAAGACATGTTACCATGACATGACCCCAATAAAATATAAAATTAATAAATGTTATTATTGTGGATAACATGTTTCTATAACATGCCCCCAATGTAATTTGAAAATGTTGAGTATTGAATAAGTGTGTAGGTCATGCCTTTTTGTATGCCCCCATTAAAATCCAAAACTATGAAGGTGTGAAATCCATGCCTCTATGACATTCCCACATTGATATTTTCCCCCTTTTGAGGTGAGGGTAAGTATAAACTGGTATCTACCTTACCTCAAAAGGATAAGATAATTGTATAATATATGTATGGATCATGTAACATATAAGAGTAACATATCAAGGTAGATGTATCAATGAGGTACATAGTATGTGATCACATCAAACCCTAAGAGGAATGATGTGAATCATGGCAACATATATATGGTAAAATTACAAGATCAATAAGCAATCATGTACACAAACAAGATCACTCAAAATTAAATCAAAATACAATGCTCCAAAGAGACCCCAAACAAGGGGCATGTTCAAATGCTGCACAATCAAAGATACATGACTTATTCAAATGAAAAAAAGGCAAGAGATGACATATTCTAATTTCCATAAAATAAGAAATGACATTTTCAAATGTCAAATTAGGAAAACAAAAACACATGGAATGTAAATAATGGAGTATATTAAAATGCTCAAACAAGAAAGACAATGTAAGACAATAGCAAACAAGGGATGACACTTAAATAAGTACATAAAATAAAGGCATGGAACATAATAAACCATCATCAACATATCATACTAGTCCTTGGATATATGTGTTATAAAAAAATGTTAAGTACAAATCATATCAAATACACTTCAAAAGATATAAGCATGGATAAAGTCAAGTGTAAGAATATAAGCTCAAACATGATAATAGGAAATGATCATAGAATAATGTAACATGGGTGTATCATGACCAAAGAAGTGTATGCTTGAAATGTCCATATGACATGAGTAAAGGGAAGGCTTCACATCTGAAAGTGAATATATCATGTGCCTGTGTATACCTGTATCATACTCAAAATTTATGTGAAGCATATATGCATACAGAAAGGAATGATATGCTATCTACCAACATGGAACCAAAAACATAAATTATGGGGAGCTAATATAGGTATAAGTTCTAATATAACTCAAGGATCACATCAAGGAGATGCCTCTGTGAAGGCCATATATCATTTGTGTCATATGCATATGATACTTAATCAATATCATCAGGATCATACCAATCTTCTATATTACTAGGATCATAATCATCATGGTAATAATTATTATAGGATAAATACAACCTATTAATATGTTCTTGAATTTGTGATATACCATTTTGAGTATCTATATATGAATAATGATTGTGTAATATTATGGTTGTGAATTTTTTGGTATGCCATTATTTGTATCTGTGTGCACCTCAGATGTTAATACCTTATAAACATCCTAAGATATATGGTTTGCCTTGATTTTATCATGATTTGGTTTTCTAAACTTTATGGAGATGGATTTAGTTTATATGTACTAGGACCTATAAGTATGAATAGATCATGTGGTAAGGTATAAAATGGATCAAAATAAAGTTTGCTCAACTATGCATCTATTATATTTGTATTAGGAATAGTATCATCATTGTCATAATCATTTGGAACTGTGGCCTCTTATTATTCGGTATTAACTAAGAAAGGTGGCTTAAATGGTTTAATTTATGGTGGTTTTAATATCATTAGTTCCTTTGGTAATTGTATATCACTTAAAAATTTTGGAACCTTTGGTAATGGTATTTGCTCTATTTGACCCTTTTCTTGCTTGAATTGCCTTTTGGTAATTGTATTTGTTGTTTTTACACTTATACTTTAGGAAAGGTACCATGATGTGAGTGGTTTTATTTTTTGATGTATCAATTACAAGATCACCACTACTTTTGTGACTTTATATTTTTCTCTTTAATGCAAAACAATAATATGTATGATGCCCATGTAATCTATGATATGCACAATAGTGATTGGATCTCCTTATAGGATGTAGGGGAGGTAGTTAGATCACTTTGTTTCTAAACATAACCATTAGGATTTTGGCCACTTTAAGAATCACTTGTTCAGATGTATTATGTTGTAGCTTTTCATTTGGATATGAAACCTTGTTTGGTATAACATTCAGAAATGAAGATGCAAACATATGGTTAACACTAGCATATTTTGGATTTTGTAGATATGTAATATAATTTTATAACTCTTTTATTAACTTAATCATATTGATGATTTGATATTTTAGGGCTTCACAAGCACAAACCCTAGGTAATTTAGATTGAATATGCACACATGTACCATATACCTTACCCTTTTAAGAAGTGACAAAATGGACTTGTTAGAGGGATTATAGTTATCACCCTCCTTAGGGTTTGGAGGAAGAGGTTCAATATTATTGAAATAATATTGGTAAAGAGAATTTTGAGTTTTATCTTGATTAGGATCATTCTCTGATTTGTTTTTTTTGAAATTTATAACAACGTAGACAAGACAACAAGCAATGAAAATAATAAGTTATTAGAAAGAAAATTGTTCAACAGACACATTCATGTTTAGCATAATTTTAGGAAAAGAAATTTTGATTTTTAATTTTGAACACTTTAAAGTTAATAATTTGAATTCAGAAAAATACTAAATCAGGGAACCCTAAGTCAATTAGAGTTTGGAGACCAAAGGTTAAGGTCACTGAAATATGTCAAATGTAGATAAAATAATTATTTTAGGAAAAATAAAAAATGAGACAAACCCAGGAAAAGAGGGAAAAAAAAGTACAATGTATGGCATGTAGGTTTAAAGCTACTAAAAATAGTAAAATACTAAACTCAAAACATTGGTACAATATTTTGGAAAATAAAAAGAATTTTTTGTTTATATCAAAAAAATTATAAAAAACCTCTAAGAAATTTTAAAATTGATCTATTATGATTCAGAAATAGACCAAACAATGTGGAATGCTTCACAAATAAGATTCGAGAATATTACCAATAAAAAATCAACATTTAAAATTTAAAAAAAATATATTTCAGAGATCTGAGTGAGGTTTTTTTAAAAATATGATTTTTGATAAAACCTAGAAATTAATTAAAAATAAGTAGATAATTTGCCTTGTATGTCAATATTTACTTAAAATAGTAAATTCTAAAAAATAAAAAAATTGTACCAATTTGGGTGAACAAAAAGAGGTTTTTAAGTATTCCCTCATGTGTAGTATCTCTGAGGAAATTTGAAATGGAGTTGTTTGTAGGTTGAAATGTGATAATCAAGGAATAATAAACTTGCAAGTGTATGAGCACGAATCTTGGCATTAAGAGGAGGGTAAAACTCTAGGGTAAAGTTTTAGATCTAAAAATAATTCACAACCTGAACCTCTAAGTTGTTTGAAACCCTAGATCAAGATAGGTTTACAAAATAAACTCAAAGATCAGGTTCACCAAATTTTTAACCCTAAGTTGAGATGGTTCAATATAGTATAGGGTTAAGAAAATAGAAATGAATAAACACAAGAGTGATAAATAGATCTATAGCAAGCTAATTAATTAAAAACTTAGATAAACAATATTTTAAATTTATAGTACTAAGATATGATAAAAATAGAAAGTATAACTATTGATTGATATTATAATAAATAGAAAACAAGATTACTTATTTTATTATGCACATGTAGATTTGATATGAAACATGATAGAAATATACTTGATTTGGATTTTGGACTAATCATCAGATTCTAGAAATTTGCACTTTGTGGCCCCATACGCTTGCATCGAATTCAAATAGTTGCATCAACATCATTGCTTAAGTTAGATGCAAGTGAATAATATAAAATAGTTACTAGATCTATATGAAACCACTTGGAACCTTTTAATTTTCCTACTTCCTTTGATATGGTGTGTTTAAATCCCATGCATAGGTTGTCACTCTTTGTTAAATGATCAAAACCCTAGCTTCCTCACCCTTGGAGTGACTGTGGAAAAAATGGCTTAGTGGGATGATGGTGGCAATCTTCCCCAAAGAACCCTCTATTAATGGGCACTACCTATATATCAAATACTCCAAATAAGGCCTTAGATTTATGTATTTCTCCCATACATTTTGGCTTATGTGTGCAAAAGGAAGCAATGTGTGATAATCAATTACATAGAGTGTCGTAGCTTCTAACTTGGAAATTATGGTTCATGAAATGCTATTTTAGTACTTCAAACCTATATATGGGTTCCCGTATGACTAATATTAAAATAAAAGAGAATAGGGAAGCTTTTATTACTTTAATGCTTGATTGAGTACTTTTGGCAAGTTTCTTTGTGAGTTGTTAGGTCTTTGATAGGTGAGGAAGGAATGAGGATTGATCATCTTTGATAGCTAAGGAAGGAATGAGGATTGATCATGCATATATATCAATAATTTATAGAAATAACTCACATTAAATCACTTAGGCCAACCATAAGGACATGTTATAATTACAAATTTGGTGACTTTAAGGAAGATACATGACCCTTACATTGATGTAGGCATCTGGCTAGGATGCAAGTATTTGGTAAGCTGGAAAATAGGTACATGTCTAAAAATTTTAGAGGATGATAATAAGAAAGTTTATATAATTTTACATAATATAGAAGCCCTGGTAATCATAATAACATATCATCAAACTAATATATAAGTAATAGGCACAAGAGATAGTAGATGGTAGCATTTCGGTAATGGAAAGGTCTAAGAGTTGAAGGGTACAATCATGATAAGTACTTACCAAGTATACAAGAATAAAGTGTTCTACAATTTATATATAGTGTCTACAATAAAATATGGTGTCCCAAAAAAAATTATAATAGATAATGCATCCATTTTTTCTTCAACCAAATTGGTTGTATTTTGTTATGAATATGACATCTCTTGTCTCATTCTGTGAATTACTATCCACAAGGAAATGTTTAAGCAGAATCTATTAATAAAAATATTATTACTATCATCCATAAGTTGGTAGATAAAAATAGATAAACTAGCACAAGAAATTATATGATGTATTGTGGGTAGATCATATCATTCCTAAGAAAGTCATTGGAATGTCTCATTTCCAATTGTTGTATGGAATTGATATAGTAATTCCTATGACACATGAATTTATTGTGTTGAAATTAGTAAGAGTAATTGAAAATCAAAATTTTAAAACTCCACTATAAAAGATAATTATGTATTTGAATAAAATTGAGGTGGAAAGAACAAGTGTTGTTGACAAGATTGCAGAACATCAAGTTCAATTTAAAATGTTGTTTGACAAAAAGGTAAAGAAAATAGATTTTCAGGTGGGAGATCTCATGCTCTTGTGGGACAAGTGAATAAAATCAAAATAGAGTCATGGTAAGTTTGGTTCTATGTGGATGGGCCCATTCAAGATTAGGTACTTCTATGGTGATAATAATTTCTACTTAGCCTACAGAGATGGTATGCATATCCCCTTGCCCTACAATAGGAAATATCTGGAACACTATTTCAAGTGATAGCAGGTTTCCCCCTACATATAAGTAGGTGAATATAGGATTTTATTCATGTTTATTATTGTTGGCCTCTTTTTGGTTGTGTCATCTCATTTTTTCCTATTTATTTCTTTTTATATCCTCATCCAATTCAAAATAATAAGGGGCAAGATTCAATTGATGAAGTAATGTTACAACACCTTAACGATATTTAGTTGTATGTTTTATTTTAAAATGGGTTTATTGTTTGAGTCCATCATTTATTAGTTGTCATTTATACATACTTCATTTTCATTTCCATTATGTTCTTTTTGGTAAGTTTTTGAGTTGGTGCATTCAGTTCAATTTTGAAGCTTGTTGTTTTTTACTATGTTTGGAAGTTGTTATTGACACTTGGCCAATTATGCTTCTTAGTCTTTATTGATTTTGTCTTTGAATACCTTTATTATTGTTAAAGAAATTGAGTTTTATTTTACTATGTAACATTGGTTCTGTTTGCATTATTAAAAATTGCAATTTAAAAGTCATGGGACTTAGCCATGGTAGTGTAAGTCATTGTTTAAATAATGTTACTAGGAACTATATTGGAAACCTAGTCAAATGTTAGTATTACATTGACTTAGGTAGCAAGGACATTATGAAATTTTTTTTTTGTGTTTTTCATGGTAATTTTGTAGAATTTGGAAACATCATGATGGAGTTTGATATCCATCGTAGGTCGAATAACCTAATAGAATGATTAGGGTTTCATTTAGTGTTGCATATTGGATGAAACTTTCAGTCTTCTTAACTTGGAAACTCACACTCAGATCATTACTTTGTTAGTTTTATAAAGTGTGAAGTGGGAATATAGGGAATGATTGTGTGTTATCTTGTGGTCATGGAAGGTATGCAACCCTCAATCCTGGATCTGTAGTACTTCATTTAGTTAAACGAATTGTAAAATGAAAGGAGGGTCAAAAACTTGTCCTTATAGACTATGGAAGGTATGTTTGGGGAAAGTCATTTCATAGACTTTGGAAACATTATGATGGATTTTGATATTCAAGATAGGTTAAATAACCTAATTGAATGATTAGGTTTTAATTTTTTGTTGCATGTTGGAGTGAAAATTTTAGTCTTGTTGAATTGGAAACTCACACTTAGATCACTAATTTGGTAGTTTTTTGAAGTATGACATGGGAATATAGGGAAGGATTGTGTGTTGTCTTTTAGTCATGGAAGGAATGTAGCCCTCAAACCTATATATGTAGTGATTCATTTAGTTAAATGAACTACAAATTGAAAGATGGGTAAAACACATATCCTTGTGGACTATGGAAGGTCTGTTGGCAGTTGGTAGTTTAGATTCGAGTTGGAGCTCAAAGAAGAGACAAAGAAGAGATGGTAAATGAATAAATAAGGAAGGAAAAATCTTGGTCTCAAATTTTAGGAATGTTGTTCCTCCGTGATAAATTTTATGTACTTTAAATCTTGAAATTGGTATAACCCTAAACTTACATCTATTATGTTATATGTACCTCCTGGAAGGAACATAATATCTTTGTTTGGATGTTGAAACTTCTATAAAATCAACCCAAAATAGGTTTTGAGTACTTTATAGTGGGAAATTTCCACTAACCTGCTAGTTATTTATTTGTAAGTAGAAATTTGTTCTCCTCACACATAGGATTGTTGCTTTGGTAATGAAAAATTCTGGTAGTTTTGTATGTTGGGTTTGTTGCATGGTATTTCTTACTATTCTAATTAGGTTTCAAAGGTTAAACAAAAGGTTAATTTTCTATTAAAACTATTCCCTTAGGTTTTTGGTGTAATTTTGCAAGGATATATGGAGTTTTTTAAACCTATGCATTGTATGTTACTTCATCTTGAATTTGTTCATGATATTGATTTTTAGATTTGATGTTTAGAGGTGTGGAATCCTTAGTGGTAACTTAGGTTATTAATAGGATGACCCTATTAATCTCCATGCATGTTTTAAAAGGATTATAGATGCTTTAAAATTCTCTTTTTATATTAAAAATGTGTGTTAGTGGTAGTTGGTGTGAATGGTCTATGTGTGCATGTTTATGTTGTACATTGCCTATTCTGAATGATATAGTGTAATCCTCTATGCAATGTATTACATTCACCCTTATTGTGTAGGTCTTAAAAACACTTAATAAAAATGTGACTGCATGTTTGAATCCCAAGAGATATTGGAAATATTTTATACCCTATGATTCAATTGGTTTACATTACAATCCTATAATTAAAATACTTAGCAGTGGATAAAAGTGATGGTAACTCCCACTCTTTTTTTAGTCCACTAGTGATTATGATTCATTATATAGTAAGATGAAATTTTTGATTATTGATTAATAAATCTGCCCTGACTCCTAAACTTACATATGATAAACCTGTATTGAGACAATATGATGTTAGTTTAGCCTCACAATTTATGCACAAAGAAGGTCCGCATAAAATTCTTCTTGTTATAATAGTTATTTTTTGAGATTAATTTATTATGTCTTGATTTAACATGATCATATTTCTTACCTAGAGGATAATCAACATAACCAACATTATACTGATTTATCTCATTCCAATCTCCTAGTGCAGGTGCATAATTGTATAGATGGGAAATATACTTTTGTGAATCTCTATCTAATTTATAGATTCTTGCTTGGCATGTTTTAATATATATTTTAGTTGGCCTAAGATGGTTATTATAAATAATTAGGTCATTATTTTAATCCTATTTGAATGAGTATTTCAATTTTGGAATGAATCTTTCTAGTAGTTTGAGATACATTAGTTGTTATTTCTTGAAAGAGGGTTATGTAAATTAGATGAGCCATGTGTGAAAGATTAGTTTAGCACTATTATGAAAAGATATTTATTATTATATAATTATTTAATTTAGTCACCATTTGGTGTTATTTTTTAGTAAACTTATGTTAAGAAGGATTATTTTAGTTGGTTACTCTAGTATCAAGTTTAGTGCACCAAGTAATTGTATTGCAATTATGAAAGTCCTTAGTATTTGAATAAATTATTTATTTGATTTTTAAGGGCTTTGAACCTTTTAGGGATGTGTTAAATTTTATATTTTATAAGGGATTGAATAAAATTAATTCTACATGACCATGTTGTAACATACATGTTAGACTAAACTAAAATTTTTGCATGCATTATGGGGACACACAAGTAATTGTATGGTTGACCTTATAGTTGTGCTCAAAATGGGTAGTTTAACCTTATTTTACTAATATGAGTTTAAATATGAATTTTTTTCCTAATTCACAAAGGAATTGATATAAAGGATGGTTCTGTAACTCCTTTATTATTGTTACAAAATCATAAATCAATTACTTAGTGAGGAAGTAGAACGAATCCTAATTTTATTCTAGTTATATGCTAGTAAAGTTCTAAGTCTAGCATGAAATTTTTAAGTTATTATAATATTAGTCATACCTATAAGGTCATTGAGTAATTATCTTTATTAGCAGAAGATGAAGGTTATAATTTTGTCTAGCTAATAAAATATGATATTGTTGTTGTAAATACTCTACAAAATTGAAGTCATGTTGAGTGTGATTGATGATATTGAAGATTTAGGATCTTGAAATAATAATAACCTAGGTCAATACTGGCCTATTTCCAACATAAGAGAGACATCACACTAATATTTATTTGTAATACATATTGATCTTGTTAATACTCCTTTTGCATGTAAAAACTTCGAAGTTATGTTTGTCAAATTTTTTTTAGCAGGTAACAACACATGGAATCCACATCATGGGTCCATCTTACATGTATCACTCAAATTATTGTTCTATTATCTAACCAAGAAGATAACAATATTGGATCCCATCTTCTCTCTGAATGGGTTGATACATTGAATCCATGACACCTTCATTTCTAAGAAAACACATGCTACACATGTAAGTACATGTATGCATTATTCATTTTACTATTTTAATTATATTTTCTAACATTAATAAAATAAAAGGAGGGATAAATTTATACACATAAATTTGAATCACCTTTATTTAGACAATAGTGCTCTACTATGTTATCCAAAAGGGTAGGTCTTGTCTAATGCACCTTTCATAACTCTTTTTTACGCATGTTTCTTTTGGGTCTATTTTTATGAGTATTTTACACTTGTTTGAGTCAATATGCATGTCAATGGGTATTTAGAATTAAAATTTGGGAGTATTCTATTTAAAGGGTTCCCTAAGGCATTTTATATCTGGCACTTATCAATTTGGCACTAATATAATAAATTAAATCACTCTAAAAAAAGCTCAATCTTTGTATTTATCTAAACTTTACAAATATCACATCTATATTGCATGTTTTGATGAAGATAAGTGTCGAGGCAAAGAGCATTTATATCTATGTCGCATATGATCTAGTCACACACATACCTTAGAGATAGAAATACATCAGTCTAAAATCCCTAATTAGGGCTATGAGGGTAGTGCTCAGTTAGATGGGGTTGTGAGGCATCTAAAACATTCCCACTTCCCCATTACCCCCTCCCTATTTTACATTTGATCTTCATTTGATTCTTATGTGTGAGAATTCACCAGGGTTTTGAGGAAGAAAAGGTGAAAAAATAGGTTGAATCATGCAATATCATATCCTTACTAGACAGAAGTGCATCTACAGGTGGATCTACACATAATATTAGTTTACACACCTCAATTTATCTTCAATTGGGACCATTTTTCTACTTGTTACTTTGGGTCCCAAAATTATGCTACTTAAATTTAATGTCATAGACAAGGACACTAACTAAAACATGATCCTAGTGAGACCTTGGATCCATATGATGAAGGTAATCCCTTCTATCCTTATTAAATAAATCAGCTTCTTTCACTTAGGAAAATTATTTGTTTCCCAAGGTGATCTAATTCCATTCTACATTCACCAAGCAAGCTATAAAAAAAGATCAAGGCTTCACATTAACTATAATTTACCTAGTAATGATGTTGTGAAGCCCCCTCCACCATATAAAAATAAAGATCCCATCACAACCATGAAATTTGTTTCAAAATTGAGTTTTTAAATTCCTAAAGCCTCACCAAGTGAAAAACTAGAGTAAAATGGTGTAAGAATAATGGAGAAAGTGGTCTAGGAAGAGTCAATATCAATACTAGTTGTCTTAACCAAGTTTGCAGCTTAAATCATTAGTATCCTAGAAAAGGATAAACCCATTACACTCCCTTTTTATCCATGAGGAGTAGAGACCTCAAACCTTTTCAAATCTCAAGACTTGGAAATGAAATAAGTGTTAGTCAATCTATTTGACATTTACATGGTCTAGATTTTGGAAAACCAAGAGACATTTCTTGAGAAACATAATGATTTTTCCTTTATGAGTGATCAATGGAAACTCCATTACAATGGCATAAAAGGACGTTTGGGCACATGGGAAATAGTCATCATGAGTTCCCCTAGAGGAAATATCTTGCCTTTTATATTTAAACTCAATTTTAAATTCATAAATAATAGGGGCAAAGTATAAAGATTTATTGTTAGGAATGCTCATTGCCAAAAGGTTAGGTGTCCAAAACCTTGGAATTCAAAGTGATTCACAATTGAAAATTAATCAAGTTTTAAAATTTTATCAAACCAAGGGTGAACATATTCAACTCTATAAAAATGTCATATGTAAAGTTGCCAAAGAATTTGATTTCATATCCATAGTGCCTAGAGAGAGTAATAAAATTACCAATTCCATGGTCGATTCCTCCTCTCATTTTTGCCATAAGTAAGTTATACCAGAATATTAATTTTTAGTATTTATAAGACTTGATCACCTTGTATAAAGGATGCCAAATGATCAAACTTTTTCCCATGTTGAAGAGGAAGTTTGTCCTCTCATCCTAAAATTTACAAAAATGATGAGGCAATCATAGAATTTTTACAAGCTTACGATCACCTCCCATCATCACACCATTAGAAGGGTTTTTATCTCACATGTTACCCCTCATTCACCCTTAGATTGGATTATTATGACTCATATTATAGTATCAAGGACTATTACTCTTCTAAGGAGGAATATGATGTTTTGGAGATACAAATGGTGAAGATCTTAATCTTCCTCCTACCTCTAAATAATTTTAAAAATGGAATGCTTCCTTTATTTAAGATATCATGAACATCAACATTATAACCAAAGATAATACTAGAATATGAAAGTTTGGATATTCTTTCTCACTACAAGAGATGGAAGACCATAAGAAACCACTTAATGAATTATCTAAATCCTTTGCCTTTCTTATGCAAACATGATAAGAACTCAACCTAAAGTAGCTATCCACAATCTAGTTGCTACACCTAATGCAAATCCTATCAAAAAAAGTTAAAACTAGTTAAGCCCAAAACTACATTGATGGTTAAGGAATAAGTCATCAAATTTTTAAAAGTAGGGTTCACTAATCCTGTAGAGTATACCAAGTGGTCATCTAATATCATCCCCATTCTCAATAAAAATTAGAAAATAAGGATATCCATAGACTTTCGAGATATAAATAAATCATGTCCAAAGGATGATTTTTATCTAATTTCCATTAATGTAGTTTTGGATTCTATAATAGGTTATGATTTTCCATCCCTCATGGGTGGCTTCTCAAGTTATAACCAAATTCCCATTTATGAATTAGACCGAAGTAAGACCCTCTTTACCACATCATGGGGGAGCTTATGCTATGTCATTATGCCCCTTGGCCTTATAAACACTAGGGAAACTTATCAAAGGAATATGATCCATATTTTAAATGATCCCATTCACAAGATGGTGGAGGTATATGTTGATTACTTTATCGAAAAGACCAAAATGAGAGTAGACAACCTTGAAATTTTACACACTATCCTTACAAACCTAATTGAATATAGTTTTATGATTAATCCTTAAAAATGAATGTTTGGAATTATAGGTGGAAAAATCCTCAAATTCATTACATAAAAGTGTAGGATTGACATCAACCCTACCAAAATTCATGCAATTCTAGACATGATCCCCCTATTAATGAGTTAGGAATTAGGTTGTTCATGGGGAAGTTTGGGGTAATTTGTAGATTAATACCTGAATTCACCTATGTTATTTATCATATCAATCATTTGATCAAAAAAGAGAGTGACATAACTTGGATTAAGGACTATTAAAATGCATTTGAGATGGTAAAACACTTCTTTTTGGCATCACCAATGCTTATGGAACCTAAATTTTATAGCTCCCTCATACTTATTTTATGGAAATTAAGGTATCTCTCTCCTACATTTCAACCTAGTCATATGATGCTTACAAGGAAAGATCCATTAATTTCCTTACCCACACTCTTGTTTATTATGAAACATAATAGACATAAGCAAAAAAAAGTGCTTGGCGATAGTCTTTGTGACCAAACAATTAATGCATTATATGTTCAATCAAGAAACAATGGTCATTGTGAGATCCAAAGCTCTATGTACTTTATTGATCCAATCATCATTCTCATGGAAGGATGGTCATTTTATCATGATTTTGAGCAAGTTTAAACTAACATAGATTAACCAAAAGTCTATCAAAAGACAAATAATTGTTTATTAATTAACAGAATCCCCTTTGGAAGTTGGTGCTCTTGTTGATACCAATTTCCCAAATGAAGTGATGTGATACATAGAGAAATCCATGGTTGTCTCTTCCCCATGGTACATTAACATAATAAATTACTTAGTTGATTTCAGCTATCCCAAAGGTACCAACTCATAGTAAATGCATCATATTCAAATAATTGCACTCAAGTATGTGCTTATTGAAGAGGTTTTATATCAATAGGTTGTTGATAACATGTTCCTTAGATGCACTGACCAAGAGAAGTCTAAGAAAGTCCTTTTTTATTGTCATAGTGGTGTTTGTGGTGGACACTTTGGTGGCCACACAACTATTCAGAAAGTCCATAGGATGGGTTAAATTTTGTTTACCATCAAACATGACATTGTAGAATATGTAAGTGTAAGTAGTGTTAATAGTTTTCCCATGAGATTCAAATTCTTTCTTGAGAACTTTAACTCATTGTTACAACATGGTCATTCTCTACATGGGGGCTAAATTTAGTCAACAATATTTCTCCCACTTTTTCCATTGGCCACTATTTCATTATTACAACCACTAAGTATTTCACCATGTGGGAAGAAGTACTACCATAGACTACTATAATCAGGTTAGTAATTAAAAAATTACTTGAATCATATCATTTGTAGTTTAGGGGTTCCAAAAATCATAATCATAGATAATATATCTCCCTTTAATACCCCTGAGGTGCATTAGCTATGTAATACATTATCTATATCTCATCACATGGCATCTTTGTACTACCCCTAGACCAATGAGCAAGTCAAGGTCATAAACAAAACTTTAAAATCAATTCTAGTCAAGACCATCATACACAATAAATGAGATTGAAATATTTATCTCTACTTGCATTGTGGTCTTATGGGATGAGCATTCATACACCAAAAGTGGAAACATAAAATTCCTTTATTTTTTTGAGTTGAATCAATTATGACCCTGAGGTATAAATATTTATCCTTCACGTTTCTCTTTAGGGTCTTCCTGATCATGAAGAGTATATAAGAGAACACCTGACTGAGCTACAAATTTTAGATGAACATCGACTTGTAGACACAAAAAAAAAAATCTTATGCAGATTGTATGTACCACCCATATAATTAAAATTTTCATTAGCACCCTATTCAAGTAGGAAACCTTATTCTAATACTTGATAACAAAATTCATAAAAATAAAGGAGAAGGTTATAAATTCAAACCTAATTGGTTAGGCCCATATTTGGTAACAAAATAATTTTAAATTAAATCTTTTCAATTATGCACCTTGGAGGGCAAGGAGTTCAATGAATATGTGAACTCTTTATATAATAAACATTTTTTCATATAGATATTTCATTCCAAAACACTAATTAAGATATCATTGTTGTTGTATTGTTCTTTTAATTCAATTATTTTGTTATAAAATTGTTTAGCTAGTAAGTTTGCATGACAAAAACTTTCAAATGTAGCATATCATCTCAATCCATATTCTCATATTACCCTACTTCCCTTTAGACAAAACTTTCAAATATTTTCCATGATAGAATCCACTTTTACAGTTCCACCTATTAAAAAACACTAGCATGCTCAAATCAGTTAACCTTATCAACCTATCTTAGTCTTTGGTGATGATCCCTCTTATCTTAATAGTTGCATGGGACCAAGATTATGGGATGAGATCTCTTCACTAATCCTTGGTGTCAAGATCTCACATATTACTAGTTTAGTGTGATTAACATTGGGGGGAGATACCCTTACTCACCTATGTTTATTTTTTTGTGATGAACCCATGTATTTTTCTAGTTGCATGAAATTAAGAGTTGAGGATCACACAAATCAAAAGTAAGGGAAAAAATCAATCTAATAATTGTCATAGAAGAAATAAAATACATAAAAATATTGTTTATATGTATATTCCATAATAATATCATCCATTTTACCAATTCTATCACAGTTAGCTATATCTCATCTAAGTCTAGATGAAG
This sequence comes from Torreya grandis, assembly GCA_037957365.1. Taxonomy (NCBI): domain Eukaryota; kingdom Viridiplantae; phylum Streptophyta; class Pinopsida; order Cupressales; family Taxaceae; genus Torreya; species Torreya grandis. The sequence goes on along the minus strand of JARHVA010000173.1, from coordinate 3,465,369 downwards.
CCAACAAAACTAGTGTTTCCTAAACCTAGAAGAAAGAATAATTATTCCGACATCTTGTAAGAATTAGGTTGAACTTTTATTCCTTATGAAATTTTGATGTGTAATTCCCTTGATTCATTATTTATCTTATCCCATCTTCCATTCATACCTAATTGTAGGTTAAAAGTTTTTTGGCATGTAAATAAACTAAAAACAACCATTAGTGCATTTATATTTCATAACCATATATCATATTACATTTTCATATATTTTGTTATCACATTCAAAAATATAAGCATGCACATATTATTTTATCAAAATGAGAAATACACAATACTTCATCACATTCCTATCCATTTAAGGTGCACAAATTAAAAAAGCATACATTATTAGAAATTAAACAAGATGCTAGAAAATGATTAAGCCAAAATGGGTCAAATCTATTTATATAAATCAAGTATCTCATACACATCAAGTTTTAAGTACCAACACCCCCAAATATAGAGGGAAAATGTGTCTCAAAATTTAAAAATACAAAAAAAAATAGAGTAACCCTAGACTAAACTACGATCACCCCTATTATTAATCTCCTATAAATGTAGAGTGCTTAGGGTTACTACATGTTTTCCTCTCAAAAGGACATGATGTTGATTGATGGTGGATCCAATTATTTATCCTATAGTTCCTATATCTCATGCCTATATAATAGATCTCCCCTCAAACCATCTATTTTCTAGATGAAGTCCATATACCTCTAACCATAAAAAGGTCACTACGAGTATTCATATAAGATTCTAAACTAGCCACCTTGTCTTGTAGGTCAATGTTCTCTTTCATCTATCATAATATCTCTTAAATTTCATGATATATATGGGAAAAAGGGTCAATGTGTCTGCCCACACCTATGGTAAGGCTTGCATCAGTGAGGAGTTATTCCCTACTAATTTTAAAACCCATATGAGATAGGTTTACCAAAGAGTCTTTGATTAGTAACCTCACTTTGTGGCTAAATCTAAAAGACACATAGACATAAATTAGATACCTAATCAAATAAGTAATTAAAACTCAAAAAAATAGAAAACATGCTAAAATTTAGTAAAGATCTCAAAATGAATAAAATAACTGACTTACCTAGGTTTATCTCTTGATAAGCAAGATCTAAGTCATCATCAAAACTCATCTTAACATCCTCCTAAATTTTAGGTTTATATCTAGTAGGGTCCCCCACTTTGATGTTCCCTCATAATCTACTCATCTTGTAGATGCCATTGATTGATATGGTTAGTATCACTACTAATATGGATCTACATGTGGTGGTTGTTGTGGATGTTGTTGATCACCTCCAAGGGCTTCTTGTGACATATAGGCTTCTTATGCCATAACTTACATTTCACCCCCTCCTCTTTTTATTGGTGCTAAAATATGAAATTTACCCCTTCCTCCTACTACATGTTATTGAATATCGTTTGATCCTCCTCCTCCTTATTAGCCTCCAAATATTACATTGATATGGGTCATTGGTGTCAATGGTTTCCACCCTAATATCTAAATCCATGCATCTCTAACCTTTCACTCCCCTCTGTAGAATACTTGAGGAATATGTATGTTGTATATGTATTGTAGCTTGAACTACTAAGGCACTTAATCAACAAGGTGCATCTTAGCCTGACCATATGAGTTTCACACCTACCATGCACTCTCATAGGTTTCTAATGTAATAGCTTTATCCACCCACTACCCATCCATCCCTTGGTATGAAATCATGATCAAATATCCCACCATTAGTATGCCCACAACCTGAGATTCATCTTTAAGGGGTGTCATTCTCATCAACTTGGAGGTTCTGATAGGTCCCCTACCCCAATAACTACACCTCTTTGGTAAGGTTTCATGTTCTTATACACCCAAAAAATGATGAGTGTTAGGTGGATAATCGAAATAGCCCCTAACTAAGATATCCTATAGAGGTATATGTATGTTTGAGACAACACATATTGTGCCCATGTAAATCTCCTGCTCCTCTCCTCTATAATCCTCACTATAAAATCCCAATTGTATAGGAGATGGTATGTCCCCTAGTCTTCCACTAACTATGAGATAAGTATCCCCATGATATCCTTACAAAGGTTTGGGATTTTAGCCTACTCATATGCCACTAGTTTCATGCCATGATTAACATCCACATCAATCACATTTTGATCCTAAAAACATTATACCTAACCTTGTGCCTTAGCTCTGTTAGTGGCCTCTCTCAGTGTCATTACCTTGAATGTAGATATCAAGCTAATAATCCTATAGATATTTGTGAGTGTGATTGTCTACTCTTTAAAATCTTAAAGAAACTAGAAGGTGTTGTGATCTATGTCCCAATAAGTGAATAGGTCATAAAATAACCTACTTGTTGGAGCAACAATCCCCACTCAAAAGAATTTAGTATGCCAGATTTATCCAAAATAGCCAACTCATCTACTATCAATAGTCTTAGCACCATCAAAAACTACTCCTAATCCCTATCCCTACTCTAATTAATTTTAAAACCTTAAAAACATGAAATAAATAAATCAAATAAGTCACTTAACCTTCAATACCCTTCAATTTTTTTAAAATGAATTATGGAAAAATTGTTACTACATGTAGGTGGTGATTAAGAAACATCTTGACATATTTTAGAACCCCTATCTTTATAGACTGGTGGTTGTGTAATAGAAATGGTAGTTGTGCAACCACTACACATGAATGATAAATTTGTAACCATTTTTTTAGTTACAAAACTTCCAATTCATAAGCATAACCCAAATTTTTTAAAGATCGACAATTCTACTCATCATACCCTTTTACTTGAAAACCCCCTAAATTTACCAAATTTCACTAAAATTGATGAAATTCATAATTTTTTATAGAATATACACTATTATAAACCTACCATGTAATTTTTTTATACATTATTTACCCTAACATGCATTTTCAAAAAAAAATCAAGCCTAGAGCTACAACACAAAAAACAAAATAACTTACTTGTGCCTACACACCACTCATTGTCATTGGTATCTCTACCATCCTCTCAACACACTCTCTAATTTGAATACACTTTCACATGATTCCATCATAAGGATTTCAGATCTAAAATTTATTAAGTTCACAATTCATAAATGCTTTCCAAATCTAGAAAGTTTTCCGATTCATAGTTCAATTTTTTAGATGTTTTATCTAAAAAAATCTATTTTTAGCAAGTTTTTCTTCAAAACTGCATTTTTCACAAATTATGATGAACTCATGAGTTTTAAAACTTGAAATAACATTATACATGCTTGAATTCCAACAAAAATAGTGTTTCAATTTCCATAATTTCATTACAAAATATGTGATTTTCTACATCTTATACTTTCTAGATGACATATCTTCACAAAATACTGAGTTCAGTCCTTTGGTGGGACAATTCATGTAATATTTTCATCCTTGCATAAATTATAATTAATGTTTTTCCAAGTTTTTATTAGTTATTATATTTTTTTCTTTCATCGTAAAATTGCACTTGATTCTTGTCTCTTGCTTGTAGGTCATAAAGGTGCCTCAGTTAATTTTTTTGTGCCATACAGGTAAGGTAAGTTTTATAACCCTCATTTTTCTTTTAGTGCACCAAAATTCATGTAAAACATGCTTACCAACTCATGGTGAGGCACCTCCATGAGGGGGAAATATGCATGCACTCAAAGTTTGCACAGAACAACATTTCATGATATTCAATGATGATGAAAAGATGTTTAATAAAACATGCTTATACCTAGTCTTGTCACCATTTTATATTTTTTGACTTGTTTTTTTATTTGTTGATTTATCAAAATTTCATTTTTCTATTTTTCTTCATAATTCTAAACTTCTTCATGGCATGATAGAACCGCCACGGTGATTGTGAAATTGTTGCAACATTTTATGAAACCAACTTTACAGTTCGTTCCACTATCTTGACTATTCTAAAAACCACCCTAAAATTTACAAAAATACTCCAATTGTTAACTATCATGGTGGTGTAATAACCACCATGTGCATAAAGTGGTGGTTTCACCATTATTATGTTTTTAACTAAATCTTGAGACACATGTTTTAATGCATTTTTTAGGAATTTGTTCATGTTTTTTAGCCTTTTCTCTTGGAATTACCTTAATAATGACCCCATAAAATCTTAGTCATGTTCAATTAAATCTTAACAACCTTAAATTTAACTCTAACATACCCCTAATAAATATTTGATTAACTCCTACATGCAACCTTTTCTACTTCTTTACAAGTAACCCCATTTTCCTTGAATTTTAGATCCAAAAATTGTATTAAGATTTGAACATATAGGTTTTAGAGAGATAAAGTCTACATTCTATAGTTTTTAAATAGCTCTACCTAAGTTTGTGATTGTAATTTTAACCCCTTTGTTTTTCCTCTTGTTAGAGAGTTCCTAGGTCATTTATTGAGAAATATACATTGATATCGCAACATGAGGATCAATTGGCTCCACCAAACTTCTCTTTTCCATCTATCCTCTACTTTGGTCAGGTTAAAAGATTTATTTTATTATTATATTATGTTAATTGGTTTATTTATTAAGTTATATTTTCCTTTTTTTATCAAATTAATTTCATTCACAAAACTTTATACAGCAACCCTAAAAAATAAATCATCTCTCTCTCCTCTGCATTGAACAAGTTATTTAATGGTTCATAGTTACATCCATACACAGTAGATTTGAAGGAATATTATCTTAAAATTTAGATCAAATGTAGATAAGTAAAATATTTATTTATTTACATCCAACAATAAATTTCAAGTTTTAGCTTTTGCATACACAAATCTCACACATAACACAAAATAAACAACTCCCCACACACTCTTGCATACAAAACTAGGAATGTGTGTGTGTGTGTGTGTGTGTGTGTGTGTGTGTGTGTGTGTGTGTGTGTGTGTGTGTGTGTGTGTGTGTGTGTGTGTGTGTGTGTGTGTGTGTGTGTGTGTGTGTGTGTGCATGCATTTAGAATTGTTTTATCTTCTTAAATGTTAGGAAAATCCATCCAAAAATGTATATCAAAATCTAAATAATAATTCACTTATTTTTGCATCAAAAAAATAATTTCATAAAAGATTCATAATAGTTAGAAATGAAATAACATATACAAACTAGATCATAGAATTCATAAATTACATCATTAATATAAAATCTAAATTGTATATTTAGTTTTCTATTTGCATATTTATTACTTAAATAATAAATTATATTCTCATTTCATTTGTACCAAAACACCAAAATAAAAACATTCATTCTATCAAACACCAACAAATTTTTGCACTATTTTAATTAGAAAACAAACAAAAATTAACAATTACATAGTTTAGTTTAATTTTAGTTTTGTTAACATTGCATGCATAAATATTCCAATAAAAAATAAAGAAATATTTATTTTCTTTACTTTTATTACTTTAATTTTTTGCAATAACATAGTTTTATTTTCATTAAAAAAACCTTGTTCAATTGCATATAAGCCCAACAAGACATTGCAAAACAAAACACTTGACTTCAAAATTAACAAAGTAAACAAAACTATATCAATTATATTCTCCAAAATAACAAGCCTAAAAAAAGTAAACAATGCTTTAAATTTTTAGAACAAAATTTTACCTCATTCTTGAATGACACTTCCTAAACAAGCTCATTTATATAGAGTACAAACATTTCTGAGAGTGTCAACCTCTATACTAACAAGAAACATCCAAAGTGACATACACTCTAAAATTTGGATAGAAGTATTTTTCTCTAACCCTCTTCCTAACCTAGTCATTATTCAGTTAGATACTCTTGACAAATAAACCCAATTAATAGAAGCTTAACTACCAAGGTGAATCCACCTTTTAGCCTATCGAGCCCACAACTTACAACTCTGACTCTCTCCTTTCATCCTCATGTCTAACCTTGTCATATTTCATTCACTTCATAGATGACATTATTTTGGAAATCCCAACCTGATGACATATCCAAATCCTTAGAGTCTTTCAACTTAATTTCAACCAATTCCTACAACCTAATGTAGACTAATAACTTTGCTATCTTGTCCTCCTAAACTCCAGAGCTTCTTGAAACACTATCACATCTCACTTTACTACCCTTCATGAGTAATTTGATGCAACATAACTATTATGATATAAAATGAACATCCTTTGATGTTTTCTATTCAAAAACCCATGCCATTAGCTTTCCCTAGCCAACCATCCCTTTTGGATCTTTCTATTCAAATCCATCAAATGAACTGACCCAATCAACTAGACTAATAGTCCATCCATCACATCATCCTTCCATCAGTTGTCATAGCTAGGCCTCAAGAAGTTGATTACATGAAGGTTAGTGTGCTACTTTTTTGACCTAAATAATACCCTTAAAAGTTTTGGGACCATATTGGTATGTATTTGGGTGGTTTTAGCCCATGGTTTTGGTACCCATGGTATTATAATATTGTTTTGATGCTAACCTATTAATGTGCATATATATGCTCACAGATATAGTACGGAAAATTAGAACTTGAAAGTACATTAATTTATTGTAAATAGTTGAGTTAATACAATAAAGGAGTTATTGTGCTAGGTTTTTTTGGGTGAAAATGTGTGTACTATGTATTATTGTCTATATGTCAGTTTTATTATTTTGTTAGCATAAGGATTCTATTAGTATTGCTTCTCTTGTTTTAATGTATCAGGCTTATTTTTATGTACACTACATAGAACATGTCACTTATAGGAGGTCTTGTTCCATCTCATGGTAGGCAGTAGTAGAGATACAGTTGACAACAGAAAAAATGTTTTATTCTTTATTCAATAGTGACTAAAAGATGAAGCTTTTTTTATAAGATAGCATTGTGAAGAATTTGAGAGGTATTAATTTTTTTTAGGGGTCATGGTGATGGAAGTGATATGTATTTCAATATTTTTTTGTGCTAGGAATTATTTTGGACTAGATCATTAATTCTAGGAAATGGTGGCAATGTAGATAACAATAAATTACCATTGCCATCAAGGAATGATAAGCCCATTAAATCTTCAAAATGATAGTGGAATAAGCAATGCAATCATTTTTTTAAAGAATTACACACACACACATTAAAAATTATATCTCAATTATTTTTTTTGTGATACATTTTGATAGGACATAGAAAAATAACTAGTTTTTATTAATTGGAAATAGCCTAATATTATTAGGAATTTATTTTTCAACCAATGTAATGTAATAGAAATGAAATTAAAATAAATGAAAGTTTATTTTTCAACCAAACTATATGCCAAAATTTATATTTGATAACTTTTACACCATGATTGGATAACAAAATTGGTGAAGGCGAGAGGCATATTGGGGGAAATAATTATTACCTCATTCCCCAAAAATGGTTTCACACTCTCAATCTCAAAAAAATACATGACACAAAATACAGACAACAACTTATTTAAAAAATTGAGACAACGTTACATTAAAAATTTAGAAATTAAGGTCATAAAATCTCATGTCACACTTACAGACTTAAAACTCTGCATTATGCTCTTAGATCTTTTACTCAACTAATTTCTTCTTTGCTAATGCCAACCTACCTAAATATATAAGTCATGGGTGTAGTGAAATAATATACTTAAGCTGAGAAAAAAAATAGAGAATAATAAGTTATGTGACTTAGTAAATGTGGTTGTCAATACCCCTTGAGACATAGAACAATTGTGATCACTAGTACCCTTACGAACTTAGGGAAATATTAATGTGGTTGTGGTAACTTCGTAACTTAGATAGTGAATAAAAAATTTGACCAATTTTACTTATGACTTCATGAGTCCTAAATGTGACTAGCATGATCCTAAAGAACAAAACTATAATGTGACCAGAGGCTAGTTATTAAAAAATTATACAATAACACATATTGTCTAAATTGATGAAAGCTTTCACGTTCACCCTGGATGCTCCTACATAAAAAAATCCACTTATATAAAATTGAAATTTATATAACCTACCTTCAACAAGATAATAAAATTTTCAATATGATTGAACAATAATATTTTTTTAAGAGATCCATTTGGTTATATTTTTTCTCATAGAGCAAGCCAAGGACATATCATTTTTATTATTATTTTTTATTGTTCCTCTTAGCTTGTCAATAGGAATTTTGTAGATGATACTTTCCTCACTTTTGAAAATAAATAAATTTATTTCAAATAGATGTTTCGATGCCTTGACATTTTTCCCAAAACTTCAGGATCTAATAAACAATGAGCCAAAACCCGGTGTTATAGATAGAGCATGATGCCCTTACTAGATTGGATCCATTATTATCAGTGAAAGTGGATATAGAAAGGACAAATATTCAAATTAATTAGTTTTATTTTTATATTCTCCTTCACATCTATGGTATTATGTTATTGATATAATGGAAAAGAATTTCTCTTATTGTATATCCAAGCCTCTCTCTTTAACATGTAAGTTTCAACTTTGTATCAAAATACTTACAGCGACTTATATCTACTAATCCTCATGTTGGCCCCCCTCCAAAGCCTCATATGAAAAATTAAAAAATGCACTTACATATTTTATTTTTCCAATGCTAATCAAACTAGAGGCTATCAAAAGGTTGTTTAGGACATTTGTTGTCTTCCTTGTGATAAAGGAGTAATGGACATCATTGACGTCTAATAAAAAATCATTACCCTTTGTGCTAAATGGGTGGTTAGATAAATTAAAGGTAATGATACTTGGGAAATAATTCTAAGGCACTACATTTATTTAGGTGCCCCCTATGTAAAAAATAGTTTGAAAAACATTGGTTTGCACACTTTGTTGATTACCATTGCCCTAGTCAAAAAATAATGTCCTCTTATAGGAAAGAGAATTTGGAAAGTATTTAAAACTGTCAAGACTTTTATAAAATGGAATGGGGATGGATACCATAGTGGACTTTACTTTAATGACCATAATATATGGTGGTCCCATATTATGACTTATACTAGTATTCCTTTAGTAAAAATGCTAGGTATAAAGTTATGCGTTCATTTAAAAAATAAATTGATACTATAAAGGATTTAATTTCCTCTCAAGATTGGATCCCAAAACATATAATAAAATACAAATACAAGTTGGTATGGACTTACCTTCCATTTTATGTATCCAAGAGTTGATGTATGATGTCATGCAACAAAGACAAGTTTACAACCTCAACATTTCTAGAAAAAGGATTAGAGATGTAACTGTGATACTTATCTCAAAAATTACTCTCCAAGTGTCATTTATGAAATGATGAACCCATTCTCTTATGATATGAACAAGCTAAATATGTGTTTGAATTTAAATTATTTTACCAAGACTTGGCTTGCCAGACTTAACAAAATATGGAATACTAAGCTTAAACCCAAGCTTGTACGTTTTCTTTTATGCTTGTTATATCAAGGCCTTTACCTTGGGGAGTGCTCATACACATTGTAATTTCTTAACCTAGATGTCTGACCTACTCTAGAAGTGAGTCCTTCAAACATATTTTTTAGATGTGTCTAATAGATCAATCTTCTTAGCATTGTGTCCACAACCTTTTCCAACCTTTCCACACATAGCCTTTCTTTTGGTGCATGGTTTTTTTAGGATAAATCTCAATAGTCATCATACATTAATTTTATATGGAATTTTTTAAGATTTATAATCTTATTTTAGCTATGGAAATCTAAAAATTTATATCTATTTTAAACATTTAAAGACCATCTTCACAATTCTTCATTAATGACAAGGTGATTATTCTCTATTTAGATCGAATTTAGATCCAAGTGAGGCTAAAAAGGTAATGCTCAAGTTTCAACACTTAGAAGAGAGATTCAACCATTGGGGGATTATTACCTGCACTATGAGCCACATCCCATAGAATAACCACCTCATGGTTCACCTCCTCTAACTCCTAGGCACTGGTAGAGCCTTTCTCACAACTACAACAACTTCTCCAATCCTTTTTAGATGGGGGCTTAGAGTTCTCCACTAGCCCTTCATGATGAATCTAATCTACATAGTGGGTGGTATAATTGGTAGATATGTTTAACCACCTATTGGTTGGGGCATCATTTTTTCTCTTCCCCCATCCCCCTTTCATACACCTAAGACCACTCATGATGGTTAGGTGTGTCTGATCTTCCTATTCTGGATTTACTCATATTGGATTTTTATTTTAAATTCTCTTTTATTTTCTCATCCATAAACATGTATAGACCAATGGCATCCTCTATTAACCAAGTGTGAAATATATTCAAATAGAGGAGAGGAACCAATACCTTTTTTACTTTAAGGAATCCATATGGCATTTAAATAATGCCACATCAACACTTTAAATTTACCCCATAGTTGGCTTTGCTTGTATTTAATATATGTTTTTCATTTTGAGTGTTTTAAGTGTGTAATGAAATTAATTCAACAATAAAGTAGAATCATAACAATAGATCATAATATGACTGAAATAAAACATAATATATGAATAAATGATGAGCCACTTTGATGGGGAAACCTTCCCAACCTTAAAATAAGATCAAAATTCATAATATGATGATAAAATGCCAACCACTACCTTATATATACCTTAATTATATTATGGAAACACTGTAGATTGACCCCACTACTAATAAGAATCTATAAATTGATTATATGACTTAATTAAAGTTTATTAAAGTCATAAGTTAGCGACCCATATAAAACTACATATTATAGGATAAGGGTGTATCATGCCTCTCCATTTCAAACCAAAGTTGTCCTCAATATTGACAATCAATGGATGCTTCTGCAAGAATGCTTCATCCTCCTATGTCACATATTCACTAGCCAAATTCTTCCACTTGATTAGATACTCTGTAATCACCCTCATGCAACCTCTTATTACGATGTTGAATTATTCCCTCAGGTTCCAAAATGATTTTTCCCTTCTCATCAAGCTTTTTAACTTTGTTTTGGCTTAAATTTTTTTCTCAATTACCTTATTCAAGTATACATTTTTATTAAGTGAGGTAACCCCAGTTTGTATGTTATATTTCCAATATTATGCAAGACTTGATAAGGGTTGTAATACTTAGGTGAAACCTTGTTATCCTTATTTTGATGTTTCCAAAACCCCACTCCTATCCCATATATTTGGTTAGCCCAATTGTCATTGAACCAAGGTGGGAGTTCACTTATAGACATGGATAATATATGGGGTATTTGCATCCATTCCTTGTGTATGTCCATATCTATATTTGAAGATAAAGTGGATGGGAATGATCCACATTTATCATAATAGGGGCATGAATCATCTTATCTAATAGAGGGTTTTGGCTAGATATAAAGGTCAAGGTAGGGGAGGAGGGATCTAAGCTAATGGAAATGAGTTTTAATAAATGTATGGGGTTTTATCTTATGGATAGAAAGGGGGTTCGTTAGGCTAGATACCAATTTATCTCTATATGTTAAGAACTTTAGGTTATGGTAGGTGTCCCTTTGCTAATGTTGATATGGGTTGTAGGTGGGTGCATATCTAGTCTAACTGCTACTAAGATAGGGGAAGATGCCTCATCCTATCTTATATCATTATAGGGTAGGTGGCCCCATATATATAGATAGGACCATAGTGGTCCTTATATATTGATAGGATAAGTGATCCATGATAAGGGGCCCTAGCTTCTATCAATATAAAAATGATAGATGGAATGTGTTCCTTGATTATATGGGGAGGGTGGTTGTATCCATTCCTTATGACCTTATTTTTTTTTGGTAACCCTATCTCTATACAGGGGTGGGATTTGGAAACATTTTCTTATAGGTATTTAAAAACATAAAAATATAATCTCTGAATTCAAACATTTTTCACTATGGTGTTGGTTGTCTTACTACTTCATGTTGTTTTGTGCCATTGCCAAGTTCTCTCTAAAACATGAGAGTACCTCCTATTGGTGTTGAATGTTTTCTTTGACTATTAGGATCTTTGGATGAAAATTCAAAGATGAGGTGATGGATGGTAATAAATAATTGGTTATGTTTTTTCTAATTCATCCCTTCACTCATTATGAACCTCCCATGTTACTTCATCCTCTTATTCTTCATTGGCACCTTCAGTCTAGAACAATTTATTTTTCACACACTTAATTCCTCAACTATTCTTTCTATCATAATTAAATCATAACCCTTTCCCCTTCTTCTCTTCAATTTATCGAGGACTTAGTCTGGTAGGTTGAGTGAATGATTATGTTGAAGTGATCCTATTTATTATACTTATGAATGGCTTGCTTTCAGTGACTAGTGTTGGGTTATTTTAGTTAATTCCTGCTCCCATGATAAATTTTATCCCAATGGGCTAGTGCATTGGTCATATCACATGAGATTTGGGTCTAGCACACTCACCTAAAGTGTGAAACTAAAGATTGATTCCTGAAGGTTTTGTATCATAGTAATATATGTTTATTCATATTTCTCTTTATGTAGTTCCAAATAAGGATTATTTAATATCACAAATATACTACTATGATCCTGCTAGTTCTATATGCAACTATTATTATTAATACACGGATCACCATCATTATCTAACATTAGTGACATAAAAAAGAAAAAGATACCAATAACAAGACTAAAAAATAAATCATATCCAAGTCTAGCACTTAGTGTATTCCATCATTCAAGACACAAATTGGCAAAATCTGATCTCACATTAGATGTTTAATGAATTAAAAGGGAAAAGCCTATCATCTGTTCTCCAAAATATCATCATCATAAAATATTACAATAGGGCTATTTATACTTGTTTTCCCTAACCAATTGTTATAATTATTAATGTTATGAGTGAATGGCACACAAACTCTCAACAGACTGAGAGTCATGTCACTTACAATAATTTCTTCCTAAAGACTTAGGTCCTTGTGCCCCTAGATACTCACTCTATGTTATATACTAGTGGCCATGTATTTTGTTCCTTAATACTAGTGCACAACCTCTAATTAATAAGGTTGAAGTGTCCCATATGAATCACTCTTTTAACTACTCTCACTTCCCATGTGCTCCCTAAGTCATTTACTTTCATTTCAAGTCTAATGTTCTCAATTTATTTGTGACTTGCTCTTCTTTGACTAGGTCCTCTCACATGGGTCCCTTATGCACCACTATCATTTTGTGTCATTATCCTCTTACACCTAATAGGTTCCATTTCCAGATGCTTCTACACTTGGTAGTTATGTGCCATGGTCTTCTTGCGCCATAGTCCTTTCATGTTGTACCAGTTTTGTGACAAAATAGGACAACACTTAGTCAAAATTCTAGGGCCATCATTAACCCACACTACATCCTAGACTAAGTTGTGTTAGCATCTTCCAAAAATTCAACCCCCTTCTACTCAAGTTCCTTTTTTATTCCATCCTAATGGGACAATACATCTAGGACATTCATAGTTATTCCTTCAATGGCCTCTTTTGATGCTTTCAACTCCTCATGTTGGGTCTGAGTCCCATTGGTATTTTTCATCTATTCATTCAAGGCTGCGATAGTATCCTTCTATATGTATTTTAGTGTGGAAACCTCCTTATCAACCTGTCCTTGTGTTGCAAAGCTTACACAAGATTTTTTCACTTATCCTTGAACAAAGGATCTCTTATTTGGTTTTAGACTTAAGACATTATACACCATTAAAAATCATAGAACCTTTAAAACTTTTCAATAAAATAAGGTCTTTAACTTGAATATAAAATTCTCTAACAATGCTTTATACCCCTTTCTTAGACTATCTCAAACACCTACTTTTCCTCTTATGCAACTCTACCAATGTAATACTCCATCTTGTAGTCATGTTTGATTGATAATGAAGTTGTATGGAAAAAGTACCAACAATTATGACTTTCCAACTTTATAATCTTCTTTATCTTGTTGAAATACACTTGTGTGTCAAATTACAAGACCTATCTCGCCTCTTAGGTCCACTTTCACCTTTATATCCTTTCAAATTAGGCCTTCTTTAGCTCTTTTCCAAGACCACCTGCTATAATTTTTTACTACAAGTACTGTATAGTCCTAAAACTATTTGAATTAGTTATTTCATGTCCAAATACAAAATATTAAAATTTTTGGAAAATTTTTAAGAGTTACTTTTCTTCCAATAGTCAAAACCCTAGTTGGCAGGGTTTAGGGTCTCTGAGTAGGCCAAGAGTAGAAATAATTTCATAACTTGGTTTAGAAAAGGTTTCATGAAAATAAAATTGTTTATTTAGGTCTATCTAGGCAAAACCTAGCTTTTTCATTTAACAACCTTGGTCAGATAATCTATAGATCAATCCCCAACAAGGAAACTCAGTCTGGTCTGACTGTGTTCAATAACAGAAAATAGGGGTAACCAAGGGTTTGATTGTTAAATGTTACCAAAAATATTTAAAACCTATCTTAAGGTTCTTACCACATCACAACACTATGTTAATACTAAATTAAATCCTTCTATCTCACATTTGAATAAAATAAGATTCAAGATCAAACAATTACAAGTCCTACATAACTCTATATTATGGATAGAGGGTTAGTAAGGAATAAGGTTTTAACTATAGTGGAAAATTTTTAATATTTTAATATTAGATATTGAAAAAAATACACTCTCTCTATTATCACATGTTTATTAATCCTATCTCTCCATAGATCTCAATATTAAAAGGACCAATACCAAACCAAACTATTTACACAAGATTATATATGCATACTCCCTACCATCAGGTCTAGTTGTCTCTACAATTGAGACTATTTTCCTCTCTCACAAATGTTCCTAAATAAATCTAGTGATCATAAAAAGTTATCAACCAAAATCAATCACAATATGAAATCACTTACCAATGGAAGATCCAAACACACATCATAATCTTTGTTCACAACCATGCAATGTCAAAAACACGTAGAAATTAATTATCACAGTCATATTATTCATCAAATTTATTTGATTACATAATAATTCACTATCTCCTTCTATTTTAAATCACTATGACATAAAAAAATAATTCTCCTAAAACTACTCCAAGAGGCATAACTAATTCTTAGAGGTTTCCCACGTAGAAGTGTTTAAAATTACATTGCATTTTGTATGTTTGACCATTATACATCATGAATGATCATGTATAAGTAAAAGGAACATAGTAAGGAAATTTTTAATTATCCTAAGACCTCTTAAACACCTCTTGAACATGTTTCTATCATTTTACACCTTCATATAGTGCATAGAAATCCTTCCACAAGGTTTACAAATTCAAATTTACAAATAGTGGTAGTTTTGGAGGGAAACTCCATTATTCAAATTTTATGCAAATTTTGATAATCTAGATCACTCTTACGACTACCTTAAAACCTAATACACCCATGAAACAACTAAAATACACTAAAAACTAAAATTGAAACTATTTTGGGGTCCATATAGGATGCCCCTGCATCATACTACCAAGCTGAATAAATTTTACCATAGGAATCAACTGGGTGTATGCTCCTCCCTAGTTACTTTATACCTCCTAATTGAAGGTTAATGCTACTAATTGCATCTCATAGAGGTGAACATGTTCCTATGCCCCACAATTATGCCTTCTCTAGTTCTTCTTCTTCATGAGTATACCTGCACATGCAACAAACTTATTAAGGAAATCACTATTGTTGTCTTTTGTTGCTTATTTGGGATGTGCATGTCATGCTTTTACTTCATCAAACTCATCTATCACAACCTTACTTCCATAAGACACTACTACTAGAAATGTGTCTTTTTCATCCTTCACCCATTCTCCTTATTTTTTACACTTTACCTCATGCATATCAACTTTTGAGTCCTTGCATATCATTTACTTTCATAAGTGCTTGGTTTGCTACTGCATATCATCTTCATAATTTCCCCTTACCTCCTAAATACACAAGTACTACTTTTCTCTTCCATATTCTCATTATCTTGACTCAACACTCTCATGCCATTACATTCACTTGGATGTCCTTCTTGGACCTATTATACACTACTCATCTCTTTTGCATCTCTTTCATTCTCAAGACTTTCTCTTATGCATTATAACTTACCTATCATGCCTTCTCTGAGTTCAAAAATAGAAACATTTACCAAATGCTGAGACAAACTTGAAAATAACTCATTCACAAACTTATTTGAAAAAGTGTTACTTGGCATAGGTTCACATTCCTCAACTTAGGTTGCCTCAATCTCTTTGAGTTGTTCATCCATCTTCACATCTTCATCTTGTTACTGAACCAATACCTTATAATAGACACCAACAACTTTATCATCATTATTTAAAGTAAATAATGTATACTTGACTCCCTTTAACTCCAAATAATATGTTTTTTCACCCCATCATGACTAGTTGACCTGTCAAACTACCAAGGCCTTCTTCATAGTACATGAAAAACATCCATGGGGATGATATCACACATGACCTGATCCCTATAGGTTCCAATTTGAAAATCCACTAAGCACTATTCATTAACAAGCACACTATATCCTTTTTGAAGCCAAGAAACTTTGTAAGGTGCAAGAAGAGGCAATCTTTAGAGGCCAAGTTATCTTACCATCTCATTTGAAACTAGGTTATTTGTACTTCCTGAGGCTATTATCATCTTACAAAATTTGCCATGGGACTTACATGTTGTTCTAAAGAGTGTTTTCCATTATGCGAGTTCTTTCTCCTTTGGTGGCTTCAATAATGTCCTCCTCATCAAGAGTGACTCTCCTTCTTTAGGTACCACTATACATGAATTTGATCCAACACTTTCTTCCTTTATAGGCTACACCATTTGATTTTTTATCTCATTCCTATAACTCTTTTCTTGTTTCTCCTCTAGACACTCCCAATATTTATGACCTACATACTTGTTACATTTGAAAGAATTTCCTATAAAACTAGTAGTCCCTATTCCTCTAGCATCTCCACCTCTATAATATGTCCTCTTACCTCTATAACCACCTCTTGGTTGTGATTCACACCTTCATCCACTACTTTCACCTTCCTCATATGCATTCTTACTCTCATACTCTCCTCTTCCTCTCACTTATTTGCCTCTTCCTCTTACTTTTTGTGTATTCTTTCTTGCCATATTTTCTTTATCTTTCAAGGTTTTTTGTTATGCTTATTCATCTATTTTCAAATTCAATATATTGATCTCATCTTGTATGGAGAACTTGAGACCATTCAGGTACCTTACTACCTTCTCATCATCTTCTTCCAAGTGTCCTATTCTGATTGTCAATCTATGAAACTCTTTTGTGTATTCCTTCACTAAATTCTCATTTTGTCTAAGATTCTACAACCTCCTAACAAATGTGTGTGGTAGTACTTAGGCATGAACTTTTCCTCCATATTCATTACCATCTTATCCCATGACTAAATTTTTGTCTTACCTCTTCTCCTTCTCTCTTCCTAGATTCCATCCCACGATAAAGAAGCATGTCCTCTCAATCTTGTGATTGAAAATTTCACTTTCTTTGTGTCATCAATCTCCTCATACTCAAAATACTTCTCCATGGCTACTATCCAATCCACCAACTCATCCACATTTAGATTGTCTTCGTACATTGGCACATCTAGCTTTCCTTTTGAGACCATCTTCATCATGGATTTGATTAATATTTCCTCCTATCTATCTTCTCTTTCTTCCTCATCTTCTATTCTAGGGTCTTCCTCTTCGATATCACTATCATCTTCAGTTATGACCCTTCTTCTTTGAATTGTCTCCATGTCTGCAATTCTAGCTTGCATGTTCTTCATTTCAATGACCAAATTAGAAATATTCTATTGTATTCTTTGAGCTACTGTAGATTGAATTTGTCTTGCTTCCATTATGTCCTCTTCATATTATCCTCCAACCATCCTTATTATTTGATATCAAAATGATGCAAAGCTTGCACAAGATTCTTTCACTTGTCCTTCGATAAAGGATCACTTCTTTAGTTTTAGACTTAAGACACTATACACCATTCAAAAGCATATAACCTCTTAATTGTTTCAAGAACACAAGGTATTTAAATTTATTATAAAAATCTCTAACAACAATGTATACCCCTTTCTTAGACTATCTTAAACACCTACTTTCCTCTTATGCAACTCTACCAGTGCAATACTCCATCTTGTAGCCCTATTTGACTGATAATGAAGTTGTACAAACAAATTACCAATAATTATGAATTAAAAACTTTATAATCTCCTTTATCTTGTTGAAATACACTTGTGTGTCAAATTTCAAGACCTATCTCACCTCCTAGATCCACTTTCACCTTTGCAACCTTTAAAATTAGGCCTTTTTTAGCCCTTTTCCAAGACCACTTGCTAGAGTTCTATACTATATGTACTATAAGGTCTTTAAATTGTTTTAATAAGTTAGTTCATGTCAAAATAAATAATATTACAAGTTTTGGAAAATTTTCAATGGTTACTTTTCTTCCAATAGTCAAAACCCTATTTGGCAGGGTTTAGGGTCTCTAAGCAAGCTGAGAGTAAAAATAATTTCATAACTTGGTCTAAAAAAGGTTTCATGAAATAAAATTATTTTTTTAGGTCTGTCTATTCAAAACCCAACTTTTTAATTTAACAACCTTGGTTAAATAACTTACAGATCAATCCCCAATGAGGAAACTCAGTCTGGTATGACTGTGTTCAATAACAGAAAATAGGGGTAACCAAGGGTTTGATTGTTCAAATGTTACCAAAAGTATTTAAAACCTCTCTTATGGTTCTTACCACATCAAAACACTATCTAAATACCAACTTAAACCCTTCCCTCTCACATTTTAATCAAACAAGATTCAAGATCAAACAATTTCCAGTCCTACATAACTATGTATTATGGATAGAGGGTAAGTAATGAATAGGTTTTTCACTATAATGGAATAAGTTTAAGCCTTTAGTATTTATATATTGAAACAAATACACTCTCTCTATTCTCACATGTGTATTACTCCTATCTCTCAATATAATTCAATATTAAAAGGACTAATACCAAACTAAACTATTTACACAAGACTATATATGCATACTCCCTTCCATCATGCCTAATTGTCTCTACAAATGAGATTGTATACCTCTCTCACAAATGTTATTAAATAAATTTAGTGATCATAACAAGTTATCAACCAAAATCAACCACAATATGAAACCACTTACCAGTGGAAGATCCAAACACACATCATAATCTTTGTTCATAGCCATGTAATGTCAAAAGCACTCAAAAATACATTGTCAAGTCATCTTATTCATCAAATTTATTTAATTACACAATCATTCACTATATCCTTTTAATTTAAATTAATATGACATAAAAAACTAACTCTCCTAAAATTACTCCAAGAGGCATAACTAATTCTTGGAGGCTTTTGACGTAGAAGTGTTTAAAATTACATTGCATTTTGTATGTTTGACCAATATACCTCATGAATGATCATGTCGAAAGACCAAAGAAAATAGTAAGGAAATTTTTAATTGTCATAATACCTCTTAAACATGTTTCTATTCTTTTCCACCTTCATATAGTGCATATATATCCTTCCACAAGGTTTATAAATTCTAATTTTTAAATAGTGGTGGTTTTGGAGGGAAACTCCATAATTCAAATTTTATGTAACTTGTGCTAATCTATATCAATCATAAGACTACATCAAGACCTAATACACCCATGAAAAACCTAAAAGACACTAAAAACCAAAATTGAAACTATTTGTAGGTCCATATAGGATGCCCTTGCAACACCTCAAAGGGCTACAAAACTTGTATTTAGTTGTTGATGATGGTTATTAATGGTATCCTCCATAGTTTCTACATCTCTAAATGATTTCACTTGCTCAGTTTAGTTTTTTATTAGGAGTGAAACATCAGATAACTACTGCCTTAGGACCTCTTTAGCTTGGATCCAAGCTTTTAAGACTTTATTAGGGCATATTAGGTGCACAAAAATGCTATCCAAAATGGGGATAACTTCCCCAACTCTTTCTAAGGCACACTTTCAGATGTCAATGGCCATGGTGAACTATTCAAAAATTTATATCCCCTCATCACTTGACATAGGTCACTCCTTGCATTTCTTGAGTAGTATCTCAACAGGGTCTCTAGCTTTCCAATGGTGTCCCCATCTAGAGGTACATCATCTACAAGTGTTATATCTTCCTTCAAAATTGTTTTACAAAGGGTTAAAACCCTTACTTTTGCCTTTATGGCCTCTTGGAGCTTTTGTTTCATTAATTCTACTTCCTTGATGAGCACTTGCTTCTCTATAAGCAATTTATTATACATATTTACAACTTGGGCATATTTCTCTCTATTGTGTGCACATCAAATTCTGACAAAATGCTCTAACATGTTATTTCCATGCCAAGTTTTAAAAATGTAGTGCTTGCTATCAGAGGGGAGAATTTTTGTGGATCAACCCTCATTAATTCTAATAGTGTTGGAGCACTCAGGCCCAAAGAGATGTTATCCAATGGGAGCTCAAAATCATATTCCTCATTATACATCTTGAGCAAGAAGGACACCTACTTCTTGGTTTTAGGAGTCACTTCTTTGGGATAGAAGTGTGTTAAAAAATAGAGTCTTTTGTCCTCTACACCAAACTGGTCACATTCATACATAGTGGTTATCATTCTTTCATCTTCTTATTCTACTGACTCAGCCAATGCCTTTCCCTTATTAGGGTCTTGTTCAAGCTCGATCTCATCATGGCCACCAATGGCCATCTCACTATCTTCTTCACCATCCTAATTATACCCTATTGTATCATCAAGTAGGGAATCACTAGATGTGACATTTTCCTACACTAGGGAGGGAGTTCTCTCAAAATCTAATCTTAAGCTATGGATCTACACCAGAGGAGACTCTTATTAGGGTGCTTGTCTTGGAGGTTGTTGTGGGGAAACTTGTGTGGTGGTGGTAATAGGAGGAGATAGTGGTGGGGTTGGAAAAGGTGGAGGTGGAGAAGGTGGAGGTGGAGGTGGAGAAGGTGGGGGAGAAAGGGGAGGATTAGGCTAAGGGGATGATGGGTCAGGAATAGATGAGGGTGGAAGTGTAGAGTGAGAAGGGGATGGGGAAGTATGGAGATGAGATGGAGATAGATGAGGTGGTGAAGGTGAAGGTCAAAATGGATGTGGAGGAGGCATAGAGGGATGGTAATAAATGGGTTTAGAGGGTTTTACCTTTGTTTTCCTTTACCTCTTTTAGGGGGCCTAGTGCCCACTTGAACTTGCATCCACATCTGGTCACTTCTTCTTATTTAGCTATGGAATTTGGAGGAGTCTTTCCTTAGGGTCTTCATCATATGGGATCTTGTGGGGGTGAATCATGTAGAAAAACCTATAAGGTTTCTCCTTGATCAAGGTTTGATTGAGCTATATGTTGTTCAAGTCTATCTCCAACCTCTCCACATAGGCATTTTTGCCTAGATATACATAAAATTTTCATAGGGTGTGAAGCTCTACATTAATCATCTCTACCTAAAAAATGATAGGTTGTGCATCATATATCCAATTGATGGATTCTATGAAGTACCACATGGAGAAGGCATAATGCAACTTGAGCCATGTTAAAATCTCTCTAAATGGATTCATGCAGATCCAAACGAGGGAGGAATGCTACTTTACAGTGAATTACGCCTGATCTACAGTTAGGGGGTAAGTCTTTTGGAATGTGCCACTTATTTTTGAATGACACCTTCATCCCATCAAACCAATACCTCATTTTTATCTTATATGAGGGAGTGATATGCTGGGGGTAAGTAAATTCCTTGTAGCACTTGGTATGGGAATTATGAGTGGGAGAGTACACCCAATTTAGTGCACCCAAACTGTAATCTAACATTCTAATCTCATCGAATACCATCAAAAATAGGATTAATCCCAAGAGGAACCCATACTTGGGGATCTAATGAGCCCTCTCCACATCTTCAATTATTTTATGGATAAAGTATAGGGCCCAGTTGTACTTTAGTCCCTGTGAGACTTGGTGAGAAATAAAAAGGTATGCCATATCCACCTCATTCTAATGATCAATCCCTCTGATCTTGGTGGAAATGATCCACATTGTGACTTAGAGGCTGAGATCTTATAAGTTCTTAATGTGTATTATGTGCTCCTAATTTTGATACATTAGCACCATGGTGGTCTTTTGTATTTCCTCCATGTCAGCCAAGTCATCGATTTACCAAAATATGGCAACTTAAAGAGTTAGAATAGTTATGTGGTATCCAAATGGTTCTTGATTGATAAATCATAGACCACTTGATTTCTTGTATCGGTGATCTTGACTTGGTATTCATTCTGGATCTTGACCTCATTTCCTAGTAGGTGGTGGTTGTAATAAAAAAAGTGGCTATTAAGACTTTGGAGATGCAATTCTCCATGTACAATACTAAATCTAGGTATTGCATCTCTTATATTAATAGGGAAGGAGGTGGAGATGTTTGGGCCTTCTACACCATTGGCATATGTGCCTACTTTCCTTTCTTCACCATCTTTTCCTTTTCTTCTTCCATGCATTTTTTTATTTTCCTTCTATGCATTGTACATGTTGTCTCGATCACTAGTCTTATTCATCTGGATTCTCTTCCCTAATGGGAACCTAGTCTCCTCTGCTCACCTCTTCTTCTTCTGATATAGTTGGTAATTTTTTAAGACATATTGCCTTTTTATTAGGCTGCATTACCATTCAAGGAGCCTGAAGGTTAATGCATGATTGTCCCACATTCCCAAATGAATACATGGTTATAGGCAAATTTAATTTGGCTTTTTGAGCTTAATCACTTTGTTAATGGTAGACCTGCAACCTACAACTTTAAAAATTATCACTTCTTTCCACCAATCTGGACTTATAATCTCTCTCCTTAATTGGGTAACAATCTACATGTCTCACCAAGGATATAAAAACTTTGCTCTGCTAAAGATTTGATTAGTTTGAATTTGGTGTGGTTGCTTCACTCTTCATCTCTAGTTTGTCACTCATTCTTATCTCTTGTAATTCAAGAGTCAATGCAATGCAAATCGTAAAATGACTTTAACATTCCTATTTATAGGCTCTACGAGGGGGTTTATCCTTATTAATTCCTTCCTCTTTCCTATCACTTTGTAACATAAATGTAAATCTTTTAATGACATCCATATTTTTAACCTTACCTTATGCAATTAATGTCATAAATAATTTTGTCCCATCATGCCTTTAGCATGCTTCTTACCATAACTAACCTCATCACATTAATAGCACATCCCTTCTCACACCTTTCATGGAAGTGGGTGACAATTGTATCCCACCCTTTCAGGGTGGTAGAAGATAGCTGTTGCATTTTAAAATTTCTAACATATGGCAAAACCTTACCCCATAATTCCTTAAATGACTCACGTGCCCTTAATAACTTTCGTGACTATATGACTTGCATGCCCATATATCTCATGTGCCTAGTTATCTTGCATGCTTTTATTTTTACCCTTTCATATAACTTCTTAGCCCACACTAAAATGGTTCATGGTCCTCCAAGAAAATAACAACATAAAAACAAAATTGTAATAAAGAAAAGGTGTGTGCAATGAAGGTAACACTTTTATTGAAAGCAGTAAATCATAATCTAATGGTATAAGCCCTATTGATTAAATAACTCTAGCTATTCTGAAGTGAAATATGGCCAAAGCCAATTTCCATTATAGTGCCCTAAAAGGAACTGACCATCCATTCTTTGTAATCGACATGCCCTGATAGGTCAAATGCTATATATGATAAATGGGCCATCCCAGTATATGAAGAGTTTTCCAAGGTATCACGTGAACTTAGAGTCATACAATAAGACCTTCATGCCAAGAGAAAAATTATTTTTCTTGATATGGAAATCATGCCATGACTTATGCTTGTCTTTCTCTACATCATGGCTCTAATGAGTAAGGAACCATATCTCATCTAATTATAATTAGCTATCCAAGCATACTTTCAAGTATACCTCATCATCCATTTATCCTATGTGCATGATATGGAGGGATGACACCAAGAAATCTAATGGTATCACTACTTCCTTTCCATACACCAAATTGAAGGGCGTGCTTTTGTTTAGGTACTTGTAGGTAGTTTGATAGGCCCATAGTACCACAAATACCTGATCATCCTAGCCAATATGGCCAACATTGTAGATCTTCATTAAAGTGGTACCTAGGATCTTATTGAAAGCTTTAGAAGTTCTATTGGCTTGTGTGTGGTATGGTGTTGTCTTGTAGTGCACGATCAAGAAATCAACTAGTAAGATGTGAATCATTTCATTCAAAAAGTGTGTACCATGATCATTGGTGAAACTAAGGGTGTACCCAAACTAAGTTATTATGTTTCCCCAAATAAACCATGTAATAGTAGTAATAGTAGTAAAATATTTTGTTAGTGATAATTTAGCTCAACACGTAAGTTAGATGATTATTGTAATTATGTAGTGAGAACCTATTCGTCATCTTGCTAAAGTGATAGGCCCCACAAAATCAATAGCCCACTTTTCAAAAGTTTCTTGATAAGGGATGGGTCATAAAAGCATAACATCTCACCTATTAGGTTTACCTACATGTTTGTATATGGAATATTGCCTGACATATGCCTTGGCATCTTGGAATAGAGTTAGCCACCAAAGCCCAACTAGTAGAACCTTGTGCATTGTAACCTTTCCAACATAATGTTCACCTATTATACCTTCATGAACTTCATGAAGTACCTTATGGCACTCATGTTAAATTAAAAAATGGTGAAGCACATTCTCATGGTCTATTTTGTAAATATCACCTGCTATGATTTGAAATGGTGTAGTGCAGACTACAAGTTTCTTTGTCTCCTATGAGGTTTGAGACTCAGGTGTGGATCTAGTGTTTAAAAATGTTGTTATATCTTCTAGTTCTTTAGTTACCTATGTAACTTGGAAGAGATATATGTAAATAATATCATCCTCTATGGTGTGTGGGGTTTATCCATTATTAATCTGAGATAGGTGGTCAGGTCGAAGTTAGCCTTCCCAAAATTCACCATTACAAAAAATTGGAATTTTTGGAACAACACAATCTAGCAGCAAATCCTTTATGTAACACTAGTTTGTTAACTAGGTACTTTAAAGCCTCATGATCTATATATAAAATAAATAAAGTGGATAAAAGGTATTTTCAAAAAAATTACAAGGAGTAAACCATTGATAAGGCTTTACATTCTGTGGTGGTATAATTTTTTTTATTAGTCTGAGCTTCCTGCTAGCAATAAATGGGGTGATCTAGGTGAGCGTCACGCAGTTGTGAAAGGATTACGCCAACATCCATGCCAGATGCATCTACATGGACATAAAATGGTTTTGTCTAATTGGGGAATTATAGAATAGTAGTAGTGACTAAATTTTATTTAAGTGCTTCAAAGGCTTATTTACAAGAACTAGTCCATATGAACTGCTTATTGTGCTTTAAAAGTTCTTCTAGGGGTGTGGCAATCTTGGCATAACCACAAATGAAATTTTTGTAATAACCTCTATACCCTAGGAAGGTGTGCACCTCACACTAAGTCTTAGGTTTTGGTAGGTGAAGAATTATATATACCTTTGTTGGGTCCACCAAGAGTCCTTCCTTACAAATTATATACCCTAATCACACCAAAAGGTGTTATGAATAGGAACTTATTCAAGTTTAAGGATATTTACAATACCTGCTAGCACTCAAGCATGAGTCAAATATTATTACAATGGTCCTTGAATAAACCATATATCATCTAATCATCCAAATAGACTTGGAAGAATTTGTGAATGAACTCTTTAAAGGCCTCAATTGCTATGCACGAGAACATTGTTGAAATATTTTCTAATCTAAAGGGCATAATAGTATATGTAAGTGACCCCTATTCAGTGGTGAATGTTGTCTTAGGTTGGTATTCCTCAATGATCTAGACCTAACTGTAACTCAAGAATCCATATGTAAAGGAGTATACTTCACAACTAGTAACATCTTCAAGGATTTCCTCTGTGAATGGCATTGGAAAGGGATCTGTCACACATGATGCATTGAACACTCAGTAGTCCACATATATATGGATGCATCCATCCTTTTTGATACTAATCACCATGGGATTAACCCATTTTAATTCAAAAATGGGAGTGATTACTCTAGAATGAAGCATACTATCAATCTCCTCTTTAACATGTGCCCAGAGATTGGGATTCATCTTGTATGGTCATTTTTTCACTGGTCGAGTGTCATTGACTAGCTTGATGTGAATTTTCCCTAAATAAAAGTGGAATCACTTAATTTTTCTATATTTCCTTGGGAAAAAATCTTGATATTCTTTTAGCAACTCGAAAAAAAAATTAATCTCTGTATCAGTCTAGTAGTTTCCAATTGGGGCCATCTTTGGTTTTTGTTTGGTGACAATGTTACATTGAATAGTTTAAATACACCCATGATAAGGTTTATCCATTTGAGGCTTTGTGTCTTCAATAATTTTTGTACCAGTGCTTCTAGAAACATCTAAATGGTTGGTTAGGGGGTCGAGTGAAGTAGATCCTTCACCTTCATCTAACTGGAAGATAAGCTTTTGCTTTCCCAAGTGAATCTCTTCACATTGTTCTTCATAAAAAACTGGTGTAGGTGTATGAATTATATATTTCAAAGTATCATTAAACACTTGTAAAGTTTCCTTAGGTTGTCAATGGATATTCCATAGCCAATCTTGTATAGGACTTGGGTCTCTGAGAACTACTTTACACATGGCCTAGAGAGTGAGGTGCAAGTTCATCCTTGGTGATGAATAGGAGAGTGATGATGTCATATTCTCCTTCAATAACTAAAATAACTTGGTTCCCATGTGTCACTATTCATGAATATACCAAGCCCATTCCCATGTGCATAAGGTCCCATAAAATGCATGCACCCATAGGTACTCTAGTAAGTATGTTTCCTTGTTTCTCCATATTGTCTCACAAACTTTAACATGATTTTCAAGTGCATGAATGCCAATCTAACTAATTGTCCCGTTGACCTTATTATCATAATGAAATCTATGGTGTAGGGTAGAATGTACTTGATCCTAATACAAAACTTGCTCCTTATGGGCATGCCACCACCTTGCAGTGGTGCCATCAAAAAGGTGATCTAATGACCTCATCCAATCATTTTTGATGTCATAGAACTCTTTGAGATGTTGGAAAAAGTCACGTACCTCAATTTATCCTTGGAAGCATGGGGCTTCATCAAGTCTTTCCATCGATGGTCCTATCAGTGGCCCTCTCATTGCTAAACCTGTGAGGTGAATAAAATTGTGACATTTATGGAGTGGGCATGGGAGGTTCTCATGATTGTTGATGGTGATGCATACTCTCCTAGTGAGATCATAGTCACCATGTGCCTATAAATTGCAAGCATTGCTTGTAATGTCATAAATAGACTGGGTATCTATCTACCATAGAACACCATATAGGGTTGGATCACACCACTCATCATTTTGAGTAGTGACATTATATATATGGTTTATGTTCTTATCAACATTGATGGATTCTATGTAAGGAGGTCCTTATGCTTGATCCAATGGTATAACCACATGTTGATCAGTGTTCTCAAAGTTAATATATCATTTTTTAAATCTCAAGTCTTCATTGTTATCATAACACCATGGTATTCCTAGTAAAGCTCGAGAATCATCAGCTTCAGCTAACTCTAGAACTTAAAAATCCACTTTGAATGACACTCTAATTATATCGACTGTGGCATTCTTGAGGACCCCAATAAGGTGAGTGTGAGTCTTATTTTACATAAATAAGATATGGGGTGAAGGTTGTAGTGCTGGAATAGACATTTTATGCCAAGTATCCTTGGTGAGAACATTAACTTCTACACCAGTATCCACTAAAATGTCCCTGGTTACCCATTCATTGATGGTAGTGTTAACCAAAATTTCTCTATCTTTTGGGGGAATAGATGAACTAAGAGTGTCCAAACATTGAGAATGATTTAATAAATGGTATTTACTTTGTAAAATGATGTGAGGGTGAACCTTATTTGGTATTCAGGTTTGACTCTTAAGTCAAACACTAAGCTATGGGACAATATTCACATCTAGCATCTACTTACATAGTTTCTAGAAGTCATCCCATGTCACAAGTTGGAGTTTAGCTTCCCTTTACACAACAACATGTTTTATTATTTATTTATCTTTGAGGAACTAAATCTCACCCTAAATTTCTTATATATGTTTCATCATTTTGTAGAGAACATCCTTTTACTATTGAGCGCTAGGGTACTTTATAGCTCATGGTTCTTCCTGTTGTACCTTCTTGATCAAATTGGTTGTTGACTGGGTCTGTCCCCCACTGCAAGTGGTAATATTTACTTGTTAAACTATAGGGATGGTTGGGTATGCATTATATTTTGGTTTATCAATGTGAATCATACCAACACCCTTTTCATTTTTCTCCTTAGTTATAGCCACATATAGATCAGGATACTGTTCCAGTTGATGGTCCTTTTTGTAGAAGGCACATGTCAAGTACTCAGGGGAATCCTTTTGATAGTGGTTTGAAGATCTATATTTATAATAGGTTTTAGGTGGGAACTAACCACCTCATCATCCTCATCCTCTCCCTCATCCATGTTATCCACCATTACCTTGAGTATTCATGACTGAGGTTTGGTGTGTGCCATGCACTCAAGCTTCATGGATAATACTAATCAATCGACAGTCATTGGTGTCATGAGTATAGGCATCACAAATTTTATAATACTTAAAAACTTTAGTGTGCATGGCCTATTATAAAATAGGACAAGATTAGACATCATGCTCCTCAAGTCATATTTCACATGTTTGTTTAATTATCATGTGAATTTTTTTGCATGGGCAGTTACTTTATGTATGTCCTTCAGATTCATAGTCAGTGCACCAAACACCACTTCATGTTTCATGTGCATTATTGGCTATTAAATTTTATAACTATGATTCCATTGAGGATATTTTGTCCTCCATAAAGGTATTAATCTTGGTGTTAATTCTTCTAATTGCTTATATGCAAAAAATAGCTTCCAAGGCCTTGTGTGGGCTGGTGAAGGTCCATTATGATAGGGTTCACTAAAAAGGTAGTAACAGTCCTCCCAAAAACCATTATACGTGTTGGGTAGTGTTAATTTCAAAGAGAAATTTATATATTAAGGTTTTAAACCTTGCATCATACTCATGTACACTCTCTTTAAGTCCTTTCTTTATGTCCTTCAACGCTACTATACTCTGTTTCTCAAATTTGGGAATGTCAAACTATTAAAGGCTATTTTGAGCTAATTAAAATCAACCACCACTTGTTGAGGGTCAAACTTATGGTACCACTTATAAATTCATTCTAAAATTATAGTTATAAATTGTGTGGCTTTATGTTCAAAAGATGTGATGCCTCATGCCCTCCAAATCGGTTCACACTTATGGACATGCTCAGCGACATTCTCCACCCCTTGATATTCAGGTAAATGTAATGTCATCTCATAGTAGACCATGGTAAATTGAGGTGTTTAGGAAAGTGGTTTCTAGAAACCTCCAGCCCTAGTTCCTTGAGGAAGGAGTCCACTTTCTCCTTTGCCACTACCTAGTCCTCCAACCCTAGTAATTTATTATCCAAATGAATTCAAAAATTTAATTATTTAGTCACAATGATGATAGAGTGATGTCATTATAAAGAGTGAGGATTAATCTTGCCAATAAGGTCTAGAACCCATTGTGAAAAGGGCCAAAAATTAGTGGAGATGCGAAGACTATGGCTGGGTACGTGATGTAGATTAGCATGTTATTAGTACTTGACACAATTTTTCACATAATCACAATAGTTTTGGTTAAGGATAGGCCAATAATAGCCTAGGTAGAGGATGTATTTAGCCAGAGTGAGTCCACTCAAGTGGCCCCTATAGACACCATCATGCATTTCTTTGATAGCATGACAGGCTTCTAGACCATGGAGGCAATGGAATAAGAGGCCATAAAAACCATGTTTGTAAAGAATTCCTCCCATAATGGTATAATGAGAGGTACTCTAAATAATTATGCTATGTACTAAATCTAATGCTTTAAAGCTTTTCCTTTGTCAAATTTCTCTTCAAGATGTTTCCCAAGGGTGAAACTCTCAAAAATAACCTTAGATAAATGCACATGAGGTAATCCTATGACAATATCATTCTTGTTGAATTATTCTAGGTAGTAGTAGTTGAGGTGGCCAAACCACTCATGCTAAAGTTAATTAATCCCATCTAAATGAGTCAATAAAGTAGTTAGATAAGAATTAGGTGAAAAATGTGAGAATGCATATAACCTAACTGGGTGATATGACCTTCCCACTACCACTATAGAATCATTGTGAAACTATATGATTGTGACTGAATATGGTGAAAACTCTACCTCATACCCTTACTAATTTGAGTGATTTTGTAAATTGATAGGAGATTAGTTAAAAGTGATAAAACACTTAAAACATTATTGAATGTTCCTCCATCCATTTAAACAAACCCTTTCCCTAAAACTTATTCTGAAGTGTCATTACCCAAAGTGATAGAAGACATTCTACAAGGCTGTAAGGAAGAAAACTCAACTTTTGAAGAGCCCATGTGGTGGGAATCACTCGAGTAAATTACCCATGAAGATGTTGGATCTTATAGCCTTATAGAATATAAAATTCCCATAATATTATTTGAATTAGTGTGGTTAAGGGGTGATTGATCTGACCTCAACATAAATCAAGCACTGCCTACATAGTCCCATCAATAAACAGTTTGTAAACCCTAGGTTATATTATTTCAGGGGATTTTAGATGGATCAACTAACTCTAAGACTATAATCTAATCAACTAGAATTGAATATTTATTAATTCATAAAGAAACATACATGAAAAAAATAGAATACTAAAATTAACACTCTTGCTTTAAGGAAAATGTTTATAATCAAACACACTTGCTCATCAAAAGAAAACACACTTAAATCTAATTGCAAACGAATATGAAAACTAGGTTATAGACACTAAAATTGAAACATAGTATTAAATTATTTGAAACTAATAAACATTATAGACTATAATAAATAGATATATTCAGATATAAGTGTGCCCCCTATAGATACCATCATGCCTCATATCTAATCCAATAGGTGATACTATTCAAATATAAACATTATTAAATAGTGTTCACTTAAATATTTGAAACTAATAAACATTATAGATGTTTATGTGGACATTGAAAGTATTATTAAATTATTTATTTTAATTTTATCAATATTTTGTCTCCTTTGTAAGCAATGACCCATATTGTTT
The DNA here is from genome assembly GCA_037957365.1 of Torreya grandis. NCBI lineage: Eukaryota > Viridiplantae > Streptophyta > Pinopsida > Cupressales > Taxaceae > Torreya > Torreya grandis. The sequence continues at coordinate 3,434,093 of JARHVA010000173.1, read as the reverse complement.
CTATTTCATCTATTAATATTCCTCTCATTATATAATAGGTGAATAGTGTCGAATGGTCAATATTTTATGTAAACCTTAGGACAATTTGTTTGAAGCAATGCTCAAATAAAACATTGATTCACCAATAAATGTGTGTGATTATCTTAAGTTTATCAATATGTTTTACCTGAATTTGAATTAATAGGTGAATAAAATTATTTGTGTCCTATTGGTTAACACTTTTTCACATAATCACAATAGTCTTGGTTAAGGGTAGGCCAATAATAGCCTAGGCAGAGGATGCATTTAGCCACAACAAGTCCACTCAAGTGGCCCCTATAGATACCATCGTGCATTTCTTTGATAGTATGAGAGGCTTCTAGACCATGGAGGCAATGGAATAAGAGGCCATCAAAACCATGTTTGTAAAGAATTCCTCTCATAATGGTATAATAAAATTCTAGAAAAGGAAGATTTTTATTTATTTATGGAGATTAGTAAAATTCCCTAAAATCCAATATCAATATAAAGTGATTTCAATGTCTGATATCAAATCTGAGGTCAAAATATAATCTCTCCCAAGGTGAAGAAGAAAATGCAAGACTATTCATTAGAATTCCCTTGAGTAGATGTGATTTGACAATAATTTATGTGATTGATCTGAATTTAATTTTTACCTTGGATCCAAATTTGAGACTAAAATATTGATAGGACCTAAGTTCCCCAAAGCTCTGACACAACTTGTCAGAATTAAGAGCACACATGATTACCATTGTATAAGCAACTTAAGATTGCGGAAATAACCAGAAGAACAAATAACTATCAATGAGAAAATACATAGAATATGAGAGGCAACACACAATTGTATTCAACTCATTACAAAGGAAATTACAATAAAGAGATCACACTCTTCTTCCACCTCTGTGAAGCTTCCTCCTCAAGGGATCCAAGTAATCTTCCCACCTGAGTAATCTTCTCTCATAGGTCACAACTAACACAAGCTGTTATTCACCTCATTGTATGTCCATTACAACCGAGTACGAACCGGTACTCCAAGTAGATCTCACCATGATTCTGCTCCTGATGTATTGTTATCACCTTGATCTTGCTCCCCCATCGATCCTCTTCTAACCCTCACATACACACATCCCTGCAAACCAACCTGATCTTACTTATCCCATGTAGATCTCCACCATGATCCTGCAACACCCTGCATATCAAACCTGATCTTACATACATGGGGAATCCTACTTGATTCCACCATGGGAAGAACTCTCCAAGTTATACTTGGGTTCTACAAGTTCAACACTTAAAAATACAGCCCATGAGTCTATTATATAGATCTCATGCATACAATAATTAGACAAGCGGCTCAAAGACTCAAACTAGTCTTCATCATGCAAACTACGCATTCACTTAATTGACTGTTCGTCAATAGCAGTTCTGACCGCCACAGGTGACTGACGTTGGTCCCTGCCTTCCTGGAGGTGATCAACGCCAGCTGATCTCCTGCCGATGCCGGTTTCCTTCTGCGCTTCCCCTGACCGACGTTGGTTATGGCCTGCCGATGTCGGTGACTGTCATGCTCAGAAACCTCCTCCTGTTTGCGACAAG